>NW_024121521.1:488408-924267 GCF_016745375.1 Pimephales promelas | reverse complement strand
TATTAATATATTTAAAATGTACTTATTTCTGTGATGCAAAGCTGAATTTTCTGCATCATTACTTCACATGATAACATGCTGATTTGCTGCTCAAGAAACTTTTCTTATTGTCAATTTTGAAATCCGTTATGCTGCTTAATTTTTGTTGAATCATTTTCAGGATTCTTTGATCATTGGAAAGTTCAATTGTCTTAATGAAAACTTCAGAAACATTAAACAAATACTAAACACGTACCGCATGCCTATAATTAAATGAAATGTATCAAATAATAATATATGTAAATAATATGTACAAAATATCAGTGAAATGCACTGTATGGGGCTTAATTTCACACTCACATTTTTGTCACATTCAGGATATTATTTTTTCACCTCCGGTGACATTTACGATGATCCATGGTTAATTTTGACCCTTTTGTCATTCACTTCCAATTAAACTTTCCATTTCCCTCAAGTTGCTTGATGGGATCCGTCCATGTACTATTCTGTAGGTGGTGGTGTACTATAAATGAATCTGAATAAAAAGCGTTAACCAAATGGTAAAGAACACATTTCGCCCTGCGTTGGCTTGCATTAAGTCTGTGCAGTGTGAGTGGTTTGACATCTGTTGTGGGCAGAATGAGTGGCCAGCATCTTGACTTGGCATCTTAATAAAGCCTTGAGGAGCAGCAGACACCATCCTGCGCTCAGTATTGAGTGTTAAACGCTGAGCTTGCCGAACTTAGCCTTCATGAAGATGATGAAACTGAGAGCTTGAAATAACAACTGAAGAAGTTATCTGCTTATATTCGTCTCTTTTGTTTTGCAAATCAGAGCTGGTTTTGCTGGTTCTTGTCGATTGATATCACTCTGTGCTTTGTAACTTCTTGAAACGCTTTTTTTCCCTTTTCTTTTATAGTATTTGAAATATTTGTTCCTTCTGAATACATTTGAGCCATATTTATCTTTTGTAAGCACTAGGGTTGTGATACAAATATACTTGTCAGACAAAATACCATTCTGAATGGTTCATTGGTATTTTGGCACACAATTCCCCTGCTGCATACCACTCATAGGGACCTGCCTATTCCTGACCAGCCTTATCTCACATTACTTCCTCTTTGGAATAGTGGAAAACTACCATCACCATCTTGTCATGCTTTGTAAATCAAAGGATTTTTTTTACTTGTTTTATCAGAAATCCACTAATATTGAAAACATCTCTGCAGATTCGTTACATCTCTCAAACTCAAGGGTTACCAGGTGAGCAGCTTCTGAATGTGGGGACGAAGACGGCCAGATTCTTCTGCAAGGAGGCCGATTCAACGTATGCAACCTGGAGATTGAAGGCAAGGGTCCATTTCGTCATAAACAGCATAGCTCTCTGGATTGAGTTACTGTCTGCTCCGCTTAAAGTTTTGATGTGAATTTCTTATGTAATGACTTCAAACACACTTCCTGTTTCTGCAGACGACTGAAGAACATGAGACTGAAACAGGACTGAAGTCCAAGGAGGCGAGGAAGTACATTTTTAGCTGTCTGGATGACATTGGACATGTAAGACCTCATTAATCTTGCTTAGGTTTAGAATTGTGGAATTTTTGCATATGAAATCAAGAAAAGTATATATCAAGAATAATGTTGAGAACTTAATTTATAATTGTTGTTGTTGATCTTTAGTAAAACACACATCAGTGGCATGATGGGTTTTAACTTCATTCAGGAGATTTTGGGTAACTGCACAACTGACAGATGACTTTGAGCGCACCGCCAACGGTGTGTGTGTTTAACCATAGCGACAAAACCACCTTTCGGATCCTGCACTTAAAGGGATACTCCACTTTTTTTGGAAATAGGCTCATTTTACAACTCCCCCAGAGTTAAACAGTTGGGTTTTACCGTTTTCGAATGTATTCAGCCAATTTTCTGATATTTAGAAGAATATCTGTAACCAGACAGTTTCTGGTCTCATTGATTTCCATAGTATATTTTTTTTCCTACTATGGTAGTCAATGAGACCAGAAACTGTCTGGTTACTGATATTCTTCTAAATATCAGAAAATCGGCTGAATGGATTTGAAAACGGTAAAACTCAACTGTTTAACTCTGGGGGAGTGGTAAAATTAGCCTATTTCCAACAAAAGTGGAGTATCCCTTTAAGCTTATAATTTCATTTAAAAAAATATCATTCTGTATTTAAAAGTTGCAGAATGGATTCATTTTGGAGAATTCAGAATCGGCAGGCAATGCAAAACAAAATCTTACAAGTTATTATCGTCTCGACTTGGTCTGTCTTGGTCTTGCCTTGGTCTCATACCCTCTGGTCTTGGTCTACGTTTAGGCAGTCTTGACTACAAGTCTAATAATAAGCAACAATAATTAGTTCTAATAATTATATAAAATAATAATATAGTTAATACATAATTATATAATATTGCATATCCTAATTTAATAACTCATAATAATATTTGTTTTGTTAATAATATTTATTTTATACAATAATAATAATAATGACAGTTATTAATTGCATAATAACAGCAATAAAAATAATTAATATTGTGTGTGGTAGAAGTAATGATGATTATTGTTTTAATGAATTTAACTAATTGTATTTTTATTAATTTATTAGGTAAATCTTGTGCTTAACATGGAGGGCTGTGACCAGTTGGCGGAGAAAGCTGACAGGAGAGAATTCGTGGACCTGCTTAAGATGATGCTGATGATTGATGCCGATCAGCGAATCGCCCCTTCAGATGCACTTACTCACCCTTTTGTCACTATGCAGCACCTGATGGATTTCCCCCATTGCAACCAGTATGTCCAGACATTTTTAATAGCAATTTCATGGACTGTTGTCTATTTTGTGTGGTCATTCTCCAGTAATCGTTTGTGTGTCTCCGACAGTGTCCAGTCCTGTTTCCACATCATGGATGTGTGTCACTCAAGAAGCATTTACGATACTCTCAACCGCAACAAAGCACCCCCACTCATGAAGCCTGTGACTCTTCCAAGTGCTCCAAATATCACTGTCGCCTTCAACAAAATGCCATCTGTCCACTCTCAGGTAAAACGGCATGCTCTGAAAAGTGCTCAGGGTTTAAGTGCAAGCAAGAAGACAACGACAGATTTTTTTCTGAGATTAATCTATTTACCTCTCCATTTAGACTCTGCCGCCGTCTGCTCCACCTGTGGTGCATCCTGGAATTCCCATCCAGACAGGAAGTTCCCAGTTTGGGTGTAACGACTCCTTTCAGCAGGCGCTCATTCTATGCCCTCCTGCTCTTCAAGGTACTGGAAAATTCACATTCTAGTGGGATGCACATAATAATTTGAACTAGGATTCACAAAGGCACTTTTAATCTTTAAAAAAAAAAGGGCAAATTTTGACAATTTGGGCAAAAGTGTTGTGATTTATCTCAATATGACTATAAAATTATGAATTATAATTGTTCTCTAAAATGAAATGACTAATGTTATTATTACTACTACTAAATTAAAATATTCAGCAAAATAAGAAATATAACCATTATTTTTAATAGTAATTGTTTTACAATACAACTATAAAAAAGACAATTCTTATATTCATGCCTGTCTTAATGTTTTCATTTTAAAACCATCAGGATTTTATTTAGGCAGAAACCACATCGAGACGTTAATTTGGTTGTTTGACTCTACAGGAATCCCTTCAAACCCAAATCAGCCCGGAGGATATTCGGTTAGAATGGAGAACACTCTTCCTCTGGTGACCCAAGCCCCAGCTATTCAGCCCTTACCCATGAGACCAGGAGTTATAGCACAAGTAAGTGCCTATTTCACAAGATACTGGGGAAAAAATAATGGAAATCAGCCAAGGGTTGTTATCCATCTTGACGTACCAGTTTCGATATTCAACACGAAGCAAGATACATTACAAAGGTTCAGCATTGTCCTTTCTTGACCTTTCAGCAGCCGTGGTCCAACAGAACTCCACAGATCCTAGTGCCAGCTTGGCAGCAGGTCCCACCACCTGCTACGAGCTTGGCATCCGATACAGTCGTTGGACCGCAGAGGAGAGGAGACTGGGGGTAAGATCATCAAGAAGGAGCTGAGCCTTAAAAAACACGTGCTGACTTGACCTCTTGAGCATTTCGGTGACTGTCGTTTTCTTTGTTAAAGGAAAGTGCGGCCACACAGCAGCCATTACAGTTCGGTGATGACCCAGGCTATTGTTCCCAGCCAAATGGCTGTGTCAGCTCATCAGCCTATAAACATTGGCATCGCTCATGTGGTCTGGCCTCAGCCTGCATCTAACAAGAGGAACAAACCCAGCCAGAACAGGTGAGAACAGCCTAGAGTCATTGGCAGGGTCTCAAAAAGCCTGCGAGATGCCTTGGCCTTTATTTGAAACTTATGATAGTCTTGTTGGTTTAATTCGGTTTTGATTAAATTGATCCTTTTCACAGACTGTGACGCACTTCCAAAGCTAGTAACATAATTTTATTTAGGGGAAAATGATCCATAACCTTTAGGTAAAAGGTAGAGTGGAGATAAATATATTCATTCTTCTTGTTTTTTAGGAGTATGAATGTCTCGCACTACACGGACACACAGCCCTCAGTGTGTCCGTCACCAAAGATGGCGAACAGGATGGCGAGTGCGGAGCAACAGCAGAGTTCTCCTGACCGAGCAGTACAGGCCCAAGTGAAGCAGGAACCTGAGCAGGTGAAGGAAGACGGCTGCTGTAAGGCAGCAGTGGCCAATCAGCAACGAGAGTCTATCATCATCAGAGAGTCGCCCAGTCCGGTGGTTAGCGTTATTAGTATAAGCAGCAGCACAGATGAAGAGGAACAAGCACAGAGGTGCTCTCTTAATAAGTGAGTTTAACCCTCAATATGCACTCACGTTTACAAATCAACACGCATCACTGTCCAAAAGTCAATTTTAATGCATCCATGCTAAATAAAACAATTCAATTCTTTCCAACAGAGAAGTAGTGTATGTTCAGTATTCAGGCCAGGGTGGTGGGAATTATGTTATGATTGGTTAATTTATTTGCAAGTAAAAGAAGTAATTTGCATATAGAAGCCTTAAAGCTGCATAAGAAAAAACACCCTTTTTAATTTAGTGAGAGGTTTTAAATGGTTTTGTATCGCTAAATTATGTTTTAAAACATACTATCATAGTGAAATAAAATGCTTGTGAAAACACTACTAGACTATATTGTCAGTAGTGGACTTTAATTCTGTTTAGCTTGCATACACATGGCTCTTGTTACTAAATTGAATGACATGTGTCTGACAGGTGTAAGGGCAGTCCAGAGTGTGAAGCATGCACAGGCTCTCTCAACATGGAGCGAGTGTGTTCCCTCAGCAGTCCTGATAGCAGTCTTAGCACCAGCTCCTCAGCCTCGGCACAATCCAGCCCTTCTCCATGCAAAAGACCCAGCAGGTATGGTGTTTTATATTTAACACCAGTAGAACTGTGAGGTGAGGTTGAGTCTGTATGTATTTTGATGTGCTTTCCCTCCTGTGCCCTACTGCAGTATATCAGAAGATGACGGCCATGAAAGTGGGTGTGAAACAGTAGACGGCTCGCCCCCTTCAGACTCCTCCCTAGGGCCCCACGACAGCCCCTTCCCCGAAAGACATTTCCTGACCAATCAGAACCAGAACCAGGAACCCCAGGCAAGGCGTGGACACCCTGACACAAGGCTGAATAAACCTGCGGTGAGGACCGTGGTGGTGCCGCCCATGAGAGTGCTGAACAATAACCATCACCCCAACAGTGAGCACCACACAGGTATGGACTGGCCATGTGTTGAATAACTCCCAATTGTAGATCTTCAGAAATGTATAAAGTTTTATAATAAAGTGAAACCTTAGTTTTCTTGAAATTATGTTTTGGGTTTGATGCAGGCTGTTGATTATTACAGGAAATCATTTCAACTTGTCCTTTAGATTGCATAAAAGCAACACAAAATGTAACTGTTACTGTGGAAGTCTATGGGCCATTGAATTAATCTGAGCTGAAGCGTGCGTCATCTAAATCAACCTTTTATCTTTCCATGCTGTTAAAGTGCTACTAAAAGATTACTTCGCAGATAGTTACACTACCATTTACAATTTTGGAGTTGGTAATTTTTTTTTCACTTTTTTTTTTTTTTTTTTTACAAAGGTACCTTTTAGGAAAGGAAAGGTAATTTATTATACAATTTCTTAATTTAAATGACTATAGTATTATTATAAGAGTAAATAAAGTGCATGGTGGTGTCATCTGGCGCTAAATATAAATGTTTAACCGTTTGCGAAGCCATCTCGCTGGTGATTTGCGATGCATTCTGTGAACTTTCTCGTAGCCCTCCGTTTGGCGTGTGCCTCTGAAAAATCTGTTATGTAGCCCTACCCCTTCGCCCTACCCCTCAATTTCAACAAGAATCGATGAATTCAAGGAATGAATTGGGATTGAGCCTAAGACTTGCTTAAGCATTGTCTGTGAATCTAGGGGATAATGTAAAAAAAAGTTAAACTTTTATTCTAGTGCTATGCTAAATATACTTCTCTTGTATGTCCATTATAACAAAAAAGTTTGTCACTAAATTAAGGATGGTCAAAATAGTTTTCTGTGCTATCATGCCTCAAACTAAATAGAAAATTGCTCAACTTTTGTCAACCCTGTAATGGTCCTTTGTCTTATGAAGGTTAATGTACAACTGTTTCTTGAAGTGCTATTTGCATCCCATTTACATCCACAGCTCAGGTTTTCACATCACTGTGTGGTAAAAATATAAACCGACTTGCTTCATTCCATACTGTTGAACAGTTGCTGTTTTTCCAGTCTAAAATTGGGCTATTAATACAAAGTTCCTTCTGCACAACCAGTTTTTTTAGTGTGGTCACAGCCAATGTCTACTTTTCAGGTCATAGGAGAGAAACAGGAAGTTGTCACAGAGGCTATCGCAGGTGATTATGGGTATAACGTGCACTGCGACCCTGTGTCTTGTGCGCGACATCCCAGTGTTGAGTGACCCTTTCGGTTTGAGCTCCCTCTCCCATACCTGTGATCTTTTCATTCCTGTATTCATTTTAACTCTGCGTGTTGACTGGCCTACATTTCTTTACTTGTTTTTGGAAAAAAAATTCCCGGCCTCCCCCTTTCGTATCAAAGCATATCTTTCCTGCTTCCTACGTGGAGCCAATGCTTTGTTTTCAACGCATGCTATGAAAGAAATATTGCTGGAGTGGTAAACTCTTTCAGAAGCTTCTCATGGCACGTTACCCTTTTGGGGTGTCCATGGAAAGTTTGAGGAGAGTTTATGTTTTAGATATATTGCTATCTAAGTTTATTTATAAGTTGGTAAGTCCTCCGTTTTTATTTTATTTATTTTTTTCAACCTCAAAGTTTATACTTGTTGATTTTGATGTTTAAATCACTTTCTTGTGAACAGAACGTCAGCCAATTTCATTCGTACAAGTTGCAGTTCTTGTTCCAAACTGCAAACGTTTATTTCAATTAGCTGCATTTTAAGTTTAGTTATCCTTCTTTCATTTTATCCCTTTTATCTGTTGATCACTCATTTTTTTGGTCTTTTCTGCTTTCTGCAGTCTTCGAATCCTCCTGCCAGTCCAGAGGTCGCTGCGGCCCAGGACGACTGAGCCACCTTTCCACGCCCACGCTGCCCCGCCAGCAGAAACTGAGCTCTTCATTCCAGCCACAGCCGCCAGGCTTTGGCCAGGTCTGTCGGTTTTAATTCTCTTTGACTTTTCTCGGTAATACTGTACAAATTGAAAACATAGAGAAAAGCTCTGTAGATTATACTAAATTAATTATTTAAAGGGATAGTTCACTTTGAAATTAATTTTTGATATGTTTTAGCTTACCTCAAGGCCATCCAAGATGTAGGTGTCTTTGTTTCGACAGTATTTTCAATTTTGATATTTTTAGGTCAAACCGTTCTTGTCTGTCCGTCATATAATGGATGTCTATGGTCACCACCTCAAAGAGCATGCACAGAGAAGTCCAAATTAAACACGATTTAATGACTTGTAAATGTAAGTACACATTGATGGCCTAAGACACTAAACAAGCGGTTTGTGTGAGAAAACGAACAGTATTTATATCGTTTTTACCTCGTGTAACCACAGCCATGTCCAAGTGATTGCGTGTGTACGTCACTCATTGTTTACACAGATTTCAGAAGTTTTACCTTTCACTGTGAAGATCTAGACATATTTAGATATACAGGAAATCGCGATGGAAGATGATTTCGATATATCTAAACATTTTTAGTGAAAGGTAAAACTTCTGAAATCTGTGTAAACAATGAGTGACGTACAAGGTGTATGCCGAAAAATATCAAAAAAACAAAGACGCCTACATGTTGGATGCCCTTGAGGTAAGCTAAAACATATCAAAAATTAATTTCAAAGTGAACTATCACTTTAATAAAAATTAACATTGTGAATGCTGATGTTGAATGAAACCATAAACTCAGTCTGTTCCATTTAAGATTCAGTGAAGGACCTTATAAAATCCAAAATTGACGTTTTGTGTCTTTTAGTTCAACTGTTAATTTTTTTAAACAAACAAAAAGCATTTTTTTTTTAAATATCTAAATATCTCATCCTGTGCTACACAGATTTTTCCAACCAAATTCTTTAGAATGAGTGTCCCACCCACTAATAATGCCTGCAATTGACTACTGAGTGTTTAATTACATTTAATTACAGTCTATTTTAAAGTCAGCATGAAATGTTACCCTATATATTTAGTAAATGCATTTTATATATTTTATTGTGAATGTTTGTCCCTGCATGTTTATTTAGTTTACTTTTTTGATCAAAATGTCTACACAATCTCCGAGTAAAAATAACTTAAAGACTTCTCTAATTTAGTCGGTTTTAATAGGAATTGTCCAAACCGTGAAGTTAATGAAGTTGATATTTAAAATGTTGGAACAATCTTGACATTATTATGTTTCGTCCCCGCTCAGGTCCAGCATTACGGCTCTTGCCACAAGGAGTGGAACGGCAACTACCGGCAGCCGCGCAGACCGCAGGCCTTCATCCCACCCACGGTGCACGGCCACACCTTCCCGCTTCCCCATGGCAGCCCCACACACTCGGCCGCCCACCCACCACCTCCCGCCCTCCTCTCCTATCCACCTTCCGCGCCCGTGGCCCACCTCTTGCCTTCACCCTGCCCACCACCGGGCCCTCGGCCCGTCTTGCAGCCTGCCTACAGCCTGATGCACCACCAGGGCATCAGCGTAGGCATCAACCACAGGCTGCTTCCCTCCCCCACCCTGCTCCCGCAGGGCCAGTTCAAAGCCCTCTTTCACCCCCACTCCTATGTGGCGTCGCCCGTCTACGCAGGCTTCCCCCTCAGCCCCAGCAAACTCAGTCAGTACCCTTACATCTGAGCTGGAGCCCTCGGCAGCCACGCGCACGCAGCCGGCACTGAGCCGCGCCATCTTTCTTTTCATTTCCTTTCCTCATAAAGTTTGACGATGATGCAAATCAAGCTTTACAGATATCATGGAGAATAAAACAAACAAATGGATGCGTGAGCGAGCGAGTGGATCTGAACACAACTCGCTTTTAATGTGTTTTTGCACATTTGATACAACAAAATCCCTAGTCGTGAACCCCTCGGCGGAGGGCCGCAGCAGTTCCCCTATGCTATTTTTCAATATTGCCTTCTGACGTGTGTATTAGACACAGTGACTCTCGTTCAAGCCATCCCTGTCTACAGCGTGCGTGCGTGCGAGTCCCCCTTGTGGTGACCCGGTGTTACCCGTCTGTATTTTTCCGTAGTAGCCCCATGCTCTTCAGTGTTAAGTCTCTCTCTTTTAGACCGGTGTTGAAAAGGTTCTGTCGCACTGCATGTCTCTGCATGGGCAAAAACCAATGTTGGACTTCAAAAAGGGGGAGGGGGCTTTTCACCCTCAGTGTATATGTTGTAAGACTTGCTGCATTGAATCCTTGGGGTTCAATAAACAGTGCCTTAAAATACATGTTGTTGCAAGTTACCCCGAGTCCTACAGTACGTGCAGTCGTGTGCGTGTACCGGACTGCAGCACTTGAAACATTTTCAATCGTTATTTGTGATTTTTTTATATTAGGGCTGTTTCATAGATCTTTTCGTTTTTCGAGCTTGGTGCGATTGTGTATTCGTTGACTTGCATAATCTCTACTTCGGTGTCATTTATCATTATTTAATTAATCTCTTAGGCTCTCGACAGGAGTTTTTGTTCGGAAAGCGGCTTGGGCGTCGAACCAAACATGTTTAAAACCGTCAAAATCTCACCCGACTGGCTATTTACGCCTGCCGAATGCATGATCGGGCTCTTGATTTCACCTTTCGTACAGGGCGACGTACAATGTGTTGTTTAACGCCTTAGATGATTTGCGCATTATTCTGAAGCGATACAGTCCTTTTGCGTGTGGTATTTACAGGTGGATGTATTACGCTGAGTGGTAGCAAAGTTCGATTTTTCGAGTATAACGCGCTTCGCCGTAGCAGAGGCCGATGAACTATGTATAGATACGTTTGAGTACTTTCATATTTGATAATCTGTTTCTAATCTAATAGTATTTACACTGTTTAATGAAACTGCAATACAATCCATAGTTTTCGGGGTGTGTTTTTCGTTTTCTTTCCATCAGTTCTATGTTCATTTTAGAGTTAGAAGTGTTATCGGTGTTGGACTTTGATGATGATGATGTCGTATGGTTTCATGTTTGCTTTGTGCAGATTTATTCAGTGTTGAGTATCCAACTGTAAAGTCTATCATTGCTGGAGTATTCAGTGCTTTATATAAGACGAGAGTTGATCGTGTGCAATTTTTTTTCATAGATGCATGTGAAAAGATTGGATTTTGTATTCCCTCTCTCACCATTTAATTGCTTTTTTTGACGCTGGCTGTTTTTATTTCATACATTCCGTCAGGGAGAAATAGCTTTTTTTTTCTGTGTGAATTTCTTTTCTTTTTTTAGATTTGAGTTTTTCATTAGGTGCATTCTTTCATTATGATGCTTTCGCTACACCAAAGACAGTAATTCATTTCTTAAGCAGAGTAGCTACTGTTTTAGCGTAGACCTCGAACGTAGTGTAGTTGAGGCCGTATTTAACAGAAAAATCTATGTAAAAATGTTGAGGTTGATGTTTAGCTTTTTCGGGCAAGTTATGACTTTGTTTCATTTATTCTTGAATGTATCATAGATAAGCTGCTATATACTGATTGCCACTTCATAATAGCTGTGAAATTAGATGATTAACTTTGTTCTTAGCCTTCTTATTTTTATATATGTCTAATTACCTTGAAATAGAAGTGAGATGATTTTTTTTTTCTTCTTCCGTTTGTTTGTTTGTTAGTTTGTTTTGGGGTTTTACCGTACTGTCTGGCATCAGAAGCATTTTAATGCCTCTCTCTGTTTTGCTTTCTATTTTTTGAAGTGTCATTGTAACTACTGTATTGCAAGTAATGGAGATTTGGGGTTTTGTGTGCGTGGGTTTTGTATTTTACGTTTCGTTTGCATCAGTGTTTTATCTGTTGTTATCTTGGGGCTAATCTTACGTATTAGATGCATATTGGTGTATATCTATCTTAGTACGTATATTTGCATTTTGTTAAAGCATAGCTTGCAGGATAGATTTAACTTTTTTGTTTTAAGTATCGATATAAATTCTGTATTCAATGACCTACTCATCTCACCATTTCAAAATATTAATTTTAGTAATGCTATTAGCACTCGATACGTTTGATAAGCTAGACAAAATGTAGGGTTGGGCAAAAAAAAAAAATCGCATTTGGGCGTCTCATCTTAACGACAGTGCTTAGAATTTTTTTTTTTTTTTTTTTTCATTTCAATTCCCCCCTTATTATAATTTTACATTGAAATGCACACAAAAAGGTGTATCAGGTATATTCATGTATTGAGAAACGAAAAAAAACAAAAAAAACACACGATACAGAATGCACGTTTTGCTTATGTTTTAAGGCGGACTGTTCGCTAACTCTAAAAACCAGGAGTTATTAGGGCACCCGTTCTCATTTTGTTGGCGATTCTATATAGGGGTGTTCATTCTCGCACCGGTCCCTGCTCTTAAAAGCGAGCGACACTGCTTTAGTGCCTTTGAAATGTGCTTCAGACCTTTATATCCCTTTTTCAAACACTGCCTCCCAGCCTCTTCCTCGCTTTCATGCTTGACCGAGGGATGAAAGTGTAACTGCAGTGTTTGATAGTCATAACTGAAGTGCTGTTACCGACCAGTTGCTTAAAAGTAGATCGTAATCCTGTTGGATAACCTGATAACCAATAGTGAGTGTAACTTGATACTCATGCAATGCAGTAATCACCTGTACGGTGAAAAAAATGGATGTTTGTTTCTCAAAATGGTGGAAAGGAAATCCAATCATGCTTGATTAATTTATATTTTTATGACCAACAACAACAGCAAAACAATAATGAAATGATATCAGGGATTGTTGTTATTATTATTATTATTATTATGCTGACTAAACGCCCAAGACACGGTTTTCTTGTATTTGGGAAGCTTTACATGATACACTGTGAATGTAAATCACCATTTGTAAAGTAGAATGAACATTACCCTTTGTTTCACAGGACGTGATCAGAATTTGTTGCTTTAGCATAGCCGACTTCGTGGAGATACAGTCCAAAATATGGTGTTGTACCTCGCATTATGACCCTATATTTTATATTTAGCATGTAGCACTAGAGATGAGTATTAAATTGCTACTCATGCACACGTTATATGAATTATTTTCATTAATTCACTGCAAGTAAACATTTACGAAATGTTTTACTTCTAACAAGGTCTACCAACCCCAACCTAATAAGAGTGAAACTTGGCGTAATCGTCAAGGACCGAGGGATCTGAAACAAAAATAAAGTTGAAATGTCTTTTGAAACTCCCAAACCAAACAGTTTTTCTTTTAGATCTTCTTGTACAGTTAATTCAGGGTCCTTGTATTTGTCATATGTGCTACTGTGTAACACTTGCCGTAGGATTTGGGTTGGATTGCTTTAGATCTATTTTTAACTCCTCTGCAGATTATATTTTAGTAAAAGTTAAATCTCACTGCAAGTTATCGGATAATATTTAGACTTAAGAGCAAACAGACTTGATTGACTAAATCTGAACTGTTACTGTTTTCATATTTGTACAATTTTTTTGTGGCTTTCTGATTTCTGTTTGCTTTTGATTTCTATGCTACATTAGTTTGCCATGTAGCCACTGCACTGTGCAATATTCACTATATGAGGACTGGGAACCTTTTTTTTTTTTTTTAAATGTAATGTCTCTTACAGTTTGCGGTCGTATTTCTCTCTAGTTCTCAGTGATTTATATGTGACCAAGCCTTATGTACTTTGTCACAGAAAGCGGGTTTTCCTGGTGACTATTGGTGAGTGTCAAATTAAAGAAATTATGGTGTATTTGTCAAAATTCACTTTGAATTAAAATATATATTGCTGCGGGCACACAATGTTTGTTTGTCTTTATTTAAAGAAATCTGAAAGACAACTGAGAACATGAAGAATGTGTTCTAGCTTGGAGGCTTTTTGTTTGTTGAAAACACTTGTTTAAAATTTATCATCACAAATTAGATTCTGAAGATTATCGAAATGACTAATTTACTTTTTTTTAAAAAATATATTATATTAATTCTATACAAAAATATAATCTTGTACCAGGCCAAAAAAACTTAAGTTGAAACTGAAGAAATTGCGCCATCATGCGGATGGAATCACACATTTTGTATGACGTTTTATATCGGTGCTTCCGGTTGTTATGTAACAGATAGGCCTACTTATAAGTAGCCTATACAAGGACATTTATTCTGCTAAAATGTCTTTATTTTAATACCCGGTTATTTATTTGCAAATTAAATTATTGATGTAATTCCCATACATCGTCCACTTTTAGTTGAGTAACTTATAACAAATGTATATTTTAATTGTAACATTTAAACTTAACGGATTGTTGTTACTTGTTTTAACTATGAAATTAGTTAAAAATTAACTGAAACCGTCATCACCTTGCTTTATAGATATTTAAGATTACATTATTATTATTATTATTTTAATGATAGTTTTGCTTTAGATTATACGGTGGTATATATTTTACCAGTATAAAAAAGAATGATGTATAAAATCGTAAGGAATTTCGTAGAATTTCCCACAACAGCAGACAGCATGATGTCGATGGACAATGTTTTTATCTGCCCATCCATGAGCAGCAGTCATCCTCATGTAAACCCAGCAGAGGTCGTCTTCCTCTTCATCAATCCTTAACGCGCCTGCCTCATCACCAGTTTGCCTGCATACACTCGCTTGGAGACGCGGTATTTTTCCCAATCAAAAGCAGCCGATTTTCCGTCGAAGCATCATTAATTTAATAGCGGGATTATAGGATTGACCCTCATGGATTCCTATGCTGAATATTCGTTTCATGAAGCGTGCTAAATAACCTGCTGTTATGCGCGCGTGATTGATGTGGTGGTCACGGATGATTCTGAATGCGCTTTGCAGACGCATCGCCTTAAAGTTTCAATGCTGACATAGAGCAGAAAAACAGTGGAGAGAAGACCTCAGTCTAAGGAACTGTAAAGGATAGATCAAATGTCTTTTTCGGGACCTTTCGGCCTATTGCTGAATTTATCTCTAGCCCGATGGCCCCAAGAAATGCGCGTAACGATTTCTACATTTTGGGCTCCAATAGCGGGAATGGCAACGCTGGAACCCAAGGCATGTCGGAATGGATAGGCTTGTCCTTATGCCGAAAATATGTTGACCTGGACGGTGTGTGGACCAAGTGTTTGATATCTGTTGGAATTACATTGCTCCTGGTTCCGTCCATATTTGCCATAAACGGTGAGATATTTTGGGGTTATTTTGTGGACAACCTGTTTGAGTGTCCAGTTTCAAAACCTTTCTGTTGTGTTTTTATGTTAAATTTGAATGTCCTTAAGCTGAACGTTTGGATTTCGAATAATTTCAAACGAACTACATTGTTTGGAGGTTAATTGTTAAACGCAATGCGGAATAAAAACGGTCTTATGGAAACGTTATCACATTAAAATACAGTCCGACCATTTAACCTACTGTTTGTTTAGATCTTAACCACTTGTGTGTTTGTTGTGTCTGTTTCCTGTGACCGCTTGCGAACAAAACAGACACACCAACACCTCTCAGACAAAAACAAGATGCAGGTAATACATCACTCTAATCTAAAGCACTTGTGTAAACAGCATGTGACGTCTGACCAGGGCAGTGCTGCAGTGCTGTGCTGTCGCTCCTCAGGTTTCATTCATTTTCAGTTCTTGGTGATTTTGCGCAAAAAATTACCAAGTGGCTGAGGTGAAGGAATTTGGAGATTGTAATCCATCTCGAATCTTTAGTTTAACGTTACGCCAAGGATTCGAAATGCTTGCTAAAAGTTCGAGAACGATGGCTGATTCGTTAGGCTATCGTTTACAAACATGATGGGATGTTGTTCATTCAGTTCGTTCCTAAACGAAATGTGTTTTTTTTCAGTTTGCTATCAACATAGACATATAAAATATTGTATTTTATATGCATATGGTTAAAAACGAGATGTTTTTATTAGTTCACTAGGTGTTCCAGTGAAGGGACGTAGGACTATTATTCAATAACCAATTAAATATCTCTTTTACAGCCCGCACTCGAATTCTATTGGTTCCTGCTAAAAACAGTCTTTAAATGGAGGGAAACAGTCACGTGGTTTAAGGTCAAAAAACGCGTTTATTGGTGCGTTCAAGTCCTCCTGGGAAGTTCGTACTTACGAGTTGTGAAGTCGTGTTGTGGCATGTGTGTTCAAGTCACTTTTATCAAGAGCCCCTTTCACACAGAGAATCCAGAAAATACACAGATAATGTGACCCGCCATTTGTCCCGCTAATCTCTCTACTGTGCGACAGAGTCGCGTGGTTATGACGCAATCGTTAGCCTACTTTTACAAAAAACTGCTTCTACGTGGCCATAACATAAGCTATAAGGTAATGGAGCATTTTATACATTGTCGTGTTTCTTTAAAAAATAAATAATGGACAAATGGAGTCTTCAAACGCCTCAGATGTAAAGTTATTCGCTGTCAAAGTGACGCCAAAATGAATGGGAGTAAATGGAAATGCTAACGCAAGTGAAGTTCTGCTACAAGATGGCGGCTCCCGGCTGGCTTCAACTTCCGGTCAATGGATTACCATTACCATGGATTACCATTTATGATGCCTTGGCTTCACGTGAATATTAACGATAAAGGGTGCGATGTGCGTAGTATAGCGCCGTTTTGTCATATAGCGTTCTATGTGACGCTAAAGGATGAGAACGGGCTGAATTATCACAAAATAAACCAGCTCAAGGTAAAACAGCACCCCTTCCTGTTTTTTTTTTTTTTTTTTTTTTTTGCCACATTTAACATTTATTGGTTCCCGTAACATTCTGAGAATGTTGTTTTATGGATTAAAAAGTCAAATGAATTTGGCTTTCAACAAGAATAACGGCAACAGTGCCATCAGATTTAAAAAAAGCAAGTATTCTAGAGACTAGAGCCATATAATAATATACTTGATTCTCAGTCCATATCAGTGACAGTAGCCGGTTGCCTTCTGTTGAAATATATTTTTTCGTTGAACGTGTTTCTAATATTCTTGACCTTTGACCCTGTCACACTGCAGATGTTTTCATCCTGAAAATTATACTGGAGTGTTGAAATGTCTGGTCCATCAATATGGCACTTTCAATTCTCTATTCATGCTGCAATGTATCAGTAGCCTGTGCCTGAGGACCAGAATAACATTTAAACAAAAAAAAATGATTTAATTTGTGCAAACAAGTTCAGCGTTGATGATGTGAACTCGCTCCAGGCATGATGGCGCTTCTTAAACATCTGACATACAGATATCGAAAAAAGCAGATTAGATTTTCTAAAGCTAGAATTACAAGATAAATACATTTTCCAAAGCTAGAATTACACCAGATTAGTTTTATGTGGGCACACAGACATGCGTCGGTCTGGACCATAGGCTTAATACACAGAGGTAAAGAGCCTATGCCTTCTCATTCATAAAACTGCTATTGTCCTTGTTGGCTTTGAGCTGGGTCTATGGCGCATGGCCAGACACACTTGTGGCTTGCTGAGGATGAGGCATCTCTCCTCAATGCCCCTACAGTGATGATTCTGCTAGTCAACAGGAGCCTGCTGTGCTATGTTGCCATGGGAACTGATCTACTTTTTTTTTTTTTTTTGACCAGAGTGGAAAGAGTGAGTGTATTACCAAGAATGACAGTGATGAACTGCTCCGTTTGCTTTTCAAAGGCCTTTTTGCGGCCTCAGACCTGCAGTGACTGGATTCAGCAATTAGTTGAACCTAACTACACTGGATTCATGCTTTAATTGACTATTTTATGGCGATGCGTTGTCACTTGTCAGTAGAAAGGTTGTGTGTAACACGGACGGAACCAAAGCCAAGTTTTAATGGAGTAGGCATAGTGTTTTTTCCACCCGTGCTGTGTGTGTAATTATTAAAACTGGAGAAGCAGATCTCTCATTGCTCTTTAAGAAATCTGTGGTGGTTTATTCTGTAACGCGCATTATAAAACCTGAACTAGTCAAACTGATCCCATCAAAACATTTGAAGCATCTTTGCAAAAACCCATCTGTTTTCCCTCAAGAGAAAAAAAAAATGCTATGATGACAACTGCGGGAGTCTTTGATTCACAGCCATGTACGGTTGAAATGACTGAGAACAAAGGGAGAGCTTTTTACATTGTTAATACTGCCATTAAAATAGTTTTTAAAACATAAAAGACTTTAGGTTGAAACAAATTATGACATCCCTGTGACATTGATATGGTTAAAGACGAGGTTGGCATAATATTATTTACCAGAGCTCTCAATCGTTTTTAAAATTCAATCGGATTAATTGCATCATATACCAATCAAATAAATTGCATATCAACATTTGCTGAGAAAGCCCTCATATGAAGATAATTTAAAGACATTATTGTGGTGTGTATATATATATATATATATTGTTTTATTGTAGTATATCATTTATTTTTATGTCAAACAATACATTTTTCAGAAAAAAAGGTAGAAAAGCTGTCACTGGGGCTGTACCTTTTCAAAAGGTAAACTTTTGTCCATTTTAGGTGCTAATATTACATTTTAAGTGTTAATATGTCCATTTTAGGTGCTAAAGTACATTTTAGGTGTTAATATGTACATTTTATATTCTAATAAGTACATTTTAGGTGCTAATATGTACATTTCAGGAGCTAATGTCCATTTTAGGCCCTAATATGTACATTTTAGGTACTAAAATGTACATATTAACATGTAAACCACATTAAAATGTGCATATTAAATTTAGTACATTTTATGTACATTTTAGATGTTAATATGTACATTTTAGGTGCTAATATGTACCACTAAGGTACCAATATGCAGCCTTTGGGTACAAAAGTGCACCTTTTGAAAAGGTACAGCCCCAGTGACAGCTTTTGTACCTTTTTTTCTGAGAGTGAAAGAATGGAGAGTATGTTAAGCTATTTGGTTTATATTAAAGGTTAGTTCACATAAGAATGTAAACTCCGACATTAATTTCTCGCCCTGTTGTTTCACAGATGTCAAACACTATATATGGTCATTGAACAGCATCAGTGAAGGTGAAAACCCTACATAAAGAGCATGGTTTTATTACTCTAAACCCTTTTAAGCCTTTTGGCTTGTCTTTTAACCATCCATTTTGTTAGTCTTTACACACTCGATAGAATGACGTTAGAGCCAACTTTGTTAGCACCAGGATTCTTTCCAGAGGATCAAAGCCTGCCAGGAAAAAGATGCTGCACACACCACAGCTAGTGTTGAAACGCAATATCATATTTGAACTAGTAGACGTTTGGCGTCTCAAACAGAAACACAATTACAGTTTCCAGTAGGACATGATTCAGTGTTCATAATGTGTATTTCTCTCAGTCTAATTACTGCCACTAGAGTCCTGAACCAGTTAATTATCTGCTGATGTCAGCGATGACCAAAGCAGCGGATCTGCTTCCCTGACTGACCGCTTTCACAGCTGACATGTTCTCATTTCCGACAATTCCATGCTTCATTAGTGAAACAGCCCATGCGAAAGTTGATTATGTCGAGTCTGAGGCGCTCACTCTGTTTCCATATATACAACAGGTTATTTTCCCCTCCATTCTTTTTTTAGCAGTTTGCTAATAGCCTTGCTTGCAGGGCCCATGCTAATTAATGCGGGTGCTAAAATCCATAACCCCAATTCGACATTACTCTGCATACCAAATTGTGATTTTGACCCTTGCCTGGGACAAACTTAATGCTGTTTTGTTTGTGGTAGTTTTATGAAATAACCATATTGCCATATTGCAGCTATGAGTTCAGCAGCGACAACTGTGACCGTGTCATGATGAATGATCAGTACAGAGCTTTGACAAGCCGTTTGCAAACAGCTCATCTCTAGAGATGAATGACTTCAATCAGGGTGCCCACCTTCTCCTCCATCTTATGATGTGGCATGTGGATTCAGGAGCTTTGGAGCAAAAATTTTAGAAATTGCTTTCCTTGGCCGTTTATTGGTCCTTCTTTATACGGTAATATGAAATATATTGGCGAGTATACACTTCCACCATTCATAGAGTCTCCATGAGTCTGCCCGAAAATGTATTTGGAGATCACCCAAAATGTCCGGGATTCGGCTTTTGCGTTCTACAGTCGCTATTCATCATGTTTACTGTGGCGAGCAGGACGAGTGAGGGCCGTGTGGAGAATGACGTGAGGCCGCTGGTGTGATTAACTTACCGACACCTGTGAGACGTAAGTTACTGGTCTCGTATCTCTCACGGAGGAGCGGGAATTTTCTTAGCGATGTTCACTTTTTTAGCGTTCATGTAAACACTACATTCAGATTCACCAATCAGAATGAATTCAGTTAGATTGAAGCAAAAGCTGTGCATGTAAACAATGGCGACAGCAGAAAGCAAAAGCTGAATTGCAAAAAAGCTGAAGGACGGTAACACCTCAAGTTACTACTCGGCTTTCTCCACAGAACAAGAGCCTGCTAGCTTAGCTTCCAAAAAAAAGATGGCTGACACTATGTGTAATCCCAATCCTCTATAATGCATCCATCTGCATGTTCAGTACCTTCGTCCATATTTTCATAAAGTTTCTGCCGGTGAAATCAAACGCACTGGCACTTATCTGTGATAGGTCTGTTAGCGCATTAGGCCCAACCCCCTATGGGTGGGTTTGAAAGGGTGGGGACTAGTGCTTGTAGTCTTTACAGAAATCCCCCCTCTTACACTTCCTCCTACAATGACGTAAAATGACGATTTTTGCGTCATTGTAGGAGGAAATGAAAAAGGTAAATAGCAGATTTCTCTCGTCTCGTGGGAAATGAGAGAGTGTTGTACGACCATTCAATAATATGACTGGGTTTCTAACAATGAAAAGCTTAATGCAAATGGGTGGAGTTAATTTAGGGGATAACATAACATGAGTCGTCTCTTTTCAGGCGTTTAGTCGTTTCATCGCAGGTGTTGGGGCATCTGAAGTCTTCGTGAGAGGCTGGTTACAAACTGGAGATGATGTACACTATTTACCAGCAGAAAAGCACTGTGCATTATAATAACACTGTTAAATGTAGTCTTTAGCAAAAATAAAAATAATATATTTTAGTATATATAATAACAGCAGCCATAACATTGATAATAATATCAATCCCTAATGTTTTGCATTTATTATACAGCTTCTCGGTCACGTATTGCTATACAACAGCTCTCTTGTTTGTCACTTGCCTATGAGGACATCTGCTATAACACAAGCCAGTCATTTTCAGGTCACGTGCGTCGAGCTAATACTTAGATCCAACCATCTGATGCCAATCGTCTCCCTAAAAGTGTCCCTTTGCTCGGAGCTATGACAAACAAATATGTTTTATTTAATCTGTTTTGTTAATGAATGAGCAGATTATGATGTCCATTATCCATGCCATAAACCAAAGAGTTATTGTTTTGCTCCCTCACTTTGATCTATTTTGCTTAGATCAAGGGATTGATGCTGACCCCGTCCAGTTGAATGCACAATTCAGAGAGCCGGTAATGAAATTGAGTGCCAGCTCTCACCTGAAAATCTCAGGCTTATGAAACAAGGTTTATGCTGCTGGGGAGGGGCTAATCTGGTTTGTGAGCACATTAAAGGGTCAATAGATGTATAAAGAGAGACATCACTTGTTTTATGGAGCTTTTCGTATAGGGTGGATGTCGTTGATTTTAAAATTGTTTTGATGCTTTTATAGGGCGCCCATTTTTTTAGAGCCATTTATCCTACTTCAAAGCTCCAGACAGGCTCAGCTGTGCGGATTTCTGTCTGTCTTTTGGGCCTGATCAAAATCTGTCCTCGTTTTACTCAACCACTGTTCATTTACCTGGAACTCATAGCTGTGGCCTCATTTGACTCTAGAGGTCTTTGAAATCTAGTCAAAGCGTTGTTCCAGCAAAAATGCTGGAAAAAAGATATTCTGAGCTAATTGGGCATGTGCATTCGCATAATTCTTTGTGCTTGTGGAATCGCTTGCGTAATTAAATCAGGCGGTCGTCTTTGCTCTTGATGATAGAATTGCCATACTCGATTTAATTTATTTTATTGTTAAACTGTTTGTTGCCTTCCTATCTTGAAATAAATGTACTCCGCTTTATGTTCACACCTAGAATTACACACATGACGGTGCTCATTACGTGAGAAAAAGGAAAAGATTTGCATTTTGCATAATGAACTCTGTCCTTGTCCAACCTCAGACGTCATCAGCTTTACCCTTAAAAAATCCCTTAGGGAAAATGATGCCATGTAAAAGGAATGGGATTATCTATTTTTGCCTTCAGAGAAGGCTGATGTTATGTGGCCGTGTCATGTTTGCTATGCTAAAGCCCATAATATTCACTGTAATTTGCATGCAGAATGCATATTTTGAGGAATCTCGGTTGCTCTGCTCTGTTCCCTTGGGGTCAGATTGGCTTGAACATAAGAGATGGTCTGGAAAACTGGAAAAGAGACTGGGGCACATTCACTAAACAGCTGCGCTACTTTTCTCAGCTGTTCTACCAGCAATCCAGTTTAGGCTATAAATGCACAGAAATAGCACTTCAGCATGAGTGTTTAAATTAAGTCATTCTTTTCAGGATTACACATCTTTTTTTTCTTAGTTTAAGTCCTATTTTTTAGTCCTTTTAAATTCATTTATTTTAGTCAGTGTTATTCGAAATTAAATTGCACCTAATTTTAGTAGACGATGATAACTTTTTAGTCATCGAGAGTGCGAATGCTAATTATTCGTGTTTTAGTGCATTGCTACAGAAATAAGTTAACGTTTTGACAACATGACTTTAGACATTCTTTCGTTCACACTTTGTCATTTTGTGCAGAGTAGGGTCGTCAAACGCACCGGTTTGATGATACCAGTCCCGGTAGTACTGTACCGCCATTTCCGTTTCCGCGCTTATTTTTTCTGCTTGCATATTCCGCCATGTAAATAGCAAATCCGCCATGGCACGAGCGCAACTGGCTTTTAAAGGGAATGGGAGATGAGACTCTGATTGGTTAATTGCACATTACGTTCAAAAATACACCCCTTGCTCATTAAGAGAATAGCGCCTTCATGCGCCTGGTACGCCGACCATTTTCCCGCCATTAAACTAGCAAAAGTGGATTCGGACATGCGAACACTTGCGCTGTGCACTTTAGACCATGTGCTAAGATCATTAAAATCGGGCCCAAGATCTGTGGTTAGCAATACCATTACGTAAAGAGACTCGGTTTTATAAGTACATTTTGAAAGTGTCATATTTTTTAAAAACGTAAATTGCTACATAAAGACTATAACAGTTGTTTGGTTCGTTAAGCAAGTAAACTCACATTCTTTAAGTAGTTGTTCTTTTTTTAGTAACTTGTTTAGATTTAAATAAAAACACAATGGTGCTAAAATAACAAAAAATGTCGACACTTGCAGTACACTCAACTTTGGGTCAATCTTTGGGTCTACATCAAGATTTTAGGTCTGGGAACTCATCATTGACAGGGCTCAATCCGAGGGGCGGGATAAACGGTTGTCTTTCAAATTCTCTCTGCACGCAATTGCGCTATAGCGCTACAACCAATCAAAGCAACGAAGAAGGAGACGACTGAGTCCCATGCGTTTTCCCACCAGCGGAGCAAGTTAAACTTTTACCGTATCCAGTTGTCAAAACTCCGAACACATCTTAAAAAAAAAAGACTCAAGTGCCGTTCTTTGTTCTGGTTTCAAAGAAAAGCTTAAGTTCAAATCATCCAGAGTAGCGGTCAAAGCCGAATCGAAAGACAGCTGTTCGCCAGCAGAAGCCATTTATTGTTTTCAAGTAGCAGTGAACCGTCGCAACTCTGTCGTCATTATGTTAAGCCCGCCCGCCGACTCTATACATGATGTGATTGGCCAGAGCAGAGTTTGGTTTTTCCAGCTAAAATTTCTATGGAGAGTTGCTAGACCACACTGGCTGCGAAACAATTTTTGCTGCCGCTAGGGTGCGTCTAGATTTCTAGGCTATAGGTCAAATATGGACAAACCCAGCCATCGGGTTACAGTACATTTTTTAATTACATTTTTAACCCAATGTTTGGGTTTGTCCATGTTTGACCCAAAGCTGGGTTAAAACAACCCAGCATTTTTAGAGTGTAGGCGCTACTTATTCTTAGCAAACCATTGAGAGTGAGACACTCATTCAGTTTTAATGAGGTTTGCAATAAGCCGCCTTGCCCATGAGACTCTTGAGTCAAGTGCATCAAAGGTGTCCTGCACGAGCTCCTGAATATTACAACATATTCCGGAAGGCAATAAGGAATCTTTTCCACTCTGTGTAAAAATTTATATCACTTCCAGTCAATGGCAGAGGTGAAACTAACCAGGTCTGACACTTGTGTAATGCTGTGAGAGATTGGGAAAAGTAAAACAAACATGGAAAAGCATCATTTGAGCCTGCAGGTTTGGCGCAGGAGGCTGAGGAGACAGGATTGATGGGAAGGTAGCTTGAGGGCTTGCTGAATTTCACTTTTGCTGCGTTGGCATGTTGAGCGCTCGGCATCTGATTGCTAATTTCATCTCGAGTCAAAATAAATCAATCATTGCATGCTTATTTTTTTGGTTCTTGTTCTCTTGCACTTTTCATTTATGTTTGCATTTTTAAATGGATGATGTAATAATTTCGACTACATCATCATTCTTTTTTTAAACCTTCGCCGGAGGAGAGTATGATTAGTGCAAGTCAGTCACATACGCCTTGTTTTCCCCCAGACTCGACGGGGACTAGATAACCTACCCAGTGCCCATGTAAGGACGTCACATGACCCCCCTTTATCCAATAAGGCATTGCTCGGTGACGCTAACACAGATGTGTGATGGTGTTTGCCTCATCAGTTAGAGAGGCTGGAGGGGTACAGGCTGTTATTTTAATCAGATCTGTGTTTGTATCTTCTTCAATAATTCATGTCATCATCCTTTCAGCTAAACGAAGCCACGGCTTTTATGATTACTGCAGCTCAATGGCTCACTTTTCAGGATTGTGACAGAAATCGGTGACATTTGAAGTACATTTCCCTCCACAGTTTACATTCTTATTACTGTGATGCAAAACTCTTATTTTCATTAATGTAATGGGAAAATTAAATTGTTTTCACTAATGATTTAAATGTAAAATTGTATTACAGTAATACTACTGCAACACTACATATATATAGAAATACATATAATTATGTTAAAGCCACATAACTTCCTTCTGAAAATAATGGATTGATGACTCCTGCTCAAGTAAAAGATTAATCAATCTTAAATATTTAGTGGGAATCTCATATCTTTTCCATTGATTATGCTGAATATCTAGAATATAGTTTATTAACAAAAATAGAATAACATAATGTAAATGTTTAACTGTGAAAACATGCAGTTCTGCCTTAAAACAATAGAAGTTTGGTTGCCTTGTAACGTTATAAAATAGTAGCAGTAAACATCTCAAATATTTAAAGTTCACAGTTAGATATAGCTCCAAAATATTACCTATGCATTGGTTTTACATCTATGAAATGATTTAAAGGCTTGTTTACAATATTTAAATATTGTAAACCAGCCATTATGCTACACAGGTTAACATGAGACATGAAACATTTCGTATTCTCTGTGTTGTTGCTGGGATGGTACCTTTTTAGGTGATGTAAAAGGTTTGTTGCTTTCCCCACCTTGGTTGGAACTGACCAACGACTTATTTTGCTGACCGTCTGGGCCAGTTCACACAGATTGGGTTTTTGCACTCCTCTACACTGTATTTCTATGGAAACACAGTGTCATGTTCTTATTGGTTGATTGTCTTTATTGTTCACAGGTGTTTCTTGTTGGTCTTGGTGTACACATAGCCCTCATGTTTCCATTGTATTTTTTTTGTCTAATTTTGTTTGTGTAACCACTGTTGGTGAGTCTCATTTAACCAAGTCAAATTCACGTTTTTTGTGATGGTGTTTTCCATGCCGGTGTCTGTACCGGTGTCCGTGCCGGTGCCCATGCCGGGTTTCCGTGCCAGTGTCAGTGCTGGTGCCCGTACCAGGTTTACTTTCTGGTTTCCTTGCCGTACCGGGTTTACATGCTGGTTTCCTTGCCGTACCGGGTTTACATGCTGGTTTCCTTGCCATACCGGGTTTACATGCTGGTTTTCTTGCTGTACTGGGTTTACATGCTGGTTTTCTTGCCGTACCGGGTTTACATGCTGGTTTCCTTGTCGTACCGGGTTTACATGCTGGTTTCCTTGCCGTACCGGGTTTACATGCTGGTTTCCTTGCCGTACCGGGTTTACATGCTGGTTTCCTTGCCGTACCGGGTTTACATGCTGGTTTCCTTGCCGTACCGGGTTTACATGCTGGTTTCCTTGCCATACCGGTTTACATGCTGGTTTTCTTGCCGTACTGGGTTTACATGCTGGTTTTCTTGCCGTACAGGGTTTACATGCTGGTTTTCTTGCCGTACGGGGTTTACATACTGGTTTCCTTGCCGTACCGGGTTTACATGCTGGTTTCCTGACCGTACCGGGATAACATGCTGGTTTCCTTGTCGTACTGGGTTTACATGCTGGTTTCTGTGCCATTGCCCCTGCCAATGCCAGTGTCTGTGTCCATGGCGGGTTTCTGTGCCGGGTTTCCTTGCCAGTGTCCATGCCGTGTCAGTCTTCGTTGCAGGTTTCCGTACCATTGCACCCGTGCCGGGTTTCCGTGCTGTTGTCCGTGCCGGTGTCCATGTTCATGTTCTGCATAAACCGGCCCTTAATCTGCACTTCATTGCTTTTAAGAAACCTGAACCACTGCCATATAATTGACGTTGACGTGTTACCTTTTTTCCCAACCAATTCTTCAGCTTTGGAGGGTAATGCAAGTTCACTTTTGCTTTTGTTCCCTCGCCAGCTCCCTGCACAGACTGACTGTTGTCACGCTTATTTCTGCTGTGTTATAGACTGGTCGGGAGTCAAAACATCCAGAGCTTTTATTGAGATCTCGATATGATACCATTTATCTTTATCGCCCAGCCCTACCATCATGTCATGTCATGAAGAATCGTTTTGCAGCCCAAAAATAACAGCAAATGGGTTTGAAATGACATGAGGGGGGAAAAAAAAAGATGTTTTTGGATTTTTTGGACGAACTATGCTTATAAATGCAAAATCTGGAGATAAACATGTTAAATATAATTTAATCCACAGTATCTTCCTTTTTAAAGATGTTTCTTCATGTTCATGTTCGATGTTCAGCACAGACTTTGATGCACAGTTTGACCAAGCCATGTTGCTTTTAGACGTAGGGTCCAGATGCTTAGCCAGCACTTGAATTATTCAAAGATGGGCTGTGCTCTGCAGTACTTACCCATCCCAGTGTTCTCAGCAGGTGTGCCACGGTATATCAACACTAAAAACACATATAGCCATCAGCAGAGGGATAAACTTTAATACAGCTCAAATCTCAAATCTGCTTGCCACTGCTGTTACCTCAGCTCTCCGCCAAGAGCACACTGTTCCCTGTCTCTCAGATTTATCCCCTGCCTCATGTAAAAAACAGTGATGGTGTTGGTGTGTGTGGGATGTGCGTGTCCGCCATGCCCCTAATTTCCTTGCTCACAGCATTTTAAAATACACTGAAGGATGTGGGTTGTTGCTTAGTTCAAGGGAGGCCCTAAGGTGTTGTTTTTGTACCGGCTGTTGTTCATATATTATGATGCATTCATTTCCCTTGCTTTTAGAAAAAAGAACTGGGATTTTATACTTTAAAGGGATAGTTCAACCAAAAATGAAAACAATTCTGCCGTTGTTAATCAACCTCCAACCCATCTGAATGCTGTCAGGTGTCTGAGCAAGAACTTCCAGGAATAGAATCTGAATGTAAACATGAATACCCAAAGCAAATGTGCTGTGTTGTCTTAATTTAGTCTGGCCTTATCCTACCCTGCCCTGCTGGGAGCAGTTTGTTGAAATTGGAGTCAATTGTTTCTTTTTTCATTTTCTTGCTGGCAGCTCCCAGTTGTTTAGTAGCTAAGCTACAAGCCAATGTTTAAGGAGCTACAGTATGAGCTATGCCCTGAACGGGATTCATTTAGCATTATTGAGTGGCATATTTTTTGTTTTGAACATCTAATGATGAAACAGTCCTAAACGGCTTCAGAAACACAGACCTTCATCTTAACTAAAAATGTACTATGATAATACAATGTTTTGGGGCATATACCCTGGTATTCTTTGATATACCTTGATGGAATATCAGATAATTATTCAGTACCATGGCTTTACCATCTGACATCATCATTGCACCATGGCACCGCCATGTTGAAAGTTGAGTAACAGAAACCAGGCGTTTTTCAAAGAACGATAGAAGCCCTTGCTTATTTAGTGTATTTACTTCCACTTAATAGTATATTAGCCCAGGCTCATTGGAAAAATGTGCCTCTGATAGCATTTCTGCTAAATTATATTACATTGCTTTGCTTTTTATATTACTTTATTATTTTCAAAGTAAAATGTCCAATGAGTGGCACTCAAAGCTTGTATAGTTTTATTTGAAATGTAAATCTGGTAACGTTTTATTACGTTGGTTGTATCGTGGCAGTTGGGAAATTAATGCATAGAGGAGCTGGTTATAAATATGTGATATATGATGTAAATGTGAATGTTTTTTAAATCATTAATAGCACAAAAAAAAGTATTGTTTGAGCCATAATATCATTTTTAACTGTACATGATACTAATGCAGACATGTCTCCACAGCTGAGACTTCAGTGCAGCGTCTACGGTCAGTTTGGAATGATTTTGATATGCGACACTCAAAGTGCTTTCTGTCCTGAGGGTTGATGGGTGTTCGTTTGGAGTTTGGACGACATCCCATTCAATGTCAAAGCATTTAATCTGCTTCATTGCGCTTTGTAATCTGCTTTGCTGTATAATTTTTTTCATGTTTTCATGTTTCATGAATAATGAACTATGCCATATGTTTATAGAAATGTGATTTTTAAATAGCAAAATGCTCTGATTAAGGAATATTTTACCAGATTTTGGCGTTCTTTATTCTGTGGAACATAAAAATTAAGTTTTGAATATTATATATTGGTGGGATTTTTTCATGGAACTACAGTGAATGTGAACTGTGAATTCAAGCTTGAGAAGGACACAAATGCAAAGTGTCAAAAAGGTATATAAAAGTAGTCAATTTGACTTTACGATAGCTTTAAACAGACCTCAAGAACCAGATCATTCTGATTCGTTAATGAATCAACAAATTGATTATGATCGTATTTGTGAATCAGATCAATAGATTAATTGAAAAGATCTGACAAAACATCAATTTGCTTTTTCCACTTTTAAAGGGGCACTATGCAGGAATGCCATTTTTGTCAAACATCGACCCTTAAAGTCAAAGTAGAGTACTTGAATTTAACGTTATTGTAATTTAGCGTGGCGTGTTGCGTAGTGTGCAGTAGTACATTGTGTTTAATTTGTCGTTTAATGAGATCAAAAAATATATGTTGTTAGTGGTTAGAATTTTCACATGATTAAATACATAGATCTATAGACGTCATTTATGGGGGGAACGGGTGGAACATGTCCCCACTACTTTTTGAAACATCTCTGAAACAATATATGTATATATACAGATTTATATTTTTTTTTGCTTGAACTATCCCTTTAAATCATTACTATTTTGACAAACAGATGTAATGCTGTTACCTTCGCAATGCCACAACAAGATGCAACAAAAGCAGATGGGATCTATGAATAGACTACGGATGCGGATCTTTCCTGCTGGAATGGTGTGACTCCATGCTTTGGTTCCCTATATACTCCCTCATGGGCTTCAGTGGCTTTGGCCTGGTACCCATCAGCCCCCTTCACCACCTGTCCTCATAATGGAGAAGGTCCATGTTTTTCTAGCACCCTGATGTCTACAATATGCAGTGGCTCTAAAAACATGTCCTTCATTTTTAACACTTGACGTTATTGATTCGGAAGCTCCCACTTATAGAACATTGTCCAGTGGGACCCGTTTGAGACCAGGCCACGCACTTGGGGATTGTGATGGATGAAGCCTTGACATTTACCGTCCTGTCTTCTAATCAACTCACTCTGTTCTGCCTAGCTGTAGAGTTTGATTGGCTCAGCTCACTGGCCCAAGTCATGTGACACTTAAATCTCAGGCCATCAGAAAGCGTACTCAAATGTCTAGGGCTTTCAGAGTTCATTGCTATCCCGTTCACAGGAAGTGCAGTCATTAGGATGATGGGTTGGATGCACACCCAGAGCCCCCTTCACATGACATCTCTTCTTCTCTCTTGTTGCCTGTTAATCAGGACAATCCCATATGTTCGAACTGTCAGAGCAGGTGGCTATCTGTTGGAGGATAGGAATTTGACGTGACCACTCAGAACCCACGCAATAAATTGCATCACGCTTAAATTGCACACACATCTATCTGTCATCTATCTATCTTGTTTTTGAAAATATCTTTAAAGAAATCTTTTAAAAAGTAGATCATGTGTCATATTCCTTAAATTTAGTTTAATCTGAAATCATACATATATATATATCAATATGTCAAAATGTTCTTGTTGATTAACAAAAATGTATGAGAACTGTTTTTGTGATCAATCTGAAATAACATATTGAGTACACTACTATAATGTAACATTGTGAATGCTTTTTCTATTTATTGTATGTTTTAGTGTGTTGTTACGGAAAGAGCGTCTTCTCAACATTACTTATACATTCTGATTAGTGCGTGACTTAAAGGAGTAATTCACTTTAAAAAAAAAACTTTTGCTGATAATTTAGTCACCGGCACCCCCATGTCATCCAAGATGTCCATGTCTTTCTTTCTTCAGTCGAAAAGAAATTAAGGTTTTTGATGAAAACATTCCAGGATTTTCTCCATATAATGGACTTCAATGGGAACCAAACGGTTCAAGGTCCAAAAGAGAGTTTCTTTAAACGACACCAGACGATGAATAAGGGTCTTATCTAGCGAAACGACCAGTCATTTTAAAAAATAAATAAAAAACTTTACGTTTTATAAGCACAAATGCTCGCCTTGCTCTCTTCTGTGACGCACGTTTGTGACTCTCCTGTTCGAACTCGTTTATCAAAATGAACAAATCTTTTTTCGTGTCGTTTGGTTCATTCAACGAACAAAATTAATTAATTGACTCGGGAAAAGATTTGTTCGTTTTGATCTGAAATCGTTTAAAGCCCTTTGAACAGTTTGCACTGAAACTGTCTTTTAGACCTTGAACCGTTTGGTTCCCATTGAAGTCCATTATATGGAGAAAATCCTGGAATGTTTTCATCAAAAACCTTCATTTCTTTTGGACTGAAGAAAGAAAGACATGGATATCTTGGATGACATGGGGGTGAGTAAATTATCAGCAAAAGTTTTTTTAAAAGTGAACTACTCCTTTAATTCACGCTTGTGGTTTTGCGTCATCTGTGTTTAAGTTGTAATATTACGTTTATGTTGCGTGTGTATACTGTATATCTGACTAAAAGGATATGATTGGGTGAGTTAATTAACACACTAACAAAGCACTTGAGCTTTAGGCTGTTCACTAGGAGCAAAGAGAGTGAGAAAGGGACCAAGAGAGCTCACAGCACCCAAGTAAACCCTTCACATTTCTAATTTGGTCCTCCGGCTAAGGGATTTATGATTAATGTCCACAAGTCACTATAATATTGTATGAATCCGTCCATGTTATGTTCCCCAAGATAAAAATAAAGTAAAGCGCTGTAAAGGTCGATTAATCACGATATTAATCATCTCAGAAGGACTCGCCAGCAGTCCGGGATCATGGAAGTCAATTTTCTTTTCTGATTTGTTAAGCAAGCTAAATAATTTAAAGACACCCAAGAGAGTAATGTTATTTTAGAGGGACTTTAAGTAAGTGTGTAAAAAAAAAACTTGCCTTCACTATACATGCAAAAAAATATTTTTCTTAATTAACATTTTTGTCCTTTTTTTTTACTATAAAATATCTACATTGTGGGAGTTGTTTACAGAGAATGTATTTCAAATTCAGGTATATTTCTTAGTAATATAGTATGTTACAATTAAGCAAGCAAGCAGGCTTGTTTTTCCCTCATTTTTCCCCTCATTTTTTGTTTGTCTCTCTCAAATACCTTGAGAGCAATTTAATACAGCGTATTATCATTAATGCTGATTAAGTGTGTCATTAGGTTCACAATCTTAATGCAGCTTCACAAGTATTTCGAATCTTGGCTCGACCAATGAAATCTTATTATTTTTTAGATTTTCACTGTGTGAAAATCCTTTCTTTTATAAGAGTGATGTTTATAATTTTGCACCATAACATCTCCTTTTATTTCATTACCAGATGAAGCAAAGCTGGAGGCATCAGGGCAACCCTTCAGTCCTTCCCGGGATCCAACCGGAGCCCCAAACATCACAGTCTCATCCTCACTATTGGAGGATGAAGACTTTGCCTCGCAGTTTCACTCCCCACCAGAGAGGGCAGAAAGCACAAGGGAGCAGCCTGTGTTCGCCTCAGTGCAGACCCTGCAGGTTGCAGAAACAGAGCCTCAAGCGCTGGTGCATTCTCTGCCCTCCCCACCCGGCAACAGTGACAATCGCACCAATCAAAAGTCCCCAGGGGAGCTGGCCGTCAGAGTGCCAAATCCAGCATCCCCGGCACAGAAAATCAACAGTGTCTTGACCACTAGCCCAGGTACCGCTCCATTATGAAGCATTGAATGAATGCTGTGTACAAAAACCAAGTGCTATATTGAAAGGTGTCTCTTTTCAGGGACTTTGGTGATTTGATGTTGTCGTCATCCCTTCTTCATCATTTGTTCATCATTATCATCAACGTCATCGTCATTTTCAAGGTCATTGTGTTTGTTGTTACCATCATCATCAACATTTTTCTTTTCAATAATCCCTTCAAAGTCAACATGAAATTGCATTCACATCCCGTTTGACTTAAAACGGTAGTTAAACAAGTGTAGGACTTCATCAGAAATGGATTGGATCGTAAAATATTAGACTGTTAATATTGTTTTGAAAGAAATGAATACTTTTATTCAGCAAGGATGCATTAAATTCATTAAAAGTTGACAGTAAAGACATTTATCATTTTACAAAAGAACATATTGATCTTTCTATTACCATTTTTGGTAACACTTTACAATACGGGTGCACTAATAAGCATTATTTCATGCTTAACTAATGCACAGATAATACTGAATTAATGTGTAACTAATGATTATCTAAGCTATTCATTAATGATTACCACATTAGGAACTAATTAAGAGTCTTTAAGGTTAATGTATTAGTTCATACATTAATTGTTTTTAAGTAAATATGTAATTGTGGATTAATTCCATAATAACTCCCATTAATTTTTTAACTAATAGTGTTAATTAATATGTTAATTACCAGAATGAGCCATGTATTCCAACTTTCAGATAATATGACAGGTACACTAATATGCATTAATATATGATTAATTACTTAATTGTTTGTGCAAATTCATGTGCAAATTACTACAATTACTAAATGACTAGTTAATAATGATGTGCCCCATCAAGTAAAGTCATAACATAATGATACCTTTGCAAATCATTAGCTAATGATTAATTAAAGCAGACAACTGGAAGTTGAAGTGCATAGCTTTGACTAATTGTGGTAATTAACACATTAATTTACACTATTAGTTAACAAAATATGTTATTAAGGAATTAATACACAATGACACATTGAATTAATAGCAATTCATGTATTACTTAATCTATTAATTATATACTCTTTATTATTTGCTGATGCAGTAATCATTAATTAATGGTTTAGTTCTTCATTAGTTATACATTAACTCATGATTATCTGTGCATTAGTTAAGCATGAATTCATGCATATTAGTGCACCCGTATTGTAAAGTGTTACCAAATTTTTCCACAGAAATATTAAGCAGCAGTGTTTTAACACTAATAATAATAAGTGTTTCTTGAGCAGCAAATCAGCATATTCGAATGATTTCTGAAGGATCGTGTAAATATGATGCTGAATGTAACGATGCTGAAAATTCAGCTTTGCCAACACAGGAATAAATAAAATGTCACAATATTACTATTTTTACTGTATTTTTTTACTGTATTTTACCCCAAACTTTCAAACAGGTAGTGTATTGGGTCGATTTTGATTTCATGTTGTTGTTTTTAAACCTGAAGAATGTAATTTTTGTGCATCCCAACTAGTCCGACACAACAAAATTGATTTTCACTGAATCTGTTTGTCAGATCAATGGGAAATAAAATCAGGTTAATCGGTTGCTTTTGGTTTGATGATTCTAGTGGCACAAAAATTACACACTTCAACAAGTCCTGCTACTGAATAATCCGAATGTGTCCTCTAGCACATGTCCTATGTGTCATTCATGTGTCCTGCTCCTGAGGTGGCTCACTCAAACGTTCTCTGCTTTCAGACGAGACCCTCAGTGAATTCCCCAGGAACCCTGATTTGCCCACCGCCTCGGGTTCATCTTTCATGCCTGTGGCAGACACAGACGCCACCCTCACTGATAATGTGACAACTTCGGTCTCCATTTCTGCTTTTAACGCCACCTCTCCTGAAAGCGCTTTAGCACACAACATCTCCCACACTGTGACCAGCGACAGTCTCCAACTCACCACAGTGACCACCACGACTGTCACACCCCTAACTGTGACATCCATGGCTGTGACTCCGCCCACCGCCGTCGTCGAGGCGAAAGAGGTCACGACCAGCATCCCGACCACAACGACCACCCAAACCACTACAACCGAGACGAAACCGCCCACAACTACAACCACCACCACAACCACTACGACAACTACCACCACCACCACAAAAGTAGTGCCTACGACCACAAAACCGCCCACAACCACTTTAGCAACTACCACAATGACAACCCCTCTTCAAACCACCGCTGTATCTACCTCTGGAAGTACCACGACTGAACTAGCCATCCCCTCTACGGACAGTGCTCCTTTGACCTGTAATGTGACCGAAAGGTTATGGGTGAAAACAGGTGAGCCCCTGTTTACTATATTAGCTTTTATCTGTATGTGTAAAGGAACTATGCCACAAATGCAGCCATAAATCTGAGCTGAATGTAATTTACATTCTATTACAGCATATTTAGCATCTCATTCAACTGAATTGTTGAAATAATATTGTACGCAAAGTGCCGCCAGTGTGTGTGAATTTACCTGCACTGAGAGTGTTTTTGCATGTGCAGTGCACTTTTTTTTTGGTCTTGATATGACTTACATGTTGCTGGCTTATTAAACAAAAATTGGGGGTTAAATATTTACGTTTTAAGTGAAACCCAGTAAGCACACCTACGTTTTTTCCAGTTACACCCATGGTTTTGTTCATGTAAATTGATTCTTTTGGGGTTTGTTCAGCATGTTTGGTTCTATTGAGGTTGGAGGATCAAATTTATTGTTTTTAAAAAGTTTCATTAGAAAAAAATATAGATTATTCTGTTGATTTTTACTCTTATATAGATAAAAAAAGGTCCAAATATAATTACAAAAATAAAATAATAAATAATATGAAAAATATACTATAATTTCACAAGAGTTGGGTAAAAAATGTTTGTTTGTGTGTTGGTTGGATGTTCTTAAATATATTTTTTATTTTTATTGTGCTTTATCATTATAGGATTTGCCCATGTCAAATGTATAAAAATTAGGGCTGTGCAAAGATTAATTGCGATTAATCACATCCAAAATAAAAGTGTTTACATAATATATTATTTGTCTGTGCTGTGTATAATTATTTTGCATACAGAAATACACACACATGCATGTATATATTTAAAAAAATGTGTTATTCATATATAAAATGTTTATATTTATATATAATATAGATGTATTTATATATAGACATTATTTACGTGCAAATAATTATTAAAGGGATACTCCACTTTTTTGGAAATAGGCGCATTTTACCACTCCTCCAGAGTTAAACAGTTGGGTTTTACTGTTTTCGAATGTATTCAGCTGATTTTTTTTTGATAGTTAGAAGAATATCAGTTACCAGACAGTTACATAGTATATTTTTTTTCCTACTATGGAAGTCAATGAGACCAGATACTGTCTGGTTACTGATATTCTTTAAAATATCAGAAAATCGGCTGAATGGATTTGAAAAAGGTACTGTAAAACTCAACTGTTTAACTCTGGGGGAGTGGTAAAATGAGCCTATTTCCAAAAAAAGTGGAGTATCCCTTTAAATATATACATGCATGAATATGTATTTATATATACAAAATAATTATACACAGCACACACACATATATTATGTATACACAAACTTTTATTTTGGATGCACAGTCGTACTTAAAATTTAATTTAATTAAAATATAATAATAAACAGCTATGGAATGATGAATAAACATGCAGTAACATTTGAAAAATAAAGCCATTTTGACATTTAAATTATGCTCAGCGTATTACAGCAGAGCCAAATGACAAAACCAATCTACTAGTGCACATATCTTATAAAAGGTGATGCAAATAATATCATGCAGTCATTTTACTCCTTTCCGACATTCTACAGTGATGGCATATGCACTGCGGTGAAGCATGTTCATGTTCACTGTAAACAGACATGTTCACAGGAATGGCTGTCTCCCTTGGGATCTGGGCTGTTTTGATGTTAGATAATTATGATATTCACAAGTGTTGTATCATTTTCCCCCCAGTGCTGTCCATCCAGATGCGGCGAAATCGCCTAGAAGCTGGAATGAGACAGAACCTGTCTAAAGGTTTAACGCATGCGCTGCAGAAAGCATTCAACGACAGCAACATCCATGTTCAGGTTGGTAGTTTTACACTGTCGGTGAATAATTAAGGGATCGGTAATGTTTTGAATGTTTTTCAAGTCTCTCATGCTCACCAAGGCTATATTTATTGGATCAAAAATACAGTAAAAACAGAAATATTAGGAAATATTATTACAATATACAATAACTTTTTTTTATTTTAAAGCAGCACTATGTCGTTTTTTTCAACCTTTATAATATTTTTACAAAACCCTTGAGATGGTACATTGACTTGCAATAGGTTGAATGACAGGTCTGCCATAGCCTGACGTGGTCTGTATCGCTTTTACTGGCACTCTGTAACTTCGGGGAGCGGGTAGGAACCCGAGCACAAAAAGAACTACAAAATTCGACTGCTTTACGGTATACATCACTTCCCCCATTTCCTCAAATTCCGACGCGAGAGCCCAACGAGGGCTTTTACTTCTGTATGTTGTCATGACTGAAGCAGCTGTAAAACCAAATGTGAAGTCCGTCAGAAACAGAGCGCGCTGGCAGTTTACTCTTGATAATGTGTTGTGTAGCTTCGTGCCCCGCTGCATCCAATATAGACTGCATTGCTATCTTTTGAGGGCAAGCAGCAAACTCGCGCCAGCTCCAGACATGAAAGTATACTGATTACTGAGTTTGGTAGGGGCTACATTCTTGCAAGTAAATAATACATGATTAGACGGACAAAATAATCGATCAGGCTGTACATCCATAATGCGAATCTCCTGTTCCACCACATGCCAAAGGTGCTCTATTGGATTGAGATCTGGTGACTGTGGAGATCATTAGAGTTTAGTGAACTCATTATCATGTTCAAGAAACCAGTTTGAGATGATTTGATCTTTGCGACATGGTGAGTTATCCTGCTGTAAGTATCCATCAGAAGATGTGTCCACTGCGGTCATAAAGCGATGCTCAGCAACAATACTCAGGTAGACTGTGGTGTTTAAACGATGCCCAATAGGTACTAAGGGGCGCAAAGTGTGCCAAGAAAATATCAAACACACCATTACACCACCAGCAACCTGAACTGTTGATACAAGGCAGGATGGATCCATGATTTCATGTTGTCTGACCCTACCATCTGAATGTCAGCAGAAATCGAGACTCATCAGACTAGGCAATTTTGGTAAATCCAAAATCTAATTTTGTTGAGCCGTTAAGAATCATATCCTTAGTTTCCTTTACTTATCTGACAGGAGTGACACCGGTGTGTTCTTCTGCTGCTGTAGCTCTTCTGCTTCAAGGTTCGACGTGTTGTGTGTTCAGAGATGCTCTTCATCAGATCTCGGTTGGAACGAGTGGATATTTGAGTTACTGTTGCCTTTCCATCAGCTCAAACCAGTCTAGCCATTCTCCTCTGACCTCTGGAATCAATAAGACATTTTCGCCCACAGAACTGCTGTTCACTGGATATTTTCATTTTTTCAGACCGTTCTCTGTAAACCCTAGATATGGTTGTGCGTGAAAAGTAGGTCAACACTTTCTGAAACACTCAGACCAGCTTGTCTGTCACCAACAACCATGCCACGTTTCCCCACTCTGATGCTCAGTTCACTTCAGCAGATCAGCTGAGCATGTCTACATACCTAAATGCATTGAGTTGCTGCCATGTGATTGGCTGATTAGAAATTTACATTAATGAGCAGTTGAACAGATGTACCTAATAGAGTGACCACCAGTATGTGTATACTGCCTAACACCAATGCATTAAACATCATGTTATCACTTGACCTCATCACATTTCATGTTTGTCCAGTGGCATCTTGGATAGAAAAAAGAAAAAAAAAAAAAAAAACAGTATTTCATGCGGTATCCAAGCCAAGCCCCTTTCTTTCTCCTTCACTGCATGTACAACACGAAATGCAAAATAAATAATGAAAAGAATAAATCGGAATAGTTTGTTGCCATTGGAAACACGGTAAAATATGACTTGTACAGTTGAATATTCAGCAGCAACAAGATAAGTGCTTTGACCGCAGTCATCTGGGATCTTATCACATTTGCATCATGGGAATTGTAGTTTAGCAGAGGACAATGTGGTGGGAGGTTGTGTGGGTGGTGTTTCCTATGTATGACCAGTGTGCAGCTCAGCACAGAGAAAGGACCGTCTTATGAAACACTTGGTTTGAAGCCTAAGGAGAATTCGCACGTCTGTCCGTCAGAACTGCACGTTCAGAAATAGCACAGCTATGCTGGAAAAAAAGAATCAATATCATGGTAACAGAACAGTAGAGACAATGTGTTGAAGGGAGGGCAGCCGACTAAATAGAGTTTTTTAAAGGAACATTTCAACCAAAAATGGACATCCTGTCATCGTTTAATCAGCCTGATGTTGTTACAAATGTCAGATGAGTTTGTAATGACATGAGGGTGAGTGAATTGTACATTTTTATTTTTGGGTGTACTGTCCCTTTAATGACGATTTACCACTGAAAAGGTTGTTATTAGCATTTGAAGTGCAACCGTGTCTATTATGCTGAGTGACTCAATCTGTTCTCTTGAAGATCTTTCTCTATAAATGTCTGTTTTGCTGTCTGTGTGATGTTTTCCTCCTCTTTCTCCTCCTCAACTGTCCATCAGATCAGAGGATCTGTATCATTACAGACCCTGGAGGTGATCAGCAGGAGACGACACAATCACTATCTACACACAAACACAGAGAGAGAGTGTGTGTTTATGTTGGAGTAAAAAGAGAGAGATGGTCAGTCAGCTTGGCTCAATATGATGAAATTTATTCATGTGGGATTTGTATTAGCATTGGCCTCAAGCGCTTAACAATAAACAAAGCCAGTAAGAGCATTTGTGTGAATTTAGGACAATAATATGAATTCAGAGAGGCATATGTAAACATTATATGCACTTTTCATACACTCAACCTGCATACATTCTTATACATGCTATTCACGTCATTTTACATCACCTGTGTTCTCTCTAGTTGGAAAGAGATATCTGCACGCCGTCTAATGTGACTGTGGGCTACTACGTCTCGAGAGGGAAGACCGTGTTGGTGGCCTCCATTGTAATAGACACCTTATCTACCTATGGCTTTGACAAGCTTTTGCATGACATCAGAGAGTATGTTCCTGTGTTGTTGGCCGTCCCAAATCCAGTGACCCCCTGGCTGCCCAGCCTCGGCATCCACCTGCAGCTCAAAACGGGTGAGATTCTTTTCCATTGGGAGATTGTTGGGAAATCTAGGACTGGAAATCATCTGTCGTTTGTTAAATATGAAAAATTCTCAAGAGGTTTTATAGACCATTTTGCAAGATGTAAACACTTTTTCAGTTTGTAAATGGTTTCTTTATTTCAAATGTAAAGAAAACATCTTAAAGATGTGTGTTTAACTTTTTGATTCAGTTGCATATGTTCTGTTGGTTGCATTTTATTACAACGTTTTTGCACTGTTAAAAAACTGAAACAAGAAGTGCTTCTGGACCAGTGTTGTTTACATCTCGCAAAATGGTCTATACATGAGTCTCTTCGCTTAACCTTTTTCACATTACAAAAATCATGTGTCGTGTGAAAAAGTTATTATTCTTCTGAGACTAAAATTTTTGAGTCTTAACTCGTCCTAGAGCTTTACTTACTCTAACCACCACCACACTCGGGTCAGACTGTTCTGACTTAGTGTGCTATATCTTTTTGATCTTGCAACATGCTAAATCTTGTTAGCAATGTGCTAAATCACGTTAGCGACATGTTAAAATATGCTAATTCAAGCTAGCATTGTGCTAATTCATGTTAGCAGTGTGTTAAAATATGTTAGCAATGTGCCAATTCTTGTTAGCAATGTGCAAAAAAATGCTAATTCATGCTAATAATGTGCTAATTCATGCTAGTAATGTGCAAAAACATGCTAAAACTAGTTCAAACCGAAAACCTTTGAAAACCAAAGCTTTCTAGTCAGGCTTTTTCATGCCAGCTTGTAAGTTTTTCTAGACAAACTTTAGTTTTATCTAGGTAACTAGAATGGAAACTGGTGTGTTTGGTTAAAAGTTTTCTTTTTTTCTTCTGCATATAGTTCTCAGATTTGTCGGGCCAACAGATGACATCAAGTCTTGCGTGTTCATCCAAATGATGGAGCAAAGATTGGAAAATGTGTTTGCTGAGGCTCAGGAGAAAGTGGAGGACTCTTATGGGACTCTTTCTGTTGAGGTATTTTTTCAATTGAACTTGAAAACAAAGTATGATAAATGGCTTAACTTCAGAGGCCTGATAACACCGTCCCTCTGTTGGATTTGGATTTTATAGTTTCTTTGTGTTTTCTGACAGATTCTGAACTCATATCAAACCGGGAATTCATTGGCAGTCACTCTGGTGTATGTGGTGTGGAACGGCAGCACTCCGTTGAACGGTACTGTGTCCAGCGGACTCCTTAACCAGCTCACTGCCGAGCTGGTGGGCTACTTCCTCTTCTTCCCCCCTCTGATCATCGCTGAGCGTAAGTTCCAGCTTGTGTTTACTGCTTGATGTTACTTTTACTTTCGTGTTTTTCATGTCAGTGCACAAATGGGAGTTCATGTTTATTTCTGTTTGAATCCATGAGCTTTCCTTAATCTTCAGTTTTGATTGGTCTAGAAGACATTTTCCAAGGATGCATACGCATTCTCCTTTTTTTGATGGGTAGTTGATGTGAAACACACTTTTGGGAAGTTGACATGTTCTGCTGTGCAACATGCTATACTCAATCTAAAAGTATTTTAAACAGATATGCTATGCTTTTTAACTGATAAGAGATTACTATTAGAGTATTTGTTAAATCTTGTATAAAACATATTTAGGCCTAATTACAAACTACCTACGAGGTTATTTATTTGGGTATAGCACACGCCTTTGGTAGAATTCAAATGAGCCATTTTAATCTAGATTAAAAATTATTAGTCACCACAGGACTATCTGGATACACCGAATATGGAACAGATACCAATAACTGATAATTATTATATTTTGAAGCTGATAACTAGTATATTGGAGGATAATAATTTTGTGAGAATGATTATGAAAAAAATCAAGAAAGTCCAGATGTGATATCTAATGTCATGTAGAGTAGATGCATATTAATTTGTGATTATTAATTGTTTTTAATATAATGTATAACTATCCATCTATCTAATCGATATATACTCCCACACAAACACAATATTTTTATGTTAGTATGTATTCAATTAAAAATGTATGATTTTAAAAGATTAAAATTGTATTCAATATTTGAAAAAAAAATCACAAATATAACAAGTAATGAAGAAACAAAATTCATGTATGCTATGGATACAAAAAAATATGAATATTTTTTAAATGATATATTACTGGCTCTCAGTAACATTTTATTTTAAGTAGGCTATGGGTCGTTTAACTCTAATTTATCAGCATCTTCTACATATACAGTACGTAAGACTGATATGATAACAACATTAAATTACCCAGAGTAAATGATGACAGAATTGTTCCCAGAATGGTTTTCTAGTAAACATCCATCTCTCTTTACCACTTTTTTCACAGCTCTAGAGTACCACAACCTTAACACTTCAGTAGCAACTCGAGATTACTGGGTAATCACAGGTAATTACCCTTACATTTCAGCTGCTAACTAGCACCCAGACAGCTATTTGCCAGCATGTGTTATGTGAGTAAGCCTAGCTAATGTTTTCCCCCCTTCTTTTAAACTCAGAGAGCCTTCTTTTTTTTTTTTTTGAGGACAGCTATTGATGTATTATTTAGCTTCCCCCATCAACTGATTTGGAGAGATCACATTTGATCAGAATATTGAGCATGAAAAAGCTATTTCTAGCTTTAAGTTCTTGCACTCAATGTTCTTTCTGTTGCCTTAGCTAGCTCTTCCTCTCTCTCTCTCTATTTTACCCAAGAGAACAAATCCTTTTTACCAAGGTCAATTCCATAGTAATTGCAGTTTTTTAGATTCAAAGTGTAAGAAAGGTAAGTTCTCTTTTTCACCTTGCTTCATCTCTCTCTCTCTCTCTCCAGTAATTCAGGACGTTGACAGCTCTTCTCTTGAAGGGAGTTATCAGAGCTTTGCAAGTCTAATGGAACAGCGGCTGGCAGAACTCTTTCTGGTTGCCAGTCGACACGGCCTCCGCTTCAGGCGAGCCACGACTGTAGGCGATTACACTGTCCAGGTGTGCCGTCAATTTTTTCTTTGTAATTTTAGCAGTTTTTGAGGAAAAAAAAAACAAATATATTGATTATTCATCCTTCACAGGTTTTTGTCCAATCAAATGCTCTAAAATGAGAAAGTTCCTCCCCAAAACAACCTGCAACCAATTAGCTAAACATATTAAAGAAAAAAAAACTTTTGCTGATAATTTACTCACCCCCATGTCATCCGAGATATTCATGTCATTCTTTCTTCAGTCGAAAAGAAATTAAGGTTTTTGATGAAAACATTCCAGGATTTTTCTCCATATAATGCACTTCACTGGGAACCAAATGGTTCAATGTCCAAACGGCAGTTTCTGTGCAAACTGTTCAAAAGGCTTTAAATGATTCCAGACGATGAATACGGGTCTTATCAAGCGAAACGATCGCTCATTTCATAAATAAATAACAAAGTTTAAGTTTTATAAGCTCAAATGGTTGCCTTCCTCTGTTCTGTGATGCACGTTTGTGACTCTCCTGTTCGAATTTGTTCATCAAAATGAACAAATCTTTTTCCGAGTCGTTTGGTTCATTCAACGAACGAAACAAACGAATTGACTCGGAAAAAGATTCTTTCATTTTGATGAACAAATTCGAACAGGAGAGTCACACCGAACAGAGGAAGGCGAGCATTTGAGCTTATAAAACTTAAACTTTGTTATTATTTTGATAGTTTCGCTTGATAAGACCCTTATTCATCGTCTGGAATCGTTTAAAGCCCTTTGAACAGTTTGCAGTTTGCACTGAAACTGTCTTTTGGACCTTGAACCGTTTGGTTCCCATTGAAGTCCATTAAATGGAGAAAAATGCTGGAATGTTTTCATCAAAAACCTTAATTTTTTTTCGACTGAAGAAAGAAAGACATGGACATCATGGATGAAATGACATGGGGGTGAGTAAATTATCAGCAAAAGTTTTTTTAAAAGTGAACTACTCCTTTAATGACTGCAATGAAACTAAGGCCTGTTTGTTTTTTAAAAGGGGAAAGTGGATTATGTTACTCACTTTGCATCCAAAGAGGTTAGCCAATCATAAATGAGATCATTCGCATATAGATGTATGTTTGGTGCAAATACATTACACTGTATTATGTGGAATGCAAGGAAAAAATGCTATGAAAGTGTATAGGCAGGTTAAAATCGAAATTTGGCCAATGTTTGATTCAATTTAGGTTTTAGATTTAGGCTAGTTGCTGAAGTTTGTGTTGGAAATGTCAAACATTAACTCGGGAGTGTTTTCCTCATACAGATGGTCAGTATCCGACGACTGACTGGTCCCAAAAACTCAGCTGAAATGACGTACTACGTACAAGTAGATGGATCTCCCATAACTGGCACTACTGCGGCCAAGACCCTCAACACAGTGGACTCTCAGACCATGGCTCTCACTCTTGGATACTTCGTCCAGATTCAAGCAGAGGGTATGTATATATTTTACTCATTTAGCCCTGTTTCTTTCCAAACCATCAATTAGTTTCTTTTATATACGCAGGAAAACCTAGGAGTGTTTACTGTAAATCCGATAAAGTGTCAACTATGTTTGCATTGCATTACTTTTCCAAATGAAGTCTATAGCTAACTCGCACTACGCTAGAGAAACCGCAGGGGATTTGGGTGTAGAGAGTTTACACAAGTTTACTGAGCTCTCAACTGGGGCATCAAGCCCAGTTTGTCAGCCTGAGAAGAGCAAAGCCCCAGTTTTGTATGAATAAAACACAATCAGACCCAGCAGTGGGGGTTTAATCTCCCAGATAAGCGCTACAGCCGAAAGACAGATTCAGCTCATTAGGAGCTAACCATAGACAGTAGGAGACAGAGGGGTGTTGGATTACTGTACGAGAGTGTGCTGGAGATGCAAGTGGCGGAAATCATGTGCAAACATTGTGACTGAGTTTATTAATTTCCAATGTATGTCTGTGTTTGTGTGTAAACAGCGGTGGTGAAGAGTCTGCCTAGTAACCTCTGGACATTGGCTGTCCTGATACCCGTATCAGTTGTGATGGTCGTGGTGGTCATGGCGGTTGCGATCTTGTGCAGGAGAAACCGAACCGTCTTCAAGACCAGCGCGTTTCGCAATTTCCACAGCCGCACTAAGGTAGGCTCATTCAGACCATGACTCTTCAAATCATCACTGTCTTGTCAAAACGGGGGCCGGTTATGTCAGCATCATGTTTTTAAATCCAATTAATATTAAATATGACTTTATAAGGAAGTCCTGTAACAATGGGTCTCATTCACTTACACACCACTTTTAAAATTCTCACATGGAGAAGCTGATAATTGGTTTCATTTGGTTTATAACCGATGAATGGTTCATATTAAAATTCTGTACTATTTTCTCTAAATAGATTAAAAATAAAACACTATATATATATATATATAAACAATGTAATTGGCTTTTTTTATTATTTTAGCATAGTAAATTGTATTTTCTATATATAACAAAAATATATTATTTTACATTAATAAAGTATATTTATATATAAACAATCTGTACTTATGTGCAAAAAACATTTGTCCCATAAAAAACTCTGATTCGTGTGTGAGTTTGTTTTTTTCTCAATATTAATGATGAATCAGGACTGTTTTAAATGAGTCAATGAGACCCGTTGTGATGTCATACAGATGATGACAACCAACAGACTTAAAATATCCTGCTTTCCTTCATACCATTCACAAAATAACTTTGTTTTCCATCTTATTTCTGAATATGGTGCTAGACGATTTAAAATGGTGGGCTGTTCCTCAAACACTTTGTGTTGTCACCACACACGAGACGTGCTGTTTAAAACATTGGAATGAAAAATTTCACTTTGACTCCCACAAAATATCCCTCCAATTGTGTCTTCACTACTCTTCCTGTCTAGACCTCATATCGAAGAGATGGGAGTTATCACCACCAGGTATTTTCTGGCTTGTTCAACCTCGTGGCTGCATGCTTTCAGTCCAAACATTCTTCTTGTTGACTGTGCTTGTGGGAAATCGGTCCTCAGGGGGAAGGGAAACAGAAGGTTATCTATCCTCTGCATAATCAAAGAACCGTTCAGTAAGATCTAGTGCCTTGAGGATATCTTTGATCTGAACAGCACAAATATCTCCTCTCTTGTACCTCCATTTGAGATTGCAGGACAGTGTCTAATAACAGAATGGGAAGGAGTTAAAGTATTACCACAGTATTACTGTATTATGATTTCTTTGTTGTGGTTGCATTATGGGGCTTTTAAATAGATACAGGCCAAATGCAGGGTAATAAATTAGGCCACCCCAAGCTGAGAGATATGCCAAGGTTACATATATGAATAATTAGGTGAAGTTTAAGTAGATTACCAGGACTTTTCCATCTAAAACAGGATAAATTAAATCACCCAACAGGAATGAGCTATAGGATGTGTGCAAATGTATATATTATACATTACCGTTTAAAAGTTTAGGGGCATTACCATTTTTTTTTTCAAAGATATTAATACTTTTATTCGGCAAGGATGTATTAAATTAATCAAAAGTGAGAGTAAAGACATATATAATGTTTTATTTTAAATAAATGTTGTTCTTTTGAACTTTCTATTCTTCTAAAAAATGAAATCACATTGTATGCGACAACTGTTTTCAACATTGATAATAACAAGAAATGTCTTTTTGAGATTAGAATTAAAATGATTTCTGAAAGATCACTGAATGACACTGAAGACTGGAATAATGATGCTAAAATATATATATTAAAGTAGAAAACAGTTCTTTTAAATGGTAATGATATTTCACAATATGACCAAAACTTAAAGTTATAAAATGTCTTCAGAAGACATGGAATGTAATGCACAATTCATATAAACAATCAGATGGTCACCTTTCACTTTCATTTCGACATGTCATAAGGTCATAGACCATGAGTGTGAGTAAATGATGACGGTATTTTCCTCTTTGGATGATCTATCCCTGTAGTATAATGGTATTGTTTTTAGTAATGGAATAAAACAATATGCAAATCAATTGCAATTATGATAATCGTCTCTTTGATCGTACTCCCTCTTAGCCGTGTTCTCTGATCTGAAAACATTCCCTGCTCCGTCCAATTAAGATGTCCTTTCAGGAACATGATTTTGCTTATGCACGGTAATTTACGGATCAGCGTATAAAGCGTTCCGGTTTCACACAAGAGTTTCCTGTGTTAGCGCAGGGAATTAGAGGAGGTGTGTAAAGATACCAGCACTGATGATTCGTCAGGCTCAGACGTGATCAATCGCATGTGTGTCTGCTGCTTGCCTGCTTTTTGCTTCTACTTGTCGTTGTGTTTGAGCAGCCCTCGCATGTTTTCCTTACTTGTTTGTACAACAGTGTGAGGAAGGTCAATGCACATCCTGTGCAAGACTTACAATCAGGACTCAACGTCTCTACCCTTAAATCAAATTGAACTTGGATTGAAATAAGATTTACTCCTCTTAAATACAATGGGATGACGCACAAGTGAATTATAGTTCAGCTGAGCATGTGAATTATATTTGAGTTGGACCTCATTTAAGGTCAATGTCCAATACAGAACATCCAGGGTGATGATATTAAAGGGATAGTTCACTTTGAAATAAATTTTTGTTTAATAATAAATGTTAAGAATAAATGTTTAAGCTAACCTCAAGGGCATCCAAGATGTAGGTGTCTTTGTTTCCACAGTATTTTCAATTTTGATATTTTTAGGTCAAACAATGCAAGTCTATGGTCACCACCTCAAAGAGCATGCACAGAGAAGTCCAAATTAAACATGATTTAATGACTCGTAAATGTAAGAACACGTTGATGGCCTAAGACACGAAACGAGCGGTTTGTGTGAGAAAACGAACAGTATTTAAATCGTTTTTACCTCTTGTTACACTTGGACGTGGCTGTGGTTATCAGAGTTAAAAACGATATAAATACTGTTCGTTTTCTCACACAAACCGCTCGTTTCGTGTCTTAGGCCATCAACGTGTACTTATATTTACAAGTCATTAAATCATGTTTAATTTGGACTTCTCTGTGCATGCTCTTTGAGGTGGTGACCATAGACATCCATTATATGACTGACAGACACGAACGGTTTGACCGAAAAATGTCACAATTGAAACTACTGCGGAAACAAAGACACCTACATCTTGGATGCCCTTGAGGTAAGCTAAAACATACCAAAAATGTATTTCAAAGTGAACTATCCCTTTAAAATTACACATTTTAGATACAAAATTATACACCTCACTAAAGGATCTTGTAGATGTGACAGCACCATGTGCAAAGTGCAGCGTCGCATGAATTATTAATTGAATTAATCACACATTTTCCCCATTTACATCATAACAGCAACGCCCTCTGACACCTTTTTAAGATCCAGAAGGCACCCTGCCTCCGTTCGCCCTGTTCCGCAGGAGATTGATCCATAATTCATTAAAACGAGGGGCTCCATAGCTCTTCCGTATTAAATATCCCATGGTAACTTGATGCATCGTATGCGGGCTCCATAAAATATAGTTTGACTCAAAGTACCTTCAGCTCATGAATAAATTAGGATGGCCGGCATTCCTTTGCTGATTGAAACGAAACGCTGGATGTTGCATTGTGTAACTCTTACTTTCTTCTCCACCATCCAATCACGGCGCATCATTTCCCGTCCAGCCCGTGCAGGGTTTCGACTACGCCAAGAAGCACATGGGCCGGCCAGGTGAGGAGGCTCTCACAGTCACCAAGGAAACACTTGTCCTAGCCCTACCGGTACGGGACGCCCCTCTCACACAAGACAGGGTGGCGGTGTTACAAGATGGTACAGCTTCAAAAAGACCCCAGTCGACCGAGATGCATCTCAGGTGAGTGCTTTAATTATAGAACAAAGAAGCACTACATTTTTAGACTTACCAAATGGAATAAGCTAGTATGATAGTATATCGCTCAACTCTCTATAGAGGCTTGAAAGCCTGAACGTCATCCATTTTTAAAAGCCATCCCAGCCGATATGACCACAATGCTCTATTTAAGTTGCATTTCTTATCACATTCTGCTGAAAAATCAAGTACACCTCAAGTATGACGTATAATTACTAGTGAGCGGATAGAGCTCTTGACTTTAAGACGCACTAAGACATTGTGGAGGGAAGAAGAAAGTACACCGTGTGCTTAGGAACAAAGACATGGTTCTTTTGACGTATATTTATAGAATCTAAATCAAGAAAGACAGACGTGCCACAAAAATAGCCCCAATGCCAACATCTGCCTGGTGCACTGTATGATTTTGGTCATGATTTTGTCCAAGAAGTAGAAATAATATATATACTTTGTTCACACTGCAGGCTGAAACGACCTAATTCCGATTTTTTTGCCCCTATGCGACCTGTATCTGATTTTTTCATGACAGTCTGAACGACACAGATCCGATCTTTTCAAATGCGACCCAGGCCACTTGGGTATGTGGTTCAAATCCGATATGTATCCGATCTTTTGAAATGCGACTTCAATCTGAACGGCCAGGTCACATATATCCGACCCGCACGTCATTGCACGCACCTGTAGCTAGCCAATACACGCTAACTCCAACGCGTTTCTGCACTGACTGTTATGGGCCGCTGCAGACGTGTCTCTTTCCCAGTGTTGTGCCTGAACGCGTTCATATACTGTATTACTGCCTGATGAACATTACTGTGAACACGTTCATTCTGGTGTCTGTGAACGTGCGCTCTCTCTCAGTATAACTTTGGGTGCCAGATTGATTTCTATAGAGACTTCCAGGCGAAAACCTGGCTAAAACACATGTAAACATGCTTTAAAATGTAGCGAAAAAACACCCAATCTGGCAACACCAGCCACCAGTGTCGCACCGCGGCCGCAGGTGACAAAGCAAGGAGCGCCGAGGACGCGCACTATCAATTAAACGGGGTTTATGACGAGCCTCGGTGAGGATCGGAAAAATCTTACATTTATGTGCAAACTTTGCCCGTCGATAAAATAATTGTTGTCTGTGTTTGTATATGGGCTGTGGCAATAATAATAATAAAACAAAAGCTCGCAACATATGGAAAAAAAGGACTATTCCGCAAAAAACAAGTGACGTCGTTGACCGTTGATTAATTTTCTGCGCATGCGGGTCACTTCTGGGTCATTTCATGTGAAATGTGAACGGCCTTGCAAAAAAATCAAATTTTTTCAAAAAATCGGAATTGAGCATTAAGCCCTGCAGTGTGAACGTAGCCAATGTCAGTGCCATTGTTTTGTCTCAAGCCAAGCTACTTAAAGCTACACTGTGTAACTCTTTTAGCTAAAAACACTTGGTTCTTTCAAAAATATATGTGCTCATTAATGTATATTTACTTCGTTCAAGTAATACAGTATTCTCGTGAGTGTATAATATGCCATTGAAAATACATACGGGTAAGGTCGCCATGTTGCCCCTCCATCTTGAAAGTACATTAGCCAAAGAGGGACATACCCGCTAATTCAAGCTTCGCCTTTCGCGTTTATGTTTGAGTTAACACTCGAACTGGAAGCCATGTTAATCTTGGACTACATTGGCCACCGTAGGAGTTAAAACGAAATCGGAATTGAGAGGAACAGAAACTAATATTCACTGGATGGTCAACTAGATGGGGGTAAAAATCACACAGTGTGGCTTTAAATACCCTAATTGAACTAAGGCCTAATCCTGGCTTAATCTAAGCCCTGTCTGTGAAACCGGGCCCTTAAATTTATTCTGAAAAATTAGCAATCCACAAACTTTTCTTTGGAAAAGACAGTTTATTTGATCCTAACTAATATGTATATATTGTATGCAGACACAAGACCATCACTCAAGATTACTTAAGTCATACCGTACAAGCAAAAAATGTTAAGGACAGATCAAATCGTGCAGTATGCACCAGGTTTCGGTTTTGTGTTTTTCTTTGTCCTCGATGCTTCAGAGAAATGTCTTTCTTCACAAAGAGCAAAACCTCCCAAGGTTCTTTTCACATCCTGCTAAAAATGCAAATGAAAGACAGTAGGAAATGTATCAGTGTTCAGCTCGCACGACGGTCTCGTCGCAAAACAACACTTCAAGGTCATTAAAACCCACCATCCGCACATCTCCAGGCTTACTTAACCACTCTCTGCGGGCCGCGGGATCGTAAATATGCCTTAATGTCGTACGCGGGACAATGCGACAGAGCAAAGAGCACCGATCCTTGAAATCGTTGCAGTGTGGCTAAAGCGTTTCTCCTCTTTTTCCTCTCTCTCTTTTTGTTTTTCCTTCTCTTGCTCTTTTTCTATTAGACTCCGTGCTTATTAACTGGAATACAAATGTATTCTGCCGTTTGTTATCTCTCCTGAGTGGCATGATTAAAGGGAAATGAGCCTGCAGAGAGCAGAGCTGGGGAAATAATTATTTGGAAAGTAAATGTGGTGAATACATGAGCATTTAAACCTGGCAGAGAGACAGATGCATGCAGGGAAGATAAGTACGCTCACAGCTCCAGAATCATGTATGATTCAGTGTGCCCATAGGCAGCTTGGCCAACGCATCGCCGCTCTCTTCTGCCCGACTGTGTCAGACCCAGAAGACGTGCGTGTGTTCGTGCGGCAGGGCTGGGCGTTATGTGCATGGCAGATTGTTGGCACGCATGCCTGAGAGATTAGCTGATTTAATGTAATATTCATATGTTGTTGACTGTGCTTTATTATCTCCTTCTTAGAGAGAGATGGGTTTTCGGTGTAAGCGTTTATTTTGTGATGTGAAAATGAAATATTTCTCGTTTATAGTTCCCTGAACTTTATGGATCTTATTATATGCAATTGAATTATAAAAATCAATGTGGACCCCATTTTCAACTTTATTTCGGCGTAAAATGAGAGATATGTAAGTCTGTACAAATGTAGTTTAATATATATAAATATATAATTGTTTAAAATAATGTGTACAACATATATACATAGATTAGTGCTGTCAAATCGACAAATCAAAAAGTAAATCGAAAAGTTAAAATTACATATGTATACACACACACACATATTTACACAGTTTTATGTTAGATGCGATTAAAGGGATATAGTTCACTTTGAAATTCCTCTTGTGGTTACAAGAGGTAAAAACAATATAAATACTGTTCGTTTTCTCACACAAACCGCTTGTTTCGTGTCTTAGGCCATCAATGTGTACTTACATTTACGAGTCATTAAATCATGTTTAATTTGAACTTCTCTGTGCATGCTCTTTGAGGTGGTGACCATAGACCTCCATTATATGACTGATAGACAAGAACGGTTTGACCTAAAAATATCAAAATTGAAAATACTGTGGAAACAAAGACACCTACATCTTGGATGCCCTTGAGGTAAGCTAAAACATATCAAAAATTAATTTCAAAGTGAACTATCCCTTAAATAGCGATTAATCGTTTTGACATCACTAATATTAGTTAGTGACATCACTTATGTTAGTATATAATATATATGACTTTAAGCATGAATTTATACATATATAGTACAATACATATCAATATATATTAGGCTATATAAGTATGTTTAAAAGTAAGTATTCAAATTTTAACTTAAATAATATAAATGTTTTAAATAATGCGTGTGTGTCTATATAATATTATATATACTGTACATATATCAAATTCATTTAGACCGTGACTCGTTCACACTAATAAAAGAAATAAAGTAAATTTGGTCAGTTTTGATTTCAAATTCATTTCACAATCTGTTTAAATTAGATTGCATTTCACCTGATATAGGTCTCTTGGGACCAGTTCAGTTTCTTCATCATTTTTATTATATATCATTAAGTCAGCTTAAAATTTTCTTCATTCTAGCAAGTCGAATGTTGAGGTGAAATGCTTACCACATTCTATCCAGTAGTGATGCCTTTCAACTCTCGCCGGCACATGATATGCATTCTGATATGTTGTCCGTGGTGTTGTCTCATTGTGCATGGTGGTTGTTACAGAGCAGGATGTCCTGCTGTTGTTGAACATTTGTTTAAATGACACAAAACATGATGAGTGGATGCTCACCCTACGGTGATGTCTGCTAAATGACATTACTGCAACGCAGGTTAACAGAGGCCAGAGGGTCCTGCAAGGCGACGGTTAACCCTGCATCACACTGCATGCAACAAACTAACCATTGCCTCTGTTGCCATGGCTACCCGCAGCAGGTTGCCAAGCGAGGACGGCTCTGTTTCCAGCAATGAATCCGGGAAGCTGAACACGGGCAGAAGCTCCACAGCTCGGAGATCGACGGTACAGAAAGCGCCCAAAGAAGAGCAACACACGAGAAATGGTGAGAAAGACGGAAGTAAAAGGAGCACCAAAATTCTCATTCCTAATCATAATGGTCTTATAAGAGTGTTGGTTTTAATTCATTGACAAAAATAAAATAAAATAAAATAAAACAAAAATAAAATTACTTGTTTTCCAGTAGAATGTAATGTAATAATAAAACATAAGCATCATTAAAAAAGATAAATTATTGTAGAAGTAAAAGGGGAAAAAGATCCTAAAGAAGAAATATATCCTATACAAGAGCTTATTATTTAAGTCCTTTCATGAGAACTTAAATAATAAACATTTGTACAATTACAAACATTTATAAATAATACAAAAATATTATATTATATTTATATTATTACACTAAATTGTGTCCAATCTTTAAATATTATGCCACTTTGCTTCTCAAATAAATATTACAATAGATATTTTTGCTTTGCATTGCTTTGATTCACTTAGCTTTGAAAAAACTAGTGTTGAAACTATTAATATGTATTTCTTTCCCATAAATAGTTTATTAAAGGTTTTATAAGTGTATAAGGTCTTAAAATAGCACTACAGTAACATTATTTTTATAACATGTTTAGATATGCTGTCCAACAAGGAGCTTTGCCAGCCAAGATATCTCCCACTAAATCCCCAAACCCATATAAAATTGATTGTTCAATATATTCTGCACCAGCGACTAAAATCACGCTCTTTTTGAGTGTTTACAGCCGCACTCTTTACTGATCCCCCTTTTACCCTCCTACTGTAATTTTGTGATTGCATTGGTCTCCTGTGACTTTTTGCAGACCATTATGATTCTCTAACTGGCTCTCTACGCCTCATCACCATCAAGCCTATGTCTGCCCCACTCAACTATTCTTATCCCGACTCCTCCAATCACAGCCAAGACTCTGTCATCCTGAACGGAGAGGTGAGTTTGCTGTCACCATGGAGATGGGGCCACCTCATTAGGAGGCTTTTATTGTTGATTTATTTTTACATGTGCTGAGTGCTTGTCAACAGAAACTTACTGTTTCCCCGCACAGAATCTGTTCAATAGATTGTCCCTGCAAGATCAGCAAAAAAAAAAAATTCTATTTGAACTGATTTATGAACTGCTGAGTTGCACAAAATGGGAGCAAATAAATATCATCAGCTTTTCACCTGCAGGTCAACATGGGGCTGAAGCAGAAGTCGGACATTGAGCATTACCGTAATAAGCTGAGGTTGAAAGCTAAAAGGAAAGGTTACAGTGATGGGCCGGTCACCAGCAGCAGCGGGAGCGGCAGCGGTCACATGTACAGTCATCGAGACAGGCTGAGACGTGAGAACGCTTCCTTGGACTTGGAAGATCTGAGGGGGCCGAAGGAGGACAGGAAACCCTCCACTTACGTAAAGTACCGCAGGAGGTAGGAGGAGATTAAATCCCTGCTATTACTCATCCCAAAATATTTAGAGAAAATGAAACCAGTTGCGTGTTCCTAGATACAGAATATGCACTAAAATCATGGGGGTGAATTTACCAAACAGTTGAGGAACTTTTACACTTATTCCATCAATTTTAAAATAAGAGTTTGTGTTGATATACTATATTATTTTATGTACATATTTTATATATATATGTATGTGTATATATATATATTAGGGCTGTGCAAAAATTAATTTGTAATTTGTAAACACAGACTTTTATTTTGGATGTGATTAATCGCATCCAAAATAAAAGTCTGTGTTTACATAATATATTTGTGTGTGCTGTATATAATTATTTTGTATATATAAATACCTATGCATGCATGTATATATTTAAGAATTATTTGCGCTTAAATTCTGTATATGTAAATAAATACATAATCTATATTATATAAATATAAATATTTTATATATGAATAACACATTTTCTTAAATATATACTGTACATGCATGTGTGTGTATTTATATATACAAAATAATTATATACAGCACACACATCTATATTTTGTAAACACAAACTTTATTTTGGATGCGATTAATCGCAATTAATTTTTGCACAGCCCTAATATATATATATATATATGTGTGTGTGTAAGCAATAAGGTACAAGAGGCTGTGCTGTATTGTGAATAAGTAACGGCTGAAGGGCGTTGTTAGGCACGATGCGAAGCGGAGTAACCCCTTCAGCCGTTACTTATTCACGATACAGCACTTGCCTCGAGTACCTTATTGCGTTTATAAAACAGTTATCACACAATAAAAATATTAAAGTTAAAAAAAAATATGTATTAGTGCAACTTTCATGAAGTAAAATACTAAAAGCCTTCCTTCCGCTAGAAAAAAAATAGTCCCTGACCGTGAACAGCAACAACGTTCCAATGTGTAATATTCATGAAATCTCAAATAAAAACAACAAAGGAACTGCAGTTTTGCGCAGTGATAAATAGAACCGTTGGGTGAAGCGGTCATAACCGTGTTTTATCATGAATAAAGCACTACTTACCAATCAGAATCAAGAATTGGAACTAACCCTTTTATACAAACACTTTTATATATATATATTAGTATGCAAGTACATATATAATGAAAGATTTGTCAATTTATTAATTCATATATGCAACAAAATGTCATGCAAAAGGTTGGTTTCTGAGATTTTTTTGTCAAAATGTTCCATGCTCACCAAGGCTGCATGCAATGGATTTGATCAAAAATACAGTCAAAACTGTAATAATAACATATTGTAACGGTAATAATAACAGCTTTCTATTTTAATATTTTAAAATATAACTTATTCCTGTGATGCAAACTAAATTTGCTGATTTGATGCTCAAGAAACATTTATTATTATTCAATGTATTATTCAATATTGAAAAGCTACATTTGACCACGATTCAATTATTTGATGAATAGAAAGTCTAAAAGAACAGAATTACTTAAAAAACAAACTATACTGTAGTATAGTATAATATAATATACACTGTTAAAATGAATGTGCTTTATCTAATCAAAAATTGTGGCAACAGATTACAAGCAAAATTATTAATTAAATTTAACAAATTAGAATTGAGTAATAATTAATCAAATTAATTCCTTAAAAGTTAACCATTTAAAATGAGTTAAACTTACAACAACAACCAAAAAAGAATTGAATAAATTGAAGTCACCATTATGGTGATCAGTGTTTGTTTTAGGTTTGTTTTAAAATGACGGTTTTCTCCTTCAGTGATTCTGCTTGTTAACATCGGGTGTCTTCAATGTTGGCAATATAAAATAAAGAGTTCTTAATTAATCTCTGACGTCTGTCTGTTAGTGAGATATTTTTGTTATTTTTTTGGTGTAAACTTTACTCATTTTAAATGGTTAACTTTTAAGGAATAATTTGATTAATTATTACTCAATTCTAATTTGTTAAATGTAATTAATAATATTGCTTGTGTTCTGTTGCCACAATTCTATTCATTAGATAAAGCATATTCATTTTTACAGTGTACTGTATATAGAGTATATGTTTTTATCTTTGTGCCATTGCATAATTGTTGCATACTTCCTTTTATTGAATTGCGTACTAAAACAACACAGATGATCCAAATAAACAACACTATTAATTCTTAGTAAATTCCCCCTGTGGCATGAACGAAGATCTCTTTAAAGCTCTTCTCCGAAAACAGAGAGCACATAATGTTTGGACATTAATATTTCATTGTGTATACAGCTAAAAATAAAGCATTATGTAAAATGAACCGTGACTTCCATAACCATATGTCGGTTCGTAAGATCACAACACTGAATTTTTTTAACATTCTCTCCCCAGTGACTCCCACAGGGAACCTGCATATTGGAGCAGGCAGTCTCTGAACACCCCGAGCCCTGTAGAGACAGAGATGGACATGCTGGTCATGAGGGAGCGATCCAGGAGGGGTATCCGCAACAGTGGCTACGATGTAAGCTCTCCAGCCTGTTGCATCATGGGACCCCAAATCCCTGATATAAAGTCTTCTGCTGTAGTCTTTCCGCACGGCGAGTCATTCACAGTTCAGGGAGCCGGCAGAGATTACTTTTACTTTAATGACTATCAGCTCAAGTTTCCTTCAAGGCTTAAATGAAGGCGATTACCTTTTGGGTAACTTTAAACCCGGATATGACGGAAGGGAGCTTGAGATGATGGTAAGCCTAGCCGATGGACTGACCCTGTATTTTTAATAACGGACGTCATCATGAAACAGCAGAACGTCATTGAGCTTAATTATGATTATGGTGTTTTTTGTGATTTAGATTTGAAATTCGATGTCGGATAATAACCGTGAATGTGCTGGGCTTTTCAGAGTTTTCAGATAATATTTGCAACACAAGTGAGATCAGGGCTATTTACACCGCGTTTAGTTTAACCCTATGTTATCACTGTTGTAGTTATGCGACTTTGAAACCTGAGGTGAAATATTTGTCATTTAATGTCTATTGAATCCACCCCAGGGTGAGCCTGAACCATTTGAAGAGACAGATGTGGACCGCCTTCTGAGTTCCCTAGGTTTTGGCGGTGGCCACCAGGTCAAAGGTCACTCCGACTCGTCCACCCTGAGCTCGCAGCCTTCCATCGATGAAGTGAGGCAGCAGATGCACCTCCTGTTGGACAACGCCTTTGGTTTGGCCTCTGCCGAGCCAACCCCGGCAAACCACCACCACCATCACCACCACCCTCACGGTCCGTACAACCCCAGCCACGGTAGCCCTTACTTGGACGGGGTTACCAGCGCACCTGGGACTATGAACCACCCCAATGGAGCTCTACAGCGCGGATCCTCCTTTGGGCCGGAAATGCACCAGTGTAGCCTCCCCAAACCAGTGAGTGCCGCGTTTTGACGCAATTGTGAAATGAATGCAAACATTTGTAGAAACTAGGATTTAGGGTCCTATGTAGTCATCATATACGTATTCATAAAGTTGCTTTGTGCTTGGCTCTGCAGGGATTCAGGTTTACCCAGCTGCCTGATATGGGTTTGGGTTCCCCACCACCCCTCATCCCTCCACGAGGCGGAGCCCCACCTGGAACATCATTGAGGCGGTGAGACAAACCTTAAAATACTCATGTTTGGTTCATGCATTATATTATATTATATATAATTATATTATATTATATTATATATAATTATATATATATATATATATATATATATATATGCTTATTTGTATGCTAAATAAAATAAATGAACGCAAAATTATTTTCCATCTTTTAATTACATAATTTTTATTAATGTTTTTGAAAAAAGTCTCTTTGTAGTTTGTCAAAAAAATATATAACTAATATAAATGTAATTTAAGAAATATAACATATATATTTAAATATATATATATTATATATATATTCACACATACATTCAAACTCATATTCAGATCATGCATTGGGTTATAGGGTATATTATATTATATTATATTATATTACATTTGCTGTGTTTGCATGCTAAATAAAATAAATTATTTGTCATACTTTATTTAAGGTCATATTTACGTCATGCTTTTTAAGTCATTTTATTTTTAAATGTCAAAATGGTAATATTGTGAAATATGTTTACAATTTAAAAGAACTATTTCTATTTTTCCTGTGATGGCAAAGCTGAATTTGGTAGCAGCGATAACTCCAGCTGCTTAATATTATATATAAAACACATTCATGCTCATATTTGGATCATGCCTTTTGTTTTGTTGTAGTTTTCCTGTGGTTTAGTATTATATCTACACCTAAAAGGTACATTTCTATGCATCCTTTTATGTAAGACCAAATGTGACAGTCAATAATCATTAGAAAAATGTGATGAATTAATTTAGATTAATTAAATAAAAATGGTTTCAATTGGCTTATTTATTTACGTTTTTATTAATAAATTATAATATATTTTGTTTAATGTATTAAAAAAAAGTATTAATACTTTATTTGATATCCACATGTTAATCATTGTTAGCTGATTTACCTTAATTTATTAACTGTCATATTGGCCTTTAGGGGAAGATAAGGTTTAACTGATAATAAAGGGTACAGCGAGTGTATAATAGAGCGTACAGCCTTACACGACAAGCTTTTTTGGACTTTTCTTTTTCTGAGCGATAGCACATAGCATTACAGCATCACATTGCGAACTGTATTGAGGAGCTTTTTTTTCCTCTGAGATTCTGTGGCTGGCATGCATTAAGGGTGCTTTGCATGGTTGTCAGTCCTGTTGACTGCATTGAGGTTTGTCATGCGGCTCTGAGGCGATGCTGGCCAGCGTTGCCCCCTGGTGGTTTGGGAACAGTATAACAAGACTTCTTCATCTCTTATTGCAGCTCCACACCAGACATGAGTTTGAAGCCTCAAGTGTCTGAGGCCTCTGAGATGAGTCAGCACAATGGCACCCCCTATCTGCCAATCAACCGAGCTCCTTTCCCTGCTGTTACTGTCGACGAGTCTATGACAAGCTACTCAGGTCAGTGCGTTCGGGAAACGCTGGTTAAATGGGTCATATGATGGTTCTAAAAAGAACATTATTTTGTGTATTTGGTTTAATGTAATGTGTTTACGTGGTTTTTGGTTCAAAAAGTCATTATTTTATACACACTGTACATTATTGTTGTGCCTCTATGCCCCGCCTTTCTTAAACGCGCCGATTTTTAAAAACTCATCGTTCTGAAAAGCGCAGTGTGCTCCACTGCATTGTGATTGGCCCAAAAACCTTAACCCCCTGGGGACCAAGGGCTATTTGGGGTCCTTGGGATGTTTTGACATGCACTGACATCAGTGCTTTTTTCAGTTATTTATAAACATGTTAATGGAAAAGGTGTAAATTCACTCTATATAGCACAGATAGGGCTACCATAATATATGGTCAACATGTATGTACATGTTTGTATTTTTGAGAGAATATTGTTTATGCATGGTTATATATATTTTTTTAAATGAAAGTTGCTAAAGTAAGACCACAAAACACATACTAAATATGTGTCCACAAGACTTTTGACTAATGGATGTTGTTGCTTCGAATTCTGGCTTCAAAATGATGTGAAAATTATTCTGCCTAATCCTTTACATAAAACACAACATTAATTTATACTTTGTATGACGGTTTATGGTAATGGCCTATCAATATTAATGAGATTCAGACCAGGGGTGTGAACGACACTCCCCCAATGGTTAAGCAAGTAACGGATATGTCACGCCCCTTACCATATTTGGAACATCAGCTCCCAAAGCATTATTGACAGGTGATAATGTCGTACTACCTTATCAATTCGAGCCTGAATCTAAACCTGAACTGTTTGAAGAATGTCCAGGTTCTGGAAAATGCGCAGCACACAGACAAAGATTATAGTTGTACTGTTCTGGAACAGTGTTGTAAATAAAGCACAAGCACTGTTTTCTAATTGTGTCCTCTTTTGGAAGAGTAACCACCAAAGTAGTCACGAAAAAGACAGCGTCTCCACGACATGGTGGCGCCGACGGCAACAATAATACAGAGAATAAAAGTCACGCCTCTGTTCTTTGCGTGTACATTTGGGCGATGTTATAAAACTCTTCCCACAAACACTGACGTAGATTTGTGGAGGCGTTTGAATGAAGCATTTCCGGAAGGCGTGGCTTTTACAAAGAATATCTCTGACACTTTGAGCTTTGTAACAGCTACATAACACACTAAAGACAAATGAAAACAAGAAATCACATCATATTTTGGGTTTTTCAAACAGGAAACCCAATGACAGCAGTATATGCCATATCTGCCAACCGTCCCGGCTACTCTGACTATTTTGTCCTGTCACCACCGTCCTCCTACCGGAGCCCATCTTGGATGTCCTACCCTCCAGAGCCAGAGGACCTTCCACATCAGTGGAATGACACGGTAAAGGCAAGCTCTGTTTCTATATAAAGTACCGCCAGCGTGACTAACCCTACCCGACGACTCCTAACACATCTGGTATTGTGACCCAATTACACTCACATTTTGTTATTATCCACAAAGAACCTTTATTCATCTAAATTGTCTCTGCTGTGTCATCATAAATTTAAATGTCTTTTTTTTTTTTTCTTACAGAACCAGTGTCACCTGGAGACCATATGCTGAACTGGAGTCATTTCTGATGTTGAGCAGTCACTGATATTTAAAGGGGTACAGTATATTGGAGTTTTAGATTACTATCCATTTACATTATTATTACACTGATTATACATTTAAAAAAAAAAAAAATTAAAGGGATAGTTCACTTTGAAATTAATTTTTGATGTGTTTTAGCTTACCTCAAGGGCATCCTAGATGTAGGTGTCTTTGTTTCCACAGTATTTTCAATTTTGATATTTTTAGGTCAAACCGTTCTTGCCTGTCAGTCATATAATGAAGGTCTATGGTCACCACCTCAAAGAGCATGCACAGAGAAGTCCAAATTAAACATGATTTAATGACTCGTAAATGTAAGTACACATTGATGGCCCAAGACACGAAACGAGCGGTTTGTGTGAGAAAACGAACAGAATTTATACCGTTTTTACCTCTTGTAACCACAGCCACGTCCAAGTGATCTGAAGGCACAGGCGATTTGGTCTGCGCAAGCGCCGAAAAGTGCCGGAAGTGATCTCTTGCGCAGTTGCGAAAAAAATATGTTTGCATACATAATGTGTCTAAATATGTTTAGATCTTCACAGCGAAGGGTAACACTTCTGAAATCTTTGTGGAAACAATAAATTATGTACAAATTTTTAACAACATGAGGGTGAACTGTACTTTTAAGAAGCCATGTGATTGTATCTTTCAGGTTGTGTACCACCAAAAAGAATCGTCGTCTAATCTGAAATTTTGGATTCAGCAGCCCCAACCAACCACGACGCCACCCAGACCCATAAGCCACAAACTCACCTGCCAGCCTATGTGAGATGCAGCACCCATTATTAATCAACGTCTGCAGTGAGGGTAAATAACCACAACAACCACGCTGAATAAGCAACAGGTTTTTCCTCACTGGCCAAAACTGTGTTTTTCTTAAAGCTTTTTCAAATTAAGAAGTGTTGTATCTTATGCAGGTGGTTTTAAGTGTATTTTAAACACCCAAGTTACTAATAACGAAAAATGAAAACTTTTTTTTTTCTCTGTCTTGGGCTTTCCTTGCTTCATCGATGCCTATCTGTGTCTTTTGCTCTCATTCATGCATTTTTTTTAAGAAACGGTTATTGCAGGCGATTCTTTTTGAGCACTCCGTATGGCTTGTGTTAAAAAAAACAACAATGATGACGATGAATGATATAAAAGAAATCAAACATTTGGAGGGATGTTACATACTGTACTGTATCTACTGTAGTCACGATGCAAAAAATAGTATATGCTTTTTCTTTTTTCTCAAAAATCCATAGCTTATGCTGTATTAAAGTGTTTCACGATGCAAAAGCTTTCATGAAAGACATGAATCATGTTTTGAGAGTTCACGTGTGACATGGGAAGATAGCCATAAAGGTTTAGTGGATAAAGAGATTGGTAAATGATGAACGGATGGAGGGATTCATATTTTTAGTAGCCTTTTTGTAAGTACTGGAAGAGTAACAAAAACTACATATTTTATTGCCTTATGAAAGGTACCAAAACAGAGATATTTATGAGATAAAATATGCAGCATTCACCAAAATTGACTTTTTAAATCTGATTTAGAATATATTGATCCCATGAAATCAAATGAAAACTGTAGCATAATACCCTAATATGATATAAAATTGCCATAATTAAGCAAGTACGGTGTTGCAGAAGTAACATTGGGCATGTGTTCTTAAGAGAATGAGTCTAATGCATGTAGTCTGGACATATGAATCATAAGGGCTTTGTATGTCAAGCAAGTCCCATATTTTATTTGGGCAGTTATATGACGGAAATCTATTGTAAAAAGAATCATACACAACAGAAGCATCCCATTAAATACATGCTACCTGGCAATGTATTTTTCAAACCTTTTTTTTTTTTTAAAGCTATTTGCAAAATGAAATAAGATTAACATAATCGGGTTATGAAAATTACATAATGTGTCGTGTAAATTATTACATTATTACAAATGCCACTACTGTATGATTTGTGTTGAAATGAACGTTGTCCTTTCTGTTTAACTTCGGTGGTGCAGGGGATGTGCAAATATCTATCATGTAATTGTTCCTTTTTAAAGTTTTTTCTTTTAATATTTTTATATCAATTGAATCACCTTTTTTTGGCCAACAACTGAGGACATTCGGCTAAAAATTGTTACCAATGTAAAATATTGTGCTTCAAATGTAAAAAAAAAAAAAAAAAAAAAAAAGCCTTCTTGTGAACCTATGTGGGAAAATTGTGTAATATTCATAATGTGTACATCATCATAATAATAAGATGTTGACTTCTTTTCCTACTTATATGACACTAAATAACTCCATATTTGACAGTACTGTATATTTTCATTCGTTTCTGTAAAAATAATTCGGTTTAAACGTTCTACTTGTTATTTTCTTTCTTCTTGATTATTTTATTTAGCATAGTGTGTAAAATAACCATCATTATATAATGGTTTAACACTGAAGGACTCATTTTTGTGGGTTACACACGGAATCAAATCTAATAAAAACGACATTTGATCATTTAAAAATGATTTTAAAAGACTTTATATTGTGTGTCATGTTTTACTAACTGCTTTATTGTCCATTTTAGCATTTTTAAAGTTTATAAACAATGGTGTCCATGCTAGCCTAGCTTTGCTTAGCTAGCTTTTCATTTCCTGTCCAGTAGAGGGCAGCACTACCTCTATTTCACTTCAACCAAACCCTCCTCCGCCACAAAATTATTTCTGGCGTTGATGGAGCGGCTTTTATTCACTTTGTATGTCCTCTGACTCTAGTTTAAGCACATTTCGAGCCGTATTTTCTATCTTGCCCTGCTTTGGATGTTTATGTGCGGTCCCTTGTTTCTCTCCCCGTCCCTCAAGGGGATCCATCTACCTTGCCAAGGTGTCTTTCATCGGCTAACTCGTGGACTGGCCGGGCGGGGTGGGGTGGCTGTCAGCCTGGCTGAGGTGAGTTTCTCTAACGACGCAAGAGGCTGCCGGAGGGTAAAAGCGGCCTGTCCACTTCGCTCTCGTCTCTGCCCCTTTATCTGTGACAGCAAAGCCTTTCAAAGCCACATGAGTCACATCAATCACTGCAGGGACGGTCACGGAGCTTCTGTCTCTCCCAAATGTCTGGTTGCATTTAAAGCGCTAATTACTGTTCACCTTATAGACTAATTACTGCAGGTGAAGCTACATAAAGTAAATGGATTTTTGGTCATAATTCGCGGAACGACTTCCGACTAGGCTACAAAGAGTGATAGTCATTTTTGCTAGCCAGAATACCAGTTTTTGAATACCAGTGTTCTTTGGCATTTACAATTCAACTAAATGATTATTATCGTCGGTAAAATAGGGTGAATGAGGACACTTTTGCACTTTCGAACGGCAATATATAATATTGTCAAAAAAACATTTCAGACTAGCTAGCGAACGATTTTCCCCCTATTAATGTAAGTTAAGATATTCAAGCATAGCCTAACTTACATTAAAAGTGCAGTTTATATGGGGTTGGCGATATGGCCAAAAAATATATCAGTATTAATTTTTAAAAAGCTGCCGCTTGTCCTTAAAGTATGGAAGCTTGTTTCCGCCACTGAATGAAAAATATAAAAGGTAATTGCGACTTTTTATCTCACAATTCTGACTTTATATCTCGCAATTCTGACTTTATATCTCGCATTTCTGACTTTATATCTCGCAATTCTGACTTTATAACACACAATTCTGACTTTATAACTCGCAATTGCGACTTTATATCACGCAATTCTGAGAAATAAAGTCAGAATTGTGAGATATAAACTCGCAATTGTGAGAAAAAAAGTCAGAAGTGTGAGATAAAAAGTCACAATTATTTATTATATTTTTTTATTCAGTGGCGGAAACAAGCTTCCATATTATGGGGATAGTTCACACAAATAAAAATTATGTAACTTAATTACTCTATTGTGAGTTCGCCGCGCAACCCCAGAATGCATTGCCGTTACAGCTGTATTATTAGAAAACAGCCAGCCTGCTGTAAAATAATGGTGTATTTTTACACCGTGTAATGTAATTGTAATTTTTACAGCAATTCACTACAGTGTATAGTAAAAATATAAAACCTTTTTGAAAGCAATGAGCATTTCACCCATTTCAACATCTTCATCTTTATTGAAAGTTGATCATATGTAGTCGAAATGTAAAATAATTTTTGAATTTGGTTCCCTCTTGACCGAGAAAAGACCAAGAAAATAACCAAGGGGCGCATTTGTGTAAGACAACAACTCATGGAATATGGAATAAACCGAATGGACATTCTCGAGAGAGTCGACTTCCGGCGGAAGGGTGACCTCTAAACTGTTCTATACACCCAGGATGGCTTGAGGGTGAGTTAATTATGGAATAATTTGCATTTTTTGGGTGAATTGTTCCTTTTAATATTTTATAAAAATGGTATACATGTTTTTCAAAACCATATTAAACCAATGTCAATACAAAGAGTAGATTTCCATGAACTAAATCTTTGAAAATATTAGTCATTATTGTGGTCTTAGATGTCATTGACCGAGTGATGCGAGTGATTGTCGCATCATCTTTCTCGTCCTTACTGATCCTTTGGCTAGTCACATGATGTTTGGCCTTAGAGCCAGAGCAGCAACTTTACTGGAGGCTTGGGCTTCTTGCACTGCTGTCAAGGATGTAAATATGCGTTTGGAGCCCTTTGAGCTCTGCTGGCTCAGCTCGTGTGGACTGCCTGGGAGGCCTGGTGTAATAAGAGATGTTTAATCGCCTCTTTCAGTAATTAATGTGCAATCACTGAAAGGCAAACAAATGGGAATTGCACAGCACTCAGCAAATGATCAGAGTGGAGGGTATCAGCCACTCGGAGGATTTACATTTCCAGTGAGGGAGAGAGAGAAAGAGAGAAAATGCAGCTTAAGTGAACTAAATATGGTTAAAGCTAAAGTGATTCTCATTTAAGAAAGCCATAAAGTGACATAATGCAAATGCAAGCATGCATTTTTAACAAGTTTGGGAAAGTGAAAAATGATTAAAAAAAAAAAAAACGTGGGTCCCCGAGGCGTCATGTGGCTCGTGGATAACAGGGAATGTAGGTAGGCAAAGCTGTGGTATTATCTGAAGATGTTTACATTTTAAATATGCCAGGAGGATATTTGCATATTTATCTCAAGCGGCTTAATTTTTGCACAGCCCTTGTACTTCCTGCATCGCAGAAACTCTTTACACTGGTTAAACCACAACAGCAAATGCTCGTTCTGTGTTGTGGTCCCTGTGGTTTATAACAGCTCTTAATAATCATTGAGCTTTTTTAGATGCCTATAATATATTCACTTCAGAATCTATACTTCCTAATTAGCTTTTTCTAAAAAATGTATCTCCAATGAGCTGCAATGGGATATGGAAAAATCAATTTTAGATTTTGCGTTTAGAGCATGTGACTTGTGTTATATAACCTTAAAATAACCCGTAGGAAGGATTTCATTTCATCGCCACATCTAGAAACCATGGGATATTTAGAAAATGAAGAGTTATAATAAAGTATGCTAAATGTCATTAGCCTACACTAAAAGTTCCTCTTATATTAGCCTCTTATGCTCACAAAGGCTGCATTTATTTGATTTAAAAAAATACAATTAAAAAAATGTTTTCCATGAGAATCATGTATTTTAAAATGTAATTTATTCTTGTGATGCAAAGCTTTATTTTCAGCATCATTACTCGCAGTCTTCACTGTCACATGATCCTTCAGAAATCATTCTAATAAGCAGATTTGCTGCTCAAGAAACATTTCTTATTGTTATCGATGTTAAAAAAACTGTGGTACTGCTTAATATCAATATTTAACATGGAGTCATTTCTAAATAGATTAATGTTATAGGCCTACCGTTCCTGGATTGCTCAACAGCAAGCAAGCATAAACTATCTCGCGAGCAATAATATGACAAACTCAAGGACTCGACAGTCACAATCCAGCAGTGAGGCTAATGCCACCCCAGGCAGGCTCTGATGCACAGCCCTGGTGGCAACTGTGTGAGATAAGGAGCTTACTGGATGAATGCCTGAGTAATTAATAGATGGGGAGGGTGAATCTACTGTACGTTTCAGCTGCCCGACGCCGGCTCTTTGTAGACTAAGAACAATGACCCTTGCCACCCGAACGCCTTCTCAGTAAGACAGAAGGCTACTGCAACTCCCTCTTTCAAAGTTCTTTGTGTTCTTTGCAATATTGAACTGTGTGCTTGACAACCATTCTATAAATATACTGAATACAACATTGCTACCACCCAGAGATGAGCAAACTACGCTATGCTGCAATACCTGAAATTCACAGCTTAGTATTACATTTAATAACTGTTTTTTAAAATATATTTTTTATATAAAACAACTTACTTTTTATAGTGTGACAACGTGCCTCACTATTGGTCAAGGTGTTTGATGTAGAAATATCCTATTTCTTTTTGGTGAACTATTGTTGTGCTCATTAGTGGCATTTGCAAAGCAATAATACATTAACATTAACATTAAGGATGTAAAAATATATCATATAGCAATACAAAAATGCAACAATATGTACCATTGATAGTGACTGACAGTATGTATAATTCACCTAAAACTAAATTTCTGTTTCTGTCATTTTTTCAAGTTTTCAGAGTTTTAGGCCACGTCCACATGAAGCCGGTGTGTTCCCTATCTGTTTTTTTTTTCCCGACGTCGTCTCAAGAAATATCTGCGTGCACACAAAACCACTGAAACCGACTGAAAACGGTGTAGTATATATGCCAGACCAGTATGGGGCGCTGTAATTCTGCCACACTATAGATACACTATACACAGAGAAGAAGTCTTTGATCATGCGCATAACCTTGCGCGCTGTATACGAACCAAGAAGAAAACGACGAAGATGGCGTGTGACGAAGCCGACACGTGAAATGATGACATCATCGTTTCACAAAATATACGGATTGGCTGTACACACGAAAACCGCAAGGGTGTTGTTTTCACATTTATCCACTTCGGGACCCGGTTTCAAAAAATAGCGGTTTCACTCTCCCAAAACGCCGGATCCGTGTGGACGAAACGCCAATACGATAAAAAATGTATACGTACACAGTGCAACGCGTCTTCGTGTCAGAACTACATTAAACTGCTATATATAATGTATAATAATGCAATCTCAATATTTATGGGTCCTCCTGATAATGCCAAATGTCTTGGGTTACAGTACCAGTAAAAAGTTATTTTTATTTTATTTTTTTTTTTATTTATTTTACGTTATTTTAAATATCTAGTCAGTGACGAGAGTCAAGCATATTCGTTTAAAATAACTGTATTTTCAGCTTAAGAATCATGAATATTTTTTTGCTGGTGTCACCACTGTACATTACATTTATGTAATACCAAATTTTGCATTTTAATCAACAGTACATTTTTTGTTAACCTTTTACCAGATGTCTTGGAGTATCGCAATAATACCGTATTGTGAGTTCAGTATTGTGATGTGTATCAAATACTGACATGAAGGATATCGTTACACCCCTAATTAACATTTTAGTGGTCAAAAAGCAATTAGCTCCACCCCTAAATCCACACATTTGGTGCTATGCCCCGCCCCGTCTAGCCAGCAGACGAACATTGCAAATCCGTTTTTGGCCACTAGTGGTGCAGTGCATTGTCTATTCCAAAGTTGTAGTTTAAAATCCACATAATCCCCAAAAAATTCATCCGAATAAAAAGTGAGATCTACCAGATAACAAGCATATTATATGTGTAGTTAAACATTGCTCTCCATAGACGCTGTCCAGGACTGTAGGTGTTCTGGGTGAGTCATTTTCTAGAGTTAGGCTCAAAAAAGTGAGTTGCCAGCTGAGACAATGAATGCCAATGCCTAAGAAAAGCCGCTGAATGTTTGTGAATCAAACTTAATGAAGCAGCATTTTGGATTTGAGCACGAGTAAGTGCACTTGGTTGAGTCAGGGCGTTAGAATGTCTCATTAGTGGGACGGAAATGGAACAAATCTTGAATTAATGAAGCAGTTGATCTCCATTCTAACATGTCCATATCTCTATAGATCTAAACCGTAATCTCCCCGTTTTTACACAGGCAACACGAGCGCCAAGCTCGTATAGATGCCTTGTTTGGCCAGGAGCAATTCCATTTGGATTCTCTCCGAGGGCTCATTATCAAAGTCTCATCTACTAATAAGAAGGCAAGGCTATAATTATAGCTCAATATACCTGGCAGAGCTATGGCTCTGATTAAATTGTTGAAGGGCAAAATGAGGGCCTGAGAAAGGGAATGAGGTAGAGAAATGACATTGAGGGAGGCGAAGAGAGGAACTAGAGGGGGGAAAATGTTTTCAAATGATAAAAATATGCACACACTGTTCCCTGAGCTGAATTTTCTTATTCTGATTGACAACCTTTTTCATGATTTAGGAATTGCTTTTGTGTCCTGTGGGGAATGATTTCTTTGCATTTGATTAGATGTGTTTTTGTTTGCTCTTAGAAGATGATTTTGACTAGTTCTTTTCGTTCTCTGGGATCGAATCGCCTGGAATCTTCAGAATGCAGTTTTATCAGCTAAATAATTTACACAAATCTTTGCTCATGCAGCATTACGCACGTCACAGCAACCACGTGAAACCTAAATCAATATTAAAGTGCAGAACACCAGTTATATACAAAGGTGCAACGGAGCCCAAATGAATGCCCGTTACTGACTGGCCACGTCTGTGCCTTATGCAAATGAGCGCTAGGGAAGTGTCAGGTTCTCAACATGCCGTATGCAACACTAGTGCAAGATCAGCAGTCTGACAGCTATAGATGCACAGTGTGCTGTTTTCTCTTTATCTGTTTCCACCAGAAGCAATGCACATTTAAGTATGATTATTCTACAATAATGGCCACTTTTGTTTTCTGGGGCCAGTTGCATAATGTCAGTTTAGCTTTATTCATTTTCATATCTCCTCTGTTACTGTACCTGTTTCCTTTGTGCTAATTTCCCATCACTTGTCAGTGTTCTTGGACATTCATTTACAAAGCACAACTGTCTATATTCAGTTAATTATCTCTGTGTATTTAAGTTCCTGTTTAGTTCACGTTCATGGTCCGGTATTGATGGTGTGTTTGTGCTTGCATGCCATCTCACATCGTTGCGGATCAGCTGAGTTTACTTTGTGTTAATAAAAACACTTCTATCTGAATCTTCATCATCATCGGACTGAAACGGACTTATAAAATAAGACAGACTTATAAAATCTTAAAGGTCCCCTGACATGTGGTTATTTTATTATTTTATAATGTTTCCTGGGTTGCCCTTATAATGTTAGTATGTTTTTTAAATTAAAAATAGTCATAATTTAGTAATAAAAGGCATTTTTCCTAGCCTGATTTTAGTTTCTGATTTGAACGCTCTGTTTGAAGGGGCGTGTCTCTTGTGGGATTCAGTGTAACCGCCCACTGCTGAGAATTGGCTAACATGCTTGTATATGAAAAAGCTACATATTACATGTGACACTCTCTCAAATACGTTTACTACAGCTATTAAACGTTTTTACTATTACAGCTATTGAGATTACCAAACCGTGAGAAGTTTTTGAAGTATTTAGATCTATTCCCATCACATAAAATATTGCCGTGATGAGCATTGAGCAAGCAGAGGACAGTCTGTTGATCACGAGAATGAAGATCTTATCATTGTAACACAGTTTCTGCTCTCTCTAATGCTTTCACCAATGCAAACACGATGATGTAAATACAGTAGGAGCTTTGTTGTGCAGTGTAACGTGTGTCATTGATTTCATAACGATCTGTCCAGATAAACTCGCGCTGTGTGGAAAGATTGTTATTTGATCGCTTTCTGTATAATTTGATCACAATTTAAATAAGATTATTTTCATCCTACTAAAAGAAATGATGTGAAATTGATATTTTAGTCACTGGCTTGATATATTTCATTTTATAGTTTTAGTACCCAAATGAGTGCACTTATTTATTTTCTGTTCATTTTTAATTTAGTTAAGTTAAAACAAATTATCTTATTTCTTTATTTTCTTTCAGATTTAATTAAATTAGTGAATTATATTTATTGATTTTAGTTTTAGTCAACAATACCAACACTGGTATGCAATTTATTTGTATTCATGTAAACCCAGATTGACTTACTATGTGGTATAGTACAGTAGGCAACAACATCTTTGTACAAAATTGGAATAAAATGCAAAATTATATATTTAATATACTGTATAATATATTTATTTATATATTATATATTTATTTTCTGAGATGTAAACGGGTCAGCACTCAACGACATGCACATAGCAACAGTGTAGCATACTACTATCTTAAACTTTTTTGATATATTTCAATCTGTTTCACATACTATTTAAAAAAAAAACTGATCAGTAGTAATTCTTTTCCTTGATGAATCTGAAATTGCATCTCGTTCCCAATAGGGGGCGCTGTGTGTCATTTGATCTTAGTAGAGAGAGCTTGTGAAGATGAAGTAGTTTAGAAAGACTTGCAGATCCACTTTTCCCCTCCCATGATGCATCATGGTACCAAATATCTTCTTCTACTCAACTGAATGATACAGCATGACAGCCGTCTCTGCCTTATCTGGCTGATTGTTAAGTGTGAATCGATTTTCAGCGGGGGGCTATTTTCTGTGACTGTAATTCTGTCACATTTTCCATTTTCTCTGCGTCCCCTCTTCTTTGAGGGGTTAAATAAAAGAGTCATGTCTCTTTTGGTGCTGTCTCTCTTTTAATACTATTGTGAAAGGGAGGATTTCACAATGAGCCTGATAGCTGAATGTATTGTGTCTTTCATGGCCAGTGAATGTCGTTTCTCAGCCTCTCTCCCATCCTCTTATTCTGTCTTGCTTTCTCTCTTATTCTCTCGCTCTCTCTCTCACCTTTAGGAAACAATAGATTCACTGCATGTCCCTGCGGCTGGCTGTCCCCTGCCCACACACATTTTCTCTCCATCTGTCACTACATTTTCTTACCTCTTCATCTATCTCTCGGTCCATCTATCGACTGTGACTGCCAGTGGGATAGTGTGTGAGTGTGTTTTAGGCTCACCACCTCATGACCAGTTGCAACCTGCTCTACTGTCAGGCTTTTGTGAGTCTGAATGTGTTGTGCTATTCTTGTCCTTGTCTCGTCTTATCTTGCACATATTTTGAGCCCCCACACTGAGTTTTTCACCAGGCAATCAAAAACTTTTCCCTGGCTGACTTATAGATCTCTGTTCCCTTGGATGTTAACAGGGCTTTATACATTTGTAGCCATTGGGGCAATATTTATTTTTGATTACACCTTATTTGTAAGGTGACGTAGTTACATAGTAACATTGATTAACTACAAGTAAATTATATAGTTACGGTTAGGGTTTGGTTTAAGGTAAGTTACTTGTAATTATGCATAGTTTACGGTTATTACTATTGTAAGTACTTTTAGTAACGTGTAACAAAAAATAACTCTTTGAATGAACATAAAAAAAAATCATGGAAAGGGTTTCCACGTAATTAACTTGTTTTATTTCAGCATTATGCAATTCTGTTATTCCAACTGAATGTACTTACGTTGAGTCAACTTAATGTACTAAGGTTAATTCAACTTATTTACTATGGTTGGGCACAGCTTAAATTAATGTTGTCAGTGAATTTAAAAAGGCTCCCTGGTATGATTCAGGTATTCAAATTCATAATATTCATTCATCCAATACAATAAAATGTAGTTTAATGTCACATAATACATTTCTAGTATAAGTATTAACTACCAATAGCACTTGTTAGCATTTTAATTTATAAGATTTACATGCTTTATCAATCTGAAAGTGCTGGGAAGTAACAAGCACAGCCCAGTTTCAGTTAATGCAACAGAAATCATTCATGTAATCCAACACAAACAGTGTTGGATTACATGACAGTGTAACAAAATAAATGTTACATATTTAAGTAGATTCAACACAATCAAATTAAGTTTGGACAAAATGTTTAGCATTTGTGTTGCTTAAGCTCGTTTTAATTAAGCAATTTTTTTTTTTTTTTTGAGTAGGCCTATATTTAAAAATAATAATATTGTGCACTGAAAAATGCTCATTAACCTTTGCTGAATCTAATTATATGGCTTTCAGTTGTACTATAAAAATGCTTTGTGGCTTTCTCCGGTACTAACAGAAAAGTCTGCCTTATGTTCAATATGTTTCCAGTGTGCTTCATCTGACTCTGAATTACCTAGTTTTATTCTATACTGAAAAATGAAAGTCAAAAGGTTAGGTAGAAATGAGAGCTGAACAATTAGTATTCATGTTAATGAATCCTCCTTGTTTAATTACATGTGCTGACTCATTTTCGTTCCCATAAATCTCTCTCTTGTGAAGTATGTGACTGCTTTTGGCACAAACTAAATGGTAATTTTCAACTAAAAACTGAAAAACTGTTAATTTACATGACAATGGCGGGGTTTTTTTTAAACGGTTTCACGTTTTTGAAAATGACAGCCTTATTGTCTCCGTCTAAACTGTGAAAGCTATGACGTACACGCTAGGGCTGCAACTAACGATTATTTTGATAATCGATTAATCGGACGATTATTTTTTCGATTAATCGGGTAAAAAATTTATTCCATTTTTTTGTTTATTATAACTAAATAAAACCCTAAAAACCACACTCTTTTGTGTGTTAAACAATCTTCTTAATACAGACAACTTCATTATATAGAAAAACAACAAATAAAAAAAATATATATGACCATAACCTATGACAAAAATGCTATTGTAAACTAGATTAGTGGATAACTCCGAAAAACTTAGCACAATAATTTTATAAAATCTGAACATTTAGTGAAAAAAACATTCCTTAGTGGGGAAAAAATAAGAGACAATAAGTGTAGCACTATCTCTGGTAAAACGTTACACATTGCTCTTTGTATTGTTGTTATACATTCATGAAAAACATCGTAAAAATCAGATGCACAGCTGTTTAGTGAGGAAGCAATATTGACTGTGTATTATACAGTATCTTTGCAATAGTTTATTAAGCCTTTTCTTTTAACAGTTTTAAATTTCAGTTAGGCTACTGTGCACGTGAAGAACAATTATAGTGCGCCGAGTCTACTCTAGTGTTGTGATCTAACAGACACTCAGTAGAAAGTGATTAAGTTACAGCAATAAAAGTCTAGCAAGATAGTCATTATATTACGAAACCATAGACCTTTATCTACGGATCAATTATAATAATAACATTGAATCATCTTGGAAAGAGTTTCATCATGTTAACTGTTGTAACGCGACGCGCTGTTTGAACACCGAATAGAGAATGACTGACAGCCGCAGTGGAGGGAAAAGCTTACGTTAACTTGAATTTAATGACTTAAATATACATTTCTATCTCACATTATACTACAGTATGGCTTCATAAAGTATACACGATTAACGCAGGTCACCTATTTTGGTTTCAAAACGGCGAATTTGCCGAAAGGTGAATGATTTTCGTGTATGCTGCATATTGATAGCGGTTTCCTGATGCCCGCAAATTAGTTCAAACTCACGGAATCAAGAGTGCGCATGCGAGACAGAAGATAATGTGCTCCAAACCGTCCGTGTTGCGCACAGACCGGCGAGGGAGAGAGACTGCGTGTGTGCCTCATGAAGCGCATGTAAGAAGCGCATGTAGCATGTAAACAATCCCTGTGACGTAATCAGACCAACTAATCGATAATGACATTCGTTGACAACGATTTTCATAATCGATTATAATCGATTTTATCGATTAGTTGTTGCAGCCCTAGTACACGCGTAATACGTGTTCAGTCTATTGGAGCGTACTGTAGTTTCCTAACAAAGTAACATCGCCAACTACTGACCTGGCATCATAATACACCGTTTCTAGCCGTTTTCATGGATCCGTGTGAACGTTTTGACAGCTGACTGCACCCGCCTACATCATTTCCACCCTCTCAAAGACATCATGGTCATGGTGCCTTGACTTGCATTATTGTAAACTGCCTTTTCACTCAGCAGCAGCAGCAGTCACAGGTCACTGGCGATTCCAAGCATGTTTCTCATTAGGTTTCGAACTGGAATCATGTGACAGGGCAATCAAGCCTCCGTCATGGCTGTCCACAGGGATCTGGACAAGTTCTGTATCTCTGCGACCTCTGTGCTCCGCCGTTCTGGTGTTCACGACCGTTGTGCCCCATCCCCCTCTGTTCTCAAGTCACTTTAAACTCGATGTGGCGGATTTTGCCAGTGTGGCCCGGCAGGGAGCTGAGTGATCGGTTTTCTTGACACAGTGCTAATAACACTTACTGGACAAAAACTGCTTACACTAGATGTAACCACAGGGAAAGCGGGAACGGGAAAAACTCAAGTGGGCAATGGAGAATTGGTAAATTAAGGCCTAAAATGAGGTCTTAAACCTGTAATTCTGGCTTTCTTTCTCTCTTCATTCTCTTTTGCTCTCTCTGTATATTGCTAGAAAGTGAAATATATGAAAAACAAGTTTAAATGATTTTTTTTTTAGTTTAGTGCTTTTATTTCAGCTTTATTCCTTTAAAATATTTTATTTAACAATAACAACACTGCTACACACACACACACACACACACATATATATAATATATATTAATAGATCACTTCACTTCGTTTCTGCTCTCGTAGCCTCAACGTGGCGAGTGCATGTTAAAAAATCAGAAATGGGGAGAGAACATTGTGCTTGGTACATTTTTCGTCTTCAAACCAAACTTGGGTCTTCAGCCGGAAAAATCTGGCTAGCTCGCTTCCGATAATGTTTGCGCGTTAGGTCAGTAGGTTAGCCTTTTGCGGCTGTTTGAACGTATTCGACCACATGAGCGTTTACACTTTTAAAGCAATTCAGTCGAATGCGTTTGCGACTACCTCTGGAAGTGCTCTTGACTGGACAAACTCAAAACGTTTTAGACCCCCTTTACACCTGTATTTAGCGTCGTCACTTGGGATTCAATCAACCAAAAGGCATTTTAATACCAGCTGTAAGCAGCGCCCAGTCTCTTTACATTTGACCAACATGCTACTGTATATGAGTTCCAGTTGTATCTATGTGAGAAAAGTCATACTCTGTTAACACTTTACCTCAGTCTGACAAGAGAAATATAGAGCGGTGTTGATTTACAGTGTTTTGCTGTAAAGTGCTAGATCTGTGTCCTTCTGCTAGCTTACAGGGGTCACGGTAACATACTGTTTCAGGGTTGAATAAAGACATCATCCGTGTCTATCTCCAGAGACAGTCGTTTAGATAAGATCTATCTGTCTGAATACTGTACAGGTAGAGAGACAGTGGGCAAATTAGGGAGAATTAATTAGGACAAAAACATAAGAGAGCCATATACCTTTCATTTGTATTCTTAACTCAAGTGCAAGTGTCATTTTCAAATACAATTTTGTTTCGTTTTGTACAAAATCATAAGATTTTTAGCATGAAAGTCCACACCTCACCCCTTTAAACTGAACCGTCATTGCGACATAAGCAGATTGTACGAAAACTTGTACCACCGATTCTGTAAAAACAATGTACTATTAGGTTATTGCCATAAGGTTCACTCTGAGAACATTTGGAAACTGGTTGGTTGGAAGGACTGAAAATCATGTTGGCTGATTGTCACGGTGTCAAACAGGGCTTTCCGATTACATTCTGAAAACTCTGACTGCCGGGTCCACAGCTGGACTTATCCAATACGTGAGAAAGTTTATTTTGGCAGATGGATGTGAAAATAAAACACAGCGTCTTACTCATCTATCATGTTTAGTTAATTTTGGTTGGGAGGAAAAAGGATGTGGATGATAATCCCATGTTTATAGAAACACCAAGAGTTGTTTCTGTGGCATTTTGGCTCCCTTGTGCACATTTGAAATTTTCCGTACAAAAACAACCCACCGAACCTCATTAAAGCAGCAGACGAAAACTGATGCAACTGGCAGGTCTTTTGTGGTGTTGCATTCAAACGTCAGCAAGGTTCTGCATCATGGGACAAATGCATTAAACGCTAGTAAAAAGAAACAGAAGTGGAAGCCTAGCTTTAAAAAAAAGGAAAAAAGAAGACGGCTATTATGTAGTTCTAGATGTGATCAACATTTACTTACAATATCTCACTATAGGCTATACATTTGTTTTACAATTTGGGAATGCAGATAATGGGTGATTCACTGGGATGCATTGCTTTTTAACCAGGATTGCAGTCCATGCTCTGGAGCTACAATTCAATAGGCTAATTAGCAAATAAAGAGGAAGCATGACAGTCTAATAACACAAAATTACCCCTATTTTCTGACAGTCTCACTGTAATTTAAGTCAAGAATACCAAGCTGTTGTTTCAGCTGAGAGAGAGCCGGTAACGGCCCTCGTTTCAAAACCGCAACGTACAGAATGTGGGACAAAACAGCCCTAGATGAAGATCACGGTGCAAATCACCATGTTATGACGTCTCAATGCTTAGACCAAGGTTTATATGCTTTTAAGACTGCAGAAGACCATCACATATTATAATGTTTTGATTGACATATTATAATGTTTTGATTTTTTAAATGCATGTTTTTGTATTCTAAATTTGCCACCATAGACAACTTAAATTATACCTTTTTTTGTTTTGTTTCAGTAATCACATTTTTTTTCTTTTGTCAAATCAACTTAAATAATTTATTTAGTACAGATAACATATAATTTTGAGTTTCTGATGATTAAATCATTGTCCTTTATTGTATTAACTCACTTTTTCCATTTCAACCAACTTAAAATTTGAAGGCAACCAGGTTACTTACTTTTTTAAGTTAAACCAACAATATTTTTTTTTACAGTTCATTCAGTTTTCAAATAGAGTTTTCTTATTTCAATTGATGCCTAAAATTTCTCGCATTCTGTTTTGACAGGAAGCTGCTGTGCTTCTTTCAGAGGTTGTCTGTGACTAACATCTTGTCATTCTGAGTCCAAACCAAACACTTTTACGGCCTCCTGCATCCCCTTGCTCCGAGTGTCAGGGCTAAAACGCTAAAATGGAGAAAAATGCACCTTGCCCTCATATTGAACACATAAATCATCAGCGCATGGAAGCCTTGACTGCTGTTTCCTTTCCCTCTAATGGATCCCTCGTTCCACACCTCTTCTCCTTCAGCTGAGAATCAGTAAAGACACGGCATTCAGTCAACTGGGTGTGAAAAACACCCTGGGAGATGATCATTATCATCCTAGTTCCCAGATGCTCGGTGTAAATTGGTAGATTCTGTGCGTTTTAGCTCATACATTCTTGGTTATCCTTAGGATGTTGATAGTTTTGGTAGTTTTTCTAGTGGGGAAAAATATAGTCCCCCCTGTGGGTTTATATGTCTATGTGGTGGTTTTAATGTGCTTCAAGACAAACCATGTGCAAATTCATAAATCAACACCATTTGCTGATGTTTTCTCCTTAAAACTGCAGTGGAGGAAAAGCGGTTCGAAATCGCTGCTGTTTCTGACGTCACATGTAGATATTTAGCAATATCGCGGGTGTATGACGTATATTACGGTGTTATGATGAACTATAAGCCTTGCCTTTCTCCACTGACGTTCTGAGTTGTTCAAAACGTTTCTGATGTTTGTAGAAGGCAGACCGAGTTGCGAATGGAAACATGGTTTGTGTAACATTAGCAATACATTATTAGCTGTTTGATAACATAGTCAAGCAAAAGGTGTCCGACGTTGTAAAGAGCGATACCATTGTGCAGCGCTTACTTATTTACTTAAGTAAATTGGCTGAGTAAATCTGTGAGCTGGTATGAGTGAGTGGAGGCGGGGCTAATTAGCATATTCCGATTCCGCATATACTAAATAAAGCAAGAGTGTAGAGTTGCATTCAAGTTATTTTATGGCATGAAGAATTTTTTTTTCACAGGAAAAAAAAAAAAACGTTTAAAGGGAAATATCATGGAAATCTGACTTTGCTATAATCGGGTGTCGGGTTCCGGTGCATCTACCAACCCAAAAAAACGTGAAAAGTGACAACCCAGTAACTTTGTTTTGGTAAGTCAAAAAATAAGCCGATCAGATTGCAATTGACCTATGGCTAAGCAAAACAGTCAAACAGTCAACATTGGGGGACAGGCGCTATGGTACTTGTCACAGTAGGAGACACTTCACGGGAGGCAATTGGTGATTTTTTGGAGACAGAAAGATTATATATCATCTCAAAGTCACCTAAAGGGCCTTTACTATGCATTGGAGGGTTATATTAAAGAGCCCCTATCACAGCATTTGAAATGTTCCTATTTTTGTTTTAGGAGTTCCCAAAAACAGTTTAACGTGCATGCAAGGATAAAAAAACACATTATTTGTCTTATAATATGCATTTATTTTTAACTGATTTGCTCAACGACTCCCAAATGATTCGTTCGACGATTCATTTTCACAAATACCTCCTTTGAGTGACGCGAATCTGCGGCAATTGGTCAAATGACCCAGTAAACCGTAGGCAGAGACTGTCGGCAACGGAACGCCCATAACCGGGATTATAGCTTGTCAAGTGTTGAAAATTGTATACAGTGTTTGAATTGAGTGAGTGTTCCGAATTTGTGTTCCGAAGATGAATGAAAGTCTTACGGGGTTGGAACAACATGAGGGTGAGTTTTCATTTTTGAGTGAACATACCCTTTAAGTGAAAACCCCAAGTGTATATTTAATTTAAAGGGGTCACATGGCAAATGCACCAAGTGACCAAAGTTTTATTTCTTTGGCAAATGCAAGTTGTTTTTTTGCAGTAGATAAAACTAAATGGTTTCATTACTGGTATACAACCTCTCAATCGTGCCTCTTGCAGCCATAAATGTACAATTCAACGTCTAATCCAGGTCTTTAGAAGCTGTTTTGAGGTGGTTTGTTATCAAAATGTTCATTAGTTCTAGACCATCCACAGCACTCTACATTCTGCATGGTAGTGGTCTCACTGAAATATTTCTGTGGACATTGTGACCATTCATATCTGAGCAAAATCCCAAACCGATTAGCCATTTTAACAATATCCTTCTTGGTTGCAGAGGACAGCTCCTTCCATTTGGTCATTTTTCCTGAACCCACAAAATAACATTTAATAATACAGCTAGTACCTGCCTCACCTGAAGTCCCTGCGGGCCCTTGATGGAGACCATGTGCAATCGAGAAGTCCCGAACTTATCGGCAACACATGCTGGTGCGAACTGGCTGACACTACACTATCCAAAAACTTCTAGATGCTGCAGATCATTAAAATGATGATGGATAATATCACAGTGAAGGCACTGCGATCCAGAGTTAGATAAGCACACTTTCAGTCTGCTGTCACATTAAACTTGAATCACGCAATGTGAAATTGAAATTAGCTCGCTGAATATATCAGAGTTGCAGCCAATGACATTACTCTCAAACAGGAAATAAAATCATTGGCAAGAACAAGTGAATTTCATCCTGAAAAACTCAGTTTCAAAGAAATATTCAATTTAAGCCACACAGTCTTAAACATCAGTAGGAGATAACATTTCCCGTACTGTGAACAGTTTTATTCCATATCTTCTGTTAAATTGGATTCTGCGGGAATGTTTTGGTAGTTTATCGAGGGCAATCTGAAATCGCTTCAAGGCCGTTTTGTTTTTCTTCGTGTTTTTCTTTCTTTTTCAAATCTTACTCACTCCAATATTCCGGCTATAAGGTGAAGCACTTGAGATGTCAGGAAAGAGACTACTATTCTCCGGGTATCTCCAAGGTGCAGTTTAATAATGTTTCATTTTGTAAGAAGCCAAGGGCTACGCAGAACATCAGCTTGACTGGGCTCGGCGAATGACGGCGGTAGAATCTCTCGGCGTGAAACATAGTTACAAAAAGTAAGAAAGAAGTGACTCACGACACATTGTGCCAAAATTATATTTCACAGCAGCGTAGCAAAACTCATATCTCTTGCCAGATGTCTGTAGCCTGCAGTTTGTCTTCCGGAAAAGTCTTGTTGGTAGATTTTAGAGATTTATAGGCACCTTAGCATGAGGTTTCCGCTTGTAAGCTATAAACAACAGACAAATTACCCGCCAGTTTATCATCAAATGATAGAAGACGTTTGACGTGAATCTGGCAACGGGCTTTCAAAGTCATCAAAAACAAGCTTTGTAAGGTGCTTTGTTAGATTCTTCAATTGTTTGATGATGGATATGGATAAAATAAAGACTTGGAAGTGTTTGTGAATTAACCTACAGGCACAATATAACAGAGAAAATGAAATGTCCTAAGCTAAACACCTTCGGTGGAAATGGGAAAGGCTTGTGAACTAAATGAACCCTAACTTTGCTTAATTCATATCCATTAGCTTGAAGCTAGCGTATGTCTTTGTGTTGAATCAAATTGTCTCTCAGTGTCATACAGAATAAATGAGCAGGCTGTTTAAAGTGAAATGGCTTTTTGGAGATAGGATTTGGTGTTTGGTAATTTTTGTGATTATTTTAGCAGTATGTGCTTGATTGAAGTGAGCATGTGTATTTTTTGTAAATGGTAACTGACCGTTAATTAGATTTAAATGTGTATGTTTTTCGAGTCATTTCCGCTTGTTTGTTCAACATACATGGGCTCTAAGCGTCTGAGACTACTTTGAAAATCTGGGATTCTGGGATAGAAATAAACTGAAATTTGGGAGTTACTGTAGTTTATTTGGGACATTAAAGCCGTGTGTCCACCAAAGCATTTTTAGCCAGCTGAGAACGTCAGACGCTCTGCTGAAGACGCCGTGCTTTGGGCGCTTGAGTGCGTTTTGGCAGCGCAGCGTTTTTTCCGTTGAGATGTTTCGTTGCTAAGATACAGAATATCCGCAGCACAGTTTACTTTTAACTGATTTCACAAATAATTTGTTTCATACTAAACATGTATTTTTCATCCATTTTGTTTGGTTTGCTCTGCTGGTTGATGTCGTTGTACAGAAAGAATGTTGTGACAGTTGGTCAGTGTGGTTTAGTCCCGCCCCTCTTCCACTGTGATTGGGTGGGTGGGTTAAAAGTTACAGTAATGAACGCTGCGTTTATCCAAAGTTGAACATTTTTCAACTCTCGGCGACTAGTAAAAAACGCTGGGCGCTCAGCGCTTCAGCGTGAAAAAAAAGCCTCGTTAAAGAGCCTCGTTACGCTCATGGCGTTTAAAATACACGGTGCTCCCATTGAAAATGAATGCCAGGCGCGTGGAAAAACGCTTTGGTGGACACACGGCCTAGAGCCAGACCAATATATCGGCAGGCCGATATTATCAGCCGATATTGGCCATTTTCTAAAATATCGGTATCGGCAGTTATAATGGCCGATAAATGAATATTTCAAAAATAAAATAAAAACGGGCGAATCACGCTTCAACCATGTCATGAGTGTTGGAGTTCCCGTCCCTGTTGGCAACACTCGTGTATAACGCGCCACACATCCTACAACCTGCTGATCCAGCCAGAGTCAGGCAGAGAGAACCAGTTATGCATTATCATATTATTTTAGTTAAAACTCATAATTAACTACAAATAACTAATGTTAGGGAAATCTGATAATATTTTGTTGCTCGGTTCTGAAATAAAAAAATAATAATATCGACCGATATATCGGAATATCGGATTTTAAAACCAACAAATATTTGTATCAGTATTGGCCTTCAAAATCCTTTATCGGTCGGGCTCTAGCCTAAAGGTTAATTCACACAAAAATGCAATTCTGTCATCATTTACTCAGCATCATGTAGTTCCAAACCAGTAAAATTTTCGTTCATCTACTGTATATACGCAACTACCACTTTGACGCTGCAAAAAGTTCATAAAGTGATCGTAAAATGAATCCTTGAGTGGTTTAGTCCAAATTTTCGGAATCAATCTCCTTACTATTCAATAATCCGTTGTACTAGGAGAATAAGATTATTCGTTGATTATTATCTTATGAGAAGGAATATGAAATTTAGACTTGGGTCAGAGAGAACTTTTTCTGGTTCTTTTGTCATTGAAAAAAACTAGTTCTTTCTCAAAACAGTGTATGGAATTGTTTTGTCTGGTTTGCCCTTAGTCAGACACAGCTTTAAAGGCTATGGACATGTCAAGCGTCCCTGAGGTATGTAAACAAATGTTCAGCATGTGGGATGGGAGTTCAACTCGACATCCAACTTCTACATTCAATTACTCTTTATGTGCGGTTGTTTGTTTGTGCACATGTACATTTGTTTCATGGATATAATTTTATTAGGTGTGTTCTTAGGGCAAAATAGCATAAGATGTGATCGATCTTTCATTTTAATATGATAAGGGGCTACATATTAATGGATTAATGGCTTTTATAGCTTTTGTTGGCCCAGACACTTCAATGTTTTTGATGACCGAGACCTAAACAGAAAGACAGAAATCTCACAGTTTGACTCATATCTCTATAGAAAAAGTTTATAAAGGACAGCCATCTTGGACACACATTTTCAACTGAGGAGTGTAGAATGTGATAACATTCAAAATCTCTCTGTGACCTATCAAAAATCATGATCTCTGAAGGTGTGGAAAGGTCAGTGGTGAAAGAAAGCAGGCGATGTGGATTCAAACTCAGATAAAAGATGAAAATCTTTTTCGTCTGTGGGAAGGAACTGAGATCTAGTTTATTAGGCTTTGGATGAGACGTCTTTTGACTTGCAGTGACATAATTTTTGAGTTGGTAATAATCTTTATGAAAACCAATGATGCTAAAAGTAAGCTATTATAAAACGGTCTGATTATTTTCTCGGTTGGCCTAATGTGGTTATCTTAAATCAAATATGCATACGAATAAGGATCCCAGTTGAGTCCGGGGCCTGCAACAATTTGCAAATCAACTTTATTCAATGCTAGATCTTGCGCAAATTGAATCAAGCTTCATTTGATTGTGCAGAACGTATGTTAAATATAATTGCAAGTGTTACAGCAAATCCGTTGTTGCGCTCCGAGTGACATTTACGCAATGTAAGCCATTTGTCAATGTGTCACAACTTCAGCAAGTACAGTAATGTGAATGTAATAGTGATTTAAGCAGTGGTATCAACAAGTCATTCATAGTGAGATTCACGTTAATGCAGATTTATGAAGGGCGTCACGTCCTTTCTGTGATTAAGAATATAATGATTTCATAAGGCCAAGCCAGGATGCCTGTCATGACGAGAAACCGGGTTGTAATTATTCATTATTAGATCCCTGTACTTAGTGTTCTTTTATGGCTTTCTGTAGTTGTTTTCTTTAAGCTGTCCTGATGTTGAGTGAAATGTGGTCCTTAAAAAATATATATATATATTTTATAGATTTTTTTATAGATTTTTTTTTTCCCCTCAAGTAGATACTATCTCGCACTTCAGTACAGAGAGAGAACAGCACATACATTATTCTTTAAATGAAAGAAAATATCACAGAGGAGGATTTTGTGCAGAAATATTTTTGGTGAAAACTGTCTTCCTCAGCTAATACTTCTGTAATGAATGTGTCTGCTGGACAGTGGGATTAAAAGACGGAATTAGATAAAAAGCCAAACGTCTTATGCTTTCATGGGATAATAAAAATCAAGCATGTGCCTAATACTCAAGATAATGCGCTTACTGGCCTTAGAAAGAAGATAGTATACAGTAGAGAGAATGTAACAGTGTCTGTTTGATTTTCAGTGGCCTTGGTCCCGTAAGTGTTTTTCACGGTCATCTTTCCCAAAGAGATTTTTAAAAAGTTTTCAATAAAGAGTTATAAGTAATGAACCAAACCAACCAGCAACAAGGTGAATCATTCACACCATTACAAACTTTGATTTGAAGCAAAAAAGTATTTGAAAATGAGACAAAAAGACAAAGGCTACAATCAGCTTTAATGAGGGAAAGAACTACAAATATAATCATACAATGGATAAATATACGACTATTCATTTAAAGGTGCAATGTGTAACATTTTTAAGTATTGACATAAATGTTAAAAAAGTGCAAAAGTGAAAAGTGCAACTCGCAACCGAACCACTAGATATCGTGAAAAATCACACACTGCACCTTTAAAGATGTAGATTACGTTTATAGAAACAATATAGTTTACATTTTATTGCAAAATATAAAAATATAAAAAATATAAAAGTTTGCGAATGTAGAGAGACTTCATGGAAGTCATGAAAGACTTTCACGGGCGCTAAAGAATTATTTTGGCGAAGTTTGCTTTTTGTGATCCTCTGATTGGTGGAGATTCTCTGCAGAATCATGGGTAATGTAGTTCTTTACACTAAATTCCATTGTTAAACATTCAGAGAGCTGTGCAATACATTTTACTAAATATAAGATGAAAAAAGTAATTTGGATCTATGGATATTTGCTCCCTTTTGGGCCCTCCCTCTAGCGGATTTTAGATGTATTGCAGTTTTTAGCACTTCCGGATAGGCTTCATTTTGCAGATTAGAATGTTGCTGCTTGGCACATACACATGGCGGAAACAGAGCGTGCTTTAAACACCCATGTTGGCACACATTAAGGCCGTATCATAATAAAAGTCCTTCAAAATAGCTATACAAATAAATCATTACAGACTTATAAATTCAAGTAAATTAACAATCATTTACAATGACACTATAGTGAGTAAATGCCCCTCCTTAATGTAGAGTATTATGCCATACCCCCTCGGGTCTGGGCCGGGTCAAGGTTTTGGTGCCAGGTTGACACATCACCCTCAGAGTGAGTGAGTGAGTTAGCCTCCTCACCTGTCTCTAAGTGCGGGCTCATTTCTCAGCTTGATGTTTGAGAGGAATCTATTCCAAGCCAATCAATCCAACCAGAGAATGGAAGGAGGATGTCAGGGGGTCCAAAGTTTAATGTCGAAGAAGTAGACACTTTGAGATTCCTTAGGCTATACTGTCACAGTTTGAAAAGATAATGACTTTTACTGTGCTAACATCCACTGGGAAATTACTGGCCGTGCCAAAAAAGGAGGCGGTGAAAAGAACGGAAGGTGGGAAGGAAAAAGATCCAGGTCATGGGGATTTCTTGTTTACCGCCATTTCAGAGCCCCGGGGCAGGACAGTTCCACTGTAAGATGTCCATTTCCTTGAAAACCCACAATAATAATGCGAGAAAGGGAAATGCAGCTCCATTAGCATGCCTGTGTCTATGCAAAAAGCTGTCTGAAGTGACCTAAAACCTTTCCTCCACCTACATCCTTTTTGACTGACGTTTCTAATTTAATTCCAAGCCTCTCTATTATTGCAGCTGGGCAGATGCAGATTCTTAACTGGAAGGCGCATTAATTGTTTCCATGGCAATTAAGTGTACACAGCTGTGATGAATATTCTGAAGCACAATAGAGGGATGAGCAAATTGACCCTGAGTAAACAAATCAGACTCATTCTCACAACCAATAGAAAAGGAGTGGAGGAAGTGCAGCATAAGCAACTTGGAAAGGATGTGGTGGGTCTTTATGTTATAGGTGAATGAAGGGGCAACACAAATATTCACTCCAAGTAAAATGTCAGCGGTTGCATTTAAAATGTCTAGTAAAAAGGTTCTGTAAATTAATAGTATTGTGTGAGGTCAAATAGACACATTTGAATTTTTGCAACAGATTTTGACACAGAACTGCATGGTTACATTTTTGTATTTGTCAGATGGTTTAGTTAAAACAACTCAAAAGTAGGCAAAAGCAACGTAAAGTATCTTATATTTCAAGTCTTATGAACATACTATAATAGAGGTTTGAATTGATTCTTTCATTGAATTGTTAGTTCATAAAATGGACTGATTTGTTTATGAATTTGACAGTCCTGATTCTTGAGTTCAAAAGATATGGCTTATGAACACAATAAAATGCTTATTTCAACCCAAATTTGGGTCAAATATGGACAAACCCAAATGTTGGGTTAAAAATGAAATAAAAAACATGTAAATTTGGAAGTGAAAGTTGAATTTGGGTTACATTTTGAAATTACATTTTTAAGCCAACATTTGGGTTTGTCCATATTTGACCCAAATTTGGGTTAAAACAACCCAGCATTGTTTAGAGTGAAGGTATGGAAAATCACACACACAAGTCGTATTGTATGATACTTTTGTTTTTGAAGCTTGATAGTCCTTCTTATTGGATTGAAAAGATGATATTCTTCAAAAATACACTTTTGTGTGAATGAATTGTGATGAATCTTTTTTTCTTGAGCAATGTGCATACTCATAAAACTAAACATGCCCAGAGTTTTTATATATATTTTTATGCTGTATATTTTTGTTATTTACAGTGCAGCTAGACTTGGAGAGAATTTTATTTCGACTAAAAAAAATTAGGGATGCACGATATATCGGCCAACATATCGGTATCGGCCGATATATGTTCATTTTTAATGTTATCGTTATCGGCCTGGTAAGAAAATGTGGCCGCTATATTAAAGCCGATAAATAATGTATTATTCCCTTCAGCTGAGTGGAGCACTGTTTATGTTTTTAAATTTCTTGAAATATGATTGCAATCTCTACAAAAAATGAAAATACGGTTCGGTACAACATGTGCAGCGCAAATCTGTCACATCAGCTATACAACACTATAACATGGACATGGATTTAATTGTGAGACTTTTGTTTTTGTAATCAGGCTCTCAAAATTAGATAAAAATTTGGATTTAAGTTTATCGGCCGATATATCGGTTTTCAAATATAAAGAATTATCGGTTATCGGCCAAAATTTTCATAACGGTGCATCCCTAAAAAAATACACTGGAAATCAAATCCTCATCTCAAAACTTCTTAAGCTTTAAAATGAGTACAGCTACAAAAAACAATCTGCAAGCTTTAATAATAAAAGCATTGCTGTTATATCAAAACACATGGCAAGCTTCATGCGCTTTTGGCCCCAAGTGCACACTTTTGTCTGAGTGCCAGTGTGTACTATGGGAAATGGGAGTTCATTATCTTGATCCGTTCTGTGCAGACAGTAGAAACTAAATTTCCGCAATTGCCAGTGTGCCACATGTGTATATCAGCCAATAAAGCCAGTCTGATTGTTTAGTGGTTTATGCAGCATCTGTGGAGGTGCAATCCACAACAGCCACAGAAGCAATGACTGTTATTCCTGTAATTGAACTCCAAGATGACAAAATGTGTTTAGACACTACATATGCTTGCGGTCAACCCAGAGACTTCTGAGATGGTCGTGAGGGTGTAAGGCGCTCATTTCAACAGAACTGTCAGCTAGTCGTAAGACTTCTGATTAAAATTTCTCACTGTGAAACATAAACCGCTTGAGGAGAACATAGCGTTCTGCCGTTAAATCATCAGCAAACCTTTATTTAACTTCACACAATGCTGTAGTACAGACTGAGTCTCCTCGTCACTTGAATGTATTCACTGCAAGAACTTTATTATGTGTCTAATACATTGTCACCTTCTCCCAGTTTGGTATGTGCATCCCTCGACAGTGTGTGCGAAGGCTTAATAGAGAGGCGTTTTGTCGCTGGGATCTTCAAATGCTAAACATTAGCTTTTGTGCTGTCGTCCTACCTTTCGTGCCTGAGAGAGCCATGGGAACAGATTCTCACATTCACATGCAAATACTCAGAAAAGCATGCATCTCTGTTTGCTGTGTGGATAAACTGGATACTCTCTCTCTCTCTCTCTCTCCATGCACCTTTCATCTTTTCTATCAGAAGGAGTGGTTTGCTTCAAAGATGAAACCATTTCCACAGGCCTCTCAGAACCACACATTTTAAGACCTCTTTTGGATGCTGCAATAGGTTGTGCTGATAAGAGGAAGTGGAAGACAATACCCATCGATTTTTGGTTATTTAAATGAAGTAATGACAATAAATGTTCAAAGGGGAACGCGGTGCTTAGAGATCTCTCGAATGATGAGGAAAATCATGCAGTGTAAAAGGATATTTTCAATATTTTTCTATCACATTTTTTCTTTTGTCAAAACAACTAATGATTTATGTGGTTGAGATAACAATATTTTGAGTTTCAGTTGATTAAACCAATCTTCTTCATTGTATTAACTAAAAATACATTGATTTCAATGAACTCAAAATTTTAAGGGAACCTGATTTACTTACTTTTTTTAAGGTAAACCAACAATCCTCTTTAGTTATCTGAACAAAGAATCACTCTGCTGTGGAACATTATATATTGATATTTGAGGCTATACCAATTATGATTTTTCTATTTCACTGCCTCAGCGTTAGTCGACTCAGGAGCTGCTGCCAACTTCATTGATCCCGATCTCCTAGAAAGACTCAAGATTCCTCAGGATCACTGCTATTGAGGACAAACCTATTGGAAATGGCCTAGTTCAAGCCATCATTGCTGCCATTCAACTGCAAGTGGGACTACTGCACAAAGAACAGGTAGAGTTTCATATTGTCCAGTCACCTTGAAACCCCATTATTCTTGGCTATTAGCCATCCACAATCCTGACATCTCTTGGTCTGAAGGAGAACTCCGCCAATGGTCAAGAACCTAGAACCACAAGAACCTAAAGTAGAATACATCCGGTCCGCCAAACATTTTTAGTCCTCGTCAAGCAAGATGGCTGATGCCTCATTACGTTTCAACGAAAAACCTCAAGTGAACCTTTCCAACTCTTAAATTCTTGACCCTTCTATAGACCTTATATAGCCCCACCCCTTTTCAGCGCTGCACTCGTTGTCTTTTGTCTTCTGGTCTGTATTTTCACAGTGATCTTGCTTTTTATGAATGAACAGCTCGTTTTAAAACCTTCCCGGTCTACGGACATTTGTTAAGACATCTGCTTTAAACATTACAATCCTCATGATAACTTTCGTTAACTTTACATTAAGTAAATCCTCTTCAAAAGCTAATTACTCCAGGACAGCAGTGCCATAGAGATATACAGAACGACCGCAAAAACGGAAGTTCAAAGACAATATTAACTTTTCAATAATATTACTTTTCAAAAACTTTATTGTGCTACACACTTTTGATGTGAAATATGGCTTGATATTTGAAGCTATACCAACCACACTGACGAGCCATCCAAAATATTATTTTTTATTGATTTATGAAGTCTGGTCTAAACTCAATATGGCAAGATTTGAACATTTTCCAGTATGCTTTCACAAATAAAAGGCCTGTTATTTTGGGTCAGAATTTATTGAATGCAACTTTAGAAAACATTGTCCATTTTCTTCATACATAGTATATTAAAATAATATGCTGTAGTGTGTCCTCAGAGATTGTAAGGATGTGATTGGAAAAATATTCTTTTGTAGATGGTACAATAAGATGTTTTTTTTTTTTTAAGATTTATACCTCTATATTGCCTAAAACATTACATTTAATATATCCTGAACATCATTCAAATGCAAACATGTGATCTCTTGGATAAAATGGCATCCCTCTTCCAGAGGTATAAAAAATTGGTACTTATTTAGACCAAAACTATTTGGGAGGTGGAGGGGGACTTATTATGTAAGTTTAAAAGTTGCTTTCACAATCACTTTTTGACAGATTAACCATTCTTATTTAACCATTAAACTTTGCTGCTGAGACAAGAGAGAGATTTTTATGAGTAATTTACTTTGATCTTTTATTCTAATTTAAGCAAATGGTCTCAGAGGATAAGCTAATATAAGTTCAATGCTCACACAAGTTCAAACAAGCCAATGCCGTACACATTTGTTCTGGTGATGAAAGACAGAAAGAGACAATAGTGCTGTGTTCAAAGGAAATGACACAAGTTAGCAATAATTACAAAAAGAAACTTAACTGAGCTATAAAGCAACGGTTCAAACTCAATGCCATTATGAAAGATGCTGTAGAAGTTATGATGTGTAGCAGTCGGTATTCGTAAATTAAAAGAATAATCGCACAGAAATTAAAATACTGTCATGATTTGACAAAGAATTAATCATTTCTCTCATTGAATGTAGTTCATAAAAGTGGTCTAAATGATTTTTATGAATCATAGTGTCCTATCTCTAAAATTCAATTCACTGATTAAATAATTGAGGTGATAAGTAAATAAACTTAAGTTTTCAAAGGTTCCTCACTTCAGAATTTGAAAGTAGAACACTTACTTCCTTTTTAAGGTTTAAAAAGAAAGTAGTATGTCATATTAGAACAAAATATGAGTTTCATTACAGAATTACCCTTAAATAACAAAATGTCCTGTATTGCACAGTCATTTATCATATTTTACTTTGCACATTTAGCTATGACATTAAGGAAAATTATTGGATGCTACATTCCATTCCATAATTTGAATCGATACACTTGTAGTTCCCCGAAATAGTTTTTGCGTAACAGTATGCTCAACAGTGCTGGGCACAGAGTCAGGAAAATCTTTCTTTCTTCTTGTGTCATTGCTCAATGATGAAGCACCTATATCTCCAATTGGATTAAAACTAAGGTAAGCAGCACAGCGTCATATAATTTAATGAAACGCACAAAGCAAGGATTTATTCACTTTCAGGGAAAAGATCGTAAAAAAATGTACCTTTTGGGGTACAATAGCTTGTTTTTTTCTGACAGTGTGTGTCTTCAACTCTGGGCCCTTATGCCGCCTTCACACTGGCAGTTCAAATCAGCTCCGTAGTATGCAATACGCTCCCAACGGATGTCGTGCTACACAGTGAAAAGCGTAGAACAAAAATGGCGGAGAGATTAGAAAGGTTGATTCTGTCAGTTCTGTATGATCTCTGATGAGGGTTATAGAGATATTAATAGGAAGGCTGTTGCGTGAGGAAAGTTGCTGAGGACGTGTCAGGTCGACTAAAAAATGTGATATGGGGGTCAATAGTTCAATGTCTGCCTACAATTTAATTCTATTAATTGCCCTAATAACGTTAGAAAGTCATGAAAATTAAAAGACAATTAAAAAAGGCAATTAAAACATATTGTTATAAAATCATTATTTATTTAATTAAACGTTAATAATTCAGGTTTGTTTATCAGTACCATAGCAACGCTCAACTTCCGCTGGAATTTTCGGATAGGAACCATCCGTAGCTTTTCGCAAGAGTTAAATTTTTTGAACACATCCGGATGACCAACGGACACGATTTTCTTCACACCGCACTCAGTCGGACCCGTTTCAGACCCATTCCCATACGGTCTTCCAGTCGGTTCGTAGTCGTATCAGAGAGGATTTCAACTGCCAGTGTGAAGGCGCCGTCTTTTGAAAATAAAATATCTTAACTCACTTTTCACTCTCTTACTAGTTTAATTTGTCCACTTGCAAAATATAAAAATGTTTTACGGGAGAATTTTTTTTTTTATTAATTAAATACAGACACCTCTCCAATTATGTGTTGTGTTTAATAGGACTCTGTGTTGGAAATGACTTGGTGAAAATGACTTTTTTTTTAGTTAGGGAAGATTTTTTTAAAAATGTACATAAATGAATAGTTCAACCATAAAACACTTGTTGGGTTCTGATTGGTTGTTTCAAACCTCCACAGACAATCTATTTCATGTATTCAGTACTACTTCCCTTTATTGACCACACCATCTCCCAAAAATAACACTAAAATTTGCGCGCTATGCGAATTTTTATTCTAGTCCTCCGTCCTCCCCAGCACCACTTGCATATACTGTGTGGGTTTCCTTTATGCCTGGTTCAGATTACAAGATTTTAGCCCGATTTTGGCATGATCCGTTTGACGTAGGGTGTCGTGGGGATTCGTAAACGACAACAGGCGTCGGGGCGCAAGATTCGATCGTATCATATCGTATAGTGTGTCATAGTGGGCGACAACCCACAGGTACGTCGCGTCTGCGATGCTTCACGACATCACAACAAAAAGACTAGCATGTTTAATTTTTTTAACGGTCGTCCACGACGGTTCCGTCACATGTATGAGGTTGACCAATAGGAGCACAAGCTTTTCCGTATACAACTTTCAAAAAAGTCAAAACGAAAGAGAGACGATGGTGCTAACGTTAAAACTAGAAGTAAAAATATATAAGAAAACAATATTTTACCTCAAGTTCTCTTTGGAGGATTGACAGCCCATACTGTCCTCTTCGAGCAGGGTTCTCAAGTCTCATGCAATGGCCGTGAGACACACGCAATTCAACCAGTTCACACACTCACGCGCCACACCGTGTATTTCTCACGCTGAAAAGGCAATGCCGAGCAATCCAGGAAGTCACTCGCTACGAGTTTCGCCTTCTCGATGACATCGCGCGCTGTTAAACACGGCATGCGATGACTGGTCAGGAAGTAACGTGTAGTCTGACATGTGTCTTGTCTACGACACGACAAGATTTTAGGAGCCAAAATCGCGTAATCTGACACAGTGACTATCGTAACAGACAAAAAAAATTGTGTAATCTGAACCAGGCATTAATTTTACGTAAGTAAGCCTTTCGCAGAAGCAAGTCTTGCTCTGTAGAGCTAATCCTACATTTCGTTTACATTAATAAAACATTTTTATAAACTATCCCAAGAGTTGTCATGACTGAAATCATTTTTTTTCTTCATTATTTGCCAAAATATTATATATTTATTAAATGTTATCATTGATATTCTATGGTAGATTTTTGTATTTTTAGAGAGTTTTTTGAAAACAAAATGATAGTCTATACAAAAGTTAACATAACATCTGTTTTAAGCATCTTATAATGCAAAGACAAATGTTGAAATCTACTAATTGTATTAAAACTCAACTGCTAGGACATAAAAATTGCCATAAAACCGAAGCTGAAGAAAAACCCATAAATGTTTCTTTATTGAGAGCCATAACATTGTGGCAAGCTTATGAATAATAGACTACAACAAAATGTTTTTACTTTGTAAAGCGATTTAGAGAGTATTAGTGCAAATCAAAAAGAAAAAGAAAAAAGCAAGCATAAATCTCAAACAAAGCACCATTCCCATTTGTTGTGAAAAAATAGGAAAATAGTTTCTCATGCAATTGGAAAATTGCTTCACTTGTGCTTTAGTGGCTTCCATTTGGGTTTGTTTATTGTTCCTTGGCTGTATTAGGCCAAATTCAATAGATTATGAAGGGAAACATTTAATCCTTTATGGTGGGAGAAATTGCTTTTATTGCTGCACACAGTTAAATGAAAACAAAGAATACAACGTGCAAACCTCGATGGACCTGCACAGATACTTAAGAGGCCAGATATGTAGTCTTACATTCATAAGACATCCAAGCAAGAAGGCAGAACTTGGTAAAGGCGATTTTTTTTAAAAGTAAAAGCTAAAAGTCTGCAAGCGGTGTGTTTTGCCAGAACCTCCCTAGTCCTTTCAAGGCAGGTGGAGTCATCTGAAGCGAATGAGTAATGATTGTTGGCTCCCATCACAAACCTATTGCAGATGTGTTTGTTTAGCAGGGGTCACCCAGTATGAGAGCAATATAGCAAGTCACATATGATGATATATATATATATATATATATGAAGAGTTCAGATGCAAAAGCCTCTAAGTGCCATTTGAAATTTTCTTCTAAAATGACCATTTTTATCAAGCTTGTATTTTTAAGTTCAGTGATTTCACTTAAATGACAATTAATAGGTAATCTTCATTGCCATTTAAGTGAAACTTCTTAAGTTTTAGAAGAAAATTTCAAATGGCACTTGCATCTGAACTCTTCATATATATATATATATATATATATATATGTGCGTGTGTGTTTAGGTTTAGAGCATGGTTTAAACTATGGTGCTTCTCCTAGAAAAATGAAAATCTCATCCATTTATTTTTTTATTTTTTTATCTATTTTTGTAAAAGGGTTGTAAAATATGGGCTAGCTAGTTAGGGCCAAATGTTGGTTTCTAGCTATGTTTTTCCATAAATTAATCAGGAATATTTATTTGATGATTTTATTTCTTACAATAACATGGCAGGGCTGAATGTTGTCCGAAGTTTGTGTAGAAATTGACACAGCTGAATGAGATTGTTTACTTGTCTCCATCATGCTGTGTAAAAAGTAATGTTAGTTTTTCATGAAACAAAATATTGTCAAAATGATGCCCTTGTTGGATGATTTTAATTGTTAGATACAGTCACAAAATCTCTGAGGTGGAACGGGCCAAATGTACCATTTTTAAAGCTACACTGTGTAACTCTTTTAGCTAAAAACACTTAGTTCTTTCAAAAATATATGTGCTCATTAATGTATATTTACTTCGTTCAAGTAATAAAGTATTCTCGTGAGTGTATAATTTGCCATTGAAAATACATACGGGTAAGGGGTTCTAATGTCGGTCGCCATGTTGCCCCTCCATCTTGAAAGTACATTAGCCAAAGAGGGACATACCCGTTAATTCAAGCTTCACCTTTCGCGTTTACGTTTGAGTTAACACTAATAGACGAGGTCGAACTGGAAGCCATGTTAATCTTGGACTACATTGGCCACCGTAGGAGTTAAAATGAAATCGGAATTGAGAGGAACAGAAACTAATATTCTGGGGGCAGACATTTCATGTGTTTACTGTAAAACTAGCTACTTTTCATGCTAGGTTAATTTTAAGTTCGATCTTAAAAAGACAACAAAGTTTACAGTGACCGTTGTCTTGCCGATGGCCACGGAACAGACATTTCTCACTTAAAATTAAAAGGCCAAGTGTCAATTTGGCATACATTAGCAGTGAAGTGCAAGACATATTTTGTTTCATTGGACCAAATTAATTTACACTCAAACACCATGGAATTTGCATATATATTGGATGAGCCTGCAAAACTGTCCAATTATGACAAAGTATTTTTTAGCATCATTATTTGGTCGATTTATGCACAAACACTTAATCTGGATACTGTCTCCTGTTGCCATGGAAAATGTTTGGCAAATGAGGACCGTTGGCATTCTTGAAAAAGATTCAGTGACATATTATCATATAACATTCCGACGCTGAGCCAACCCAATACTGATGTGAATTAATAGCATAATAAATTAGAATTAAATTTTTTTTTGTCTTTAGGGACAAGACTGTGCTTCTGGGAATCTGCCCAGCGCCCACAATCCGAATTTAATTAAAAGTCTATTCTCCATCTGATATCCAATACAGATTTAGCCATGTCTGTTTGGTTTGCAGGTTTGATTGGTTCTTCCATCCAGTCTTCATTGAGATGGATTATTCTACTGTTCCTTCAGGTTTCCGGTATTTCTGTGTTTCTCCTACAGAATTTAGATCAAAATGATAAAGTACAGTACGAGTGCATTTTTTTTTTAGATTTGCTTGTTGAGTAACAATGTTAAAACTCTGACATGCTCAAAGCTCATTTAAAAATTTAGAAAGTTTTAGAAAGGGGATATTTCATGTTGACTTTTAGAAAATGTAGTTTGGAAAGGCAATTTAAGAGCAAAATGTCTCTCTAAATAAAAATGGCTCTAAATTATTTTTCTTTTTCTTTTCCATAGGACCTGCTAAGCAGATCCAGGGAATTTGGTATGGAAATTCATCAAATTTACTAATGGAGGAGATGTGCTCTTCAAAGTATGTGCTTTTTTTTTGCTGTCAGTGGATTTTCCTTGCAGTTATCTGCTCAACACAATTTGTGCCATTTGTACGTGCCATACATCGTTTTACATTACTGCCTTGACACTTCATTTCTCTGAAGAATCTTTCTATCTCACCCTGAACTGCCATTATATGGCAGACCATTTAGAAAAATGATGCATGAGCCAAAATACTTGCAAACTGACAGTAGTGCAACGTGTATATTAGATAAGTGTCCTTGTGTACTATACATATATATATATACACAGACATATACATATAGTAAAAAGTATATATAAATAAGTAAAGATCTGCCAACCCCACCCAGCTTGTACTCCATGTTTCTGTTGTGTCAATATCCACTCTGATGTCTGATGGAATAAACACTTAAGCTTTGGCCCTTGTTGTATGTTAGAAGTGTGTCCTGGATCAAGGCCACTTTAAAGTGTACTTCACGAGCCGCTGAGTGATCATTCATTTCCTCATCTCTTGGTGGTTGCAGTCGCACGCAAGCCTCACTTTTGAGTCAAGTGTCATCCTTTGGCTGTGTTGTACTGACCCTCGAGTCCTCTAGAGTCTGTAGACTATGACAGGAAAAGGTCTCGCTAGAACTACTGTGAGCATAGGAGTTGAAAAGCTACTTATTTTAACCATTCAAGATGTTATATCCAAGCAGCCTTGGCCTTGTGATTCTGCATTACTATACTCTTATGTTATTTAATTGGATTCAAATGGCTGTTGAACTGTTGAACTGGTTGTTTGTAGCGAATCAGATACGTGCAGGCCACCAGCGTAGCACGATTCCTGAAACGAATGACTTTCATGAGTTGGTTCTTTTGAAGAATGGTTCAGAAAGATAAGTAATTGGAGAGAGAATTTGGCTCATTTGTTAGCAAAATGGATTATTTTACAAATACGCCAAAAGGAATCGGAATCGAATTGTTTCTCAGTTTTTTATTATTTATTTAGCTCTTCAGTTATAGCTTATGGTATTATTTCTAAGCAAAAGTATAATTGATAATTTAGTAACCCCTGTTAAAATATATGGTAAAGATTCAAGAATAGGTCGAATTAATAAAATTGAATTTGAGTCATATTTCCTCTCCAGAGCACATTAAAATTCAAGAGATACGATTGGCTGTTCCAGTCATAATGGACTTTGATTGTATTCTGCTGCTTGGAGTCACAAACCCAAACCGAAGCGAACGGGGGCAGCACGTTTACTTTCATTCAGAATATTAAATCCTTCTGAACACAAATAAGCAGTGTCTGCAGACCTCGGTTTTTAGCGTTTTTTCTAACGTGTCATACAAAGTGGCTGTTTTAGCAAAAAGAAATGGTCTAAGCCCTCTCTTTTCAGATAAGAGAGGTAATTACATTGGTTTGGACAAGGCCAGCACTGTCGGGCGATTTCAGAGCAGAATACGGGCGGATTAGAATACACACAAAAGTGCGACTGGGATTTCTGATTACAGGTGGTCTCGCACATAACCGCATTATTTGATGATGCATTGTTTCATGAAGTATTCTGACAGTGGAAAGAGCATGCTTGCATCCCATTCTTCACTTCTGACACGATCTCCAAGATCTTTTATCATAAATTTTGGGTTTCTAAACCCCTGTTTTTGGTTCTTTTTAAACGGTTGGTGGCTTCTGCGTCCTTTCTTCAAATCAGCTTTCTGAAGGCAACGATATTTATTAGCTTTTAAACACTAATACAATGTTTAAATTACATCCAGAGCTCATTATTTTGACACATGGGGCATAAAAAGGGAATTTCTGAAGCAGTTTCCTCAGTGGTCGCATGAGTACATTAAGGTCCAATTAAAACAGGAAGGCGAAATCTAGCGTCGTTCGCTATGACATCATTTGGACTCGATTTGCTCTGTACATCAGAAATCAACAAAAGAGGCTTGGATTTACAGCCCATTTTAAAACAATTAAACTGGATTTATGGGGCCTTTAAATTGCTTGCAGCTTTTTAAAGATGTTTTAGCAGCGCCATAAAAAGCACTCTCGCAAATAAGAAAAAATAACTTTGGCAGGGAAATGCAGTATTAAGCTTTTTATTGGCTTGTTGCAGTAGTTTCCTCGCACCCTTTTGTTGTTTTGTATTTAAAGAATAGGTTGCTCTCATGTTGTTCCAAAACTGTTTGACTTGTAATATTGCATGTAATGAATGAATCAAGTCAAGTCAAACTGATTTACACACTAAAAAAAAAGTTGTTGCCATAATTTTTTTTAGTATAATCAACTTAGATATTTAAGCCATTTTAACTTAAATTGCATTAAACTAAAGTAGTTGAATCTTGTATAAAAAGTAGATAATTGCTTATTTTGATGAGTTAAAGCAATGTAAAACATGTCATAACTTATTGATTTAAAGGATTTGGTGAGTCAGTTCATAAATGATTCATTTACAAACTCACTGAATCAAAGATCTAGTTGCAGTGGTTAACGTCTCGCTGAAGGGGAAATTTTGCATATAATAAGTCAAATTTCAATCAGTTTCTCACACAAAGCAATGACTTGGAATTTAACAAACAGATTACACAACCACTTTTAAGATATTTTTACCCTTTTTGCCTTTTTATATCTTGACAGAAAAAAATATTTTGGGGTGATCGAACATTTAAAATTCTTTTTGGTCTGGCTCAGAATTACTTCAAAACTGTTTGTTTGAATGGAAACTTTGCTTGGAGTTAAAAGCTGCTTATACTGTAGATTAAAAACTACATTAATTTCTCATGAGTGCAGACAGTGTACTGAAATGACTTTTAAGACTAACTTTGATTAGAAATTTATTTTTAAACACAATTTAGAGATGGCTCCATCCATTCACGATAGATCAAAAGAAAGTGTAAAGTAAAATAATGACTCTCTTTCTAAAATAGTGGAATTTATCATTGTCAAAAGACCTTAGTTTTGTCATGCTTTGACCTCGGTGTTTGTTGTTGACAGTCTGAAATGATGATTTGGATGAGAAACCGCAGACATTGACCCTATCTGTCATTGCACATTTATGCCATGCATGGTTGCATGCTATACTGCAGTTTTACAAGGCCATCTGAGGAAAAAAATGACTAATATCTAATGTTGTTTGTCAGGGCAAAAACCACCACCATCTGTGACACAGATTGCACTAACCTTTTCCCAAAAGATATTCTCATACGTCCATGATTCACAGTTAACTAAATTAATATCATGTTATATCTTGCAACTTAACTGCAGGAATGTTTTTGTACAGAAACCCTGAACCAAGGTTACTACCTTCCATTTTCATAGTTCACTTTTTTTTTTTTTTTTTTTTTTATATTTCAGTAATTTTTTTCTGTACTGTAAAAGTGATGTAAATGTAAACTGTAAAAGTTGTAAATTACAATGATTATTGAAATAGTTTTTACAAGAGCATTTCACATTTAATTCAGTGTGTTACTTGGACAGTTACTCAAAATTTATGAGTGAAAATTGTTTCAAAGTAAATATTATTGCTGTTTTTTAAAAGAGATTAAAAAAGGTCTGCAAAAAGTAGTGCTGTCAAATCGATTAATTGTGACTAATTGCATCTAACAGTTAATCTAAGTTTGTAAATATGTATATATATTTATATATTAGGGCTGTCAAAGGATTAATCGCGATTAATCGCATCCAGATTAAAAGTTTGTGTTTATATAATATATGTGGGTGCACTGTGTATAATTTTTTTGTATATATATATAAATACACACACATGCATATATATTTAAGAAAACAAATGTTATTTATACATAAAATATTTATATTTATATATAATATAAATTATATATAAATCTATATACAGTATTTACATGAAAATATTTCTTAAATATATACAAGTGTGTCTATTTATATAAAATAATTATTCACAGTGCACCCACATATATTATGTAAACACAAACTTTTATTTTGGATGCGATTCATCGTGATTAATCGTTTGACAGCCCTAATGTATGGATATATATGAAGAGTTCAGATGCAAAAGCCTCTAAGTGCCATTTGAAATTTTCTTCTAAAATGATCATTTTTATCAAGCTTGTATATTTAAGTTCAGTAATTTCACTTAAATAACAATTAATAGGTAATTATAATTGCCATTTAAGTGAAATCACTGAACTTAAATATACAAGCTTGATAAAAATTATCATTCTAAGAAAATTTCAAATGGCACTTAGAGGCTTTTGCATCTGAACTCTTCATATATAAAACTAGGTGCGATTAATGCTGATTATTCGATTTGACATCTGAGAGTGACAGTGACAGGCACTTATATACATTTTATAAATAAAAGTATTACAACAAATTTACATGACAACAGCAAAACCCGAAATGCACATAAAAATAACATTATTTTAGAAAAAAAAACATTTAAATGAGTACATGAATGCATTTCTCAATGCAATTCTTATTTTTAATACAATAGGCAGTGAATCCTGTCAAAAGGAAATGCTACTTTTGCTCTGAGACTGCATAAAAACAAGGCTTGAAAGACTGTGAAAGGTCAAGGAGAATAAGTCATTCCAATTTGAGACGAGACTCTTCTGTTCGTTTTATTTAACTGAAATCTTGTCTCCAGGTTCTGAAAACTCCTTCAGTAATCTGTGCTCAAAAATGTTCCAGTTGTCCGAGCTACATCTGCGCCATTTCCCGGACGGAGGCTTTATCAAAGGAGCAGAGCCGGGATTTAAATGGCAAGACAAAGTACAAAACACCTTGTAAATCAGCTACAGTGAAAGTCTGAAACCATCATCTACATGATATGCCAACTGAGGTTAGAGAAAAAGCAGACCTCATGGTCGTTCTCTACAGCTACACCTACTAATTATCAAGGGAAGGTTCAAGGATGGAGGGTGTTTCAGGAGAAATGGGCATATGGACTTTCTTTGCATCACTTGCCTCTAAGTCAATTAGAATGCTACTAAGAGAAAAAGTCCCCAGCACAGTACATTAGCTGCCAGTGATTTGAACATTTATCACTTTAGGACAAGAGGCTACTGCGCTTGCCTGCATAATGGTTCTTCTTACCCTTTTGGGGGCCAACAAACAATGTTGTATAGACATAACCATGCACCCCTGTGCTCAGGCAGTGAACACTGTAAAGTCAACAAAAGCCTGATGTTCTTGCAGAGTGGCATTGAGTACGATGATGTGAGCTGGTTAGATGTTTACATTTTTGTCTTATCTTGCATAGGAAGATGGAAGAATGTTTCTGCTTCAGGATAAAACAAAAGATCTACACTACAGTATCAATCGTGATTTTATTTAATCAAGTAATATTTATTCACAAACGCTCTTTGTCATTAATGTGACTAATGTGATTAATTCCTCACAATTACAAATTGATATTTTGCAACTATTTCTCACAACTGCAAATTTATATCTCTCATTTGCCACTATTTCTACGAATAACGACTGCAGTTTATCTCTCATTTGCAACTAATTCTCACATTTACAACTATATCTGTCATTTGCTGATATATATCTACTTGCAACAATTTCTACCAAATTTATACTCACATTTTCGACTATTTCTACTAATTGAATATTTATCTTACATTTACGACTATTTCTCATAATTGTGAATTTAAATCTTACATCTGCGACTATTTTTCACAATTTCGACTATATCTCTCATTTGCAACTATTTCTCACAATTGCAAATCTATATCTCACATTTGCGACTATTTCGACCAATTGCGAGTGTATATCTTGTATTTGCGACTTTTTCTACCAATAACGACTGCAGTTTATCTCTCATTTGCAACTATTTCTCACATTAACAACTATATCTGTCATTTGCTTAAATATATATATATATATATATATATATATATATATAATTTGCAACAATTTCTACCAAATTTATACTCACATTTGCGACTATTTCGACCAATTGCGAGTGTATATCTTGCATTTGCGACTTTTTCTACCAATAACGACTGCAGTTTATCTCTCATTTGCAACTATTTCTCACATTAACAACTATATCTGTCATTTGCTTATATATATATATATATATATATATAATTTGCAACAATTTCTACCAAATTTATACTCACATTTTCGACTATTTCTACTTTTTGAATATTTATCTTACATTTACGACTATTTCTCATAATTGTGAATTTGTATCTTACATTTGCGACTATTTCTCACAATTTCGACTATATCTCTCATTTGCAACTATTTCTCACAGTTGCAAATCTATATCTCACATTTGCAACTATTTCGACCAATTGCGAGTGTATATCTCAAATTTATGACTTTCTCACAATTACGCCTCTCACATTTGAGACTATATACAGTAAAATTTACACATAGTTCTTACGATTGTGAATTTTATCTCCCGTTGGCTTTTGTGTTTATATTACTTTACTATTTCTCACAATTATGACCATATGTCTCATTTGTGATTGTTTCTCACAATTTTGACTACAGTATATCTCACATTTGCTACTATTTTTCAAAATTGCAAATTTATCTCACATTGGCTATTATATTTAAATATCTCATGACTATTTCTTACAATTACAACTATATCTCACATTTGCGACTATTTCTCACAATTGTGACTATTACCCGGTTTCACAGACAGGACTTAGATTAAAGTTAGTTTAATTAAGGCATTTTAAATAGGTTTTAAAAATGTGCCTTAGAAAAAAAACAAGTTTTTTTTTTCAGTTAAAAGAGCTTAAACATTCATTTTAGACTAAGACTAGCTTAAGCCTTGTCTGTGAAACCAGTAGTATATGTCACTTGTATGATTATTTCCCACAATTGTGACTTTATTTCTCATGTGTGACTACAAAATACAAAATTAAAACGCTTTTTTAGCACTTTTCAGACAGCTGTCTGTCATAGGCAGAAACTTCTCCTGGGTCTGCATCATTTGGCAATATAGTAGTGGCTTCAACATTAAAACAAGCACCGCAACCTTATAATGTGTTATTCATAACGCTGAGAACTGACTAAAACACTGGCTTTTAGCTCTGCAGGTCCACTCCTGCCTTGGTCTCCAGCTGTCTTAAAGTCTGCTGACGAAGCATGCGATTAACATATACGTGAGAGGTGTTTCACACCTGAGCTTTTAAACAGCATTTCAATGTTTTCTATCAAGAATTTTCTATCAGAAAAGAGTTGAGTCTATCAGAATTGCAGCTTTACAATTAACTGCGATGTCTTAGGATAAACAGAAACATCATATGATGTGTGCCGATGCACTCAATGACCTTGTTGGATATCAGGACTGTCATGGAACTTAAAAGAGAGCTTCCTGGCAACTTCAACCATTTCCTTAAGTAGTAAAAGCTGTGTCCGTGAGACATTAAATTGCCATCTGGCTTAATCACAGATAGGTTTGACTCAAGTCAGTGTTACCAAACTGACATCTGGATGCAAAGCAGTTTCATACTGTAATAGTTACTTAAAGGAACAGTACACCCCACAAAAAATATTTTCACTCTGTCTTTCTAAACCTGTATGCTGTTAATTTGTTATATATTGTATTTTACACATACATATCAAAAAGAGCAGCATAACGAAACATCTCAAAATATCACCTTTTTGTGAAATGCATATATACACTGACTAATTTTTTTTTTTTTAGCGCACTATCCCTTTAAGATGACTAGCATATTTAAACGGCCAGCAGTCACACCGCAGACAAAGTCTATGATTTGTCTGGTTGAGCTGAAGTTTTTCACTTCCTTCTCTATATTTAACTAACTCTTACATTTCTAAACTTTGTCCTTGGATTCTGTGGGCGAAAAACAGGACGAAACAGGGTGCAAAAAAGAAAGAAACGTCAGTCCGCTTGCCATTCCCCATCCGTATACCTCCTCTAAACGTTCTTTTCTCATCTCTCTCCAGAGTTGTAGCCTGTGCCAAAGATGAACTGAAGCATTAACAAGCTCAAATGCTGCTGGTGTGTTTCTCTCACACAAGCCCGGAGCTTAAGGCCAATACAGCCAAACAAACCTGCCATATTTCACAGCCCTTGAGTTGTCGCAACCCCAGGCAGATCAATAGGTCGGGTGACAAGATCACACACATAGTGAATGTGTGAGGTGCCAAACTAACAACTCGGCCTAGAAGGTCGTCCTCTATAGACATTTATGAGCAGATTTGGTCTTTGTATTGTTAGAAAGGGACTACTTTCGTATGCCCTTTTGGTGAGTCATTCTGTTTTTCTCTTCATTGAGAGAGAATCAAAGGTGCTTTTGGTAGGGAAAAATGACAGGAAAAAAGGTCCAAGGCACACAAAGCATTTATTTAAGTGGATTTTTCATTATCCTCCATCCATCCTTTTTCATATCTTCCATTATGAAATATCCAGGTAAATACAGGCTTTTTAATAAACCTAAAAAAATGTAGGATATTCGAAATGATCGATGCAAAGAGGGTGTATTTTAAGCTGACTCTTTTCTATAGATTAAAGGGTAACTAAACCCCTGGTCAGAGCCTGACTCCACCCACTGCAACATTTGAAAAATGCTGAAAAAGTGGGGGACGAAATAGATGCCAAAACACTCTGTCCTGATCGTTTTCAATACTCGCGATTCCAACTCCTGACTCGCTACAGTGGTTTTGACGAAGTCACCAAGTTGCTATTGATATCTGAGTCCACATCAGCGATTTCAAGGTTAGACCTGCTTTTATAGCACTGTTACACTCCCGTTCAACAATAAGAAAATGTACAGCACTGTCATATTGCAAGGATTTTAACACTAAAAAATGTATTCTGAATTTTACTGTGGAATTTACAGAGCCTCTAAAGGGACATGCAAAAATAAAGAGATGGGAGGAAAAATTATGTCAATATGGTGGTTTTCTCTCAAGAAACTTTGCATTCACTTGCAAAATGTTGTGCGTTCCCTCAAGAAGGTTTCAAGTTTTTTTTTTTTCAAGAAAAGTTTTGCCAGCAAATGCAAACTTTCTCAGTGGAAGGCAAAGCTTCTGCAAGGGAACGCAAAAGCATTGAAATACTGATGTTTTTTCCTCCCATGTCATATTTTATCCAGCATCACCATCCCAGCAAACAAATTTGGGTTCTCGGAACGTTCTGGGAACGTTAGTTTTTGGTTTCAAGAACATTCCTAGAACTTTCCCTTAAGGTTAAGGGAACGTTCCCGGAACATTCTCCTTACTTATAAAAAATGGAACCTAAAAATAACATACATGGAATGTTCCTATAACGTTCTTGTTTGGTTCCCAAAAAAATAACCTCATTTGGGAACGTTAGGGGAACGCTCTGTGTTTGCTGGGAGGGTCCATAGAAATCAATGGAGGCTATCATTTTTTTTTTAATAACCAGTTACTCAAAAATAAACGTATTTTAATTTTCATAATTTCAAAATGAGTTCACTGACTGACTTTTAGAAGTCGAAATCAGTGTTTTCTCGCCCTATCGTTTGGGGCGGGTTTCTCTCGCTATTGTGAAAAGGGAAAACCCGAAATGGAGCTGGAGCAGAGCGGTACATAGCGCTGTAGGGAGAGTAAATCACTCCGTTCCACTCATTTATGGCTTTCCAATCTGGTTTTCAGTCTGTATGTTGCCCAATTTGGTCTGAAAAATAAATTACCCTATAATATTTACTTTTATAGGACTGTTGTAGGTACTTTAACTTTATTTTGTAGTATTGCTGACAAACACGATTATGAGAGAAATTTAGTAGCCTACATTAGGCTAACACAGCCTTGTTTTCTTATGTAATTAAAAAAAAAGTCTGTTGGACCGGAAATAAACAGTTAATTCCTCACATAAAAAATATCTGCCCCCAAATCATTGTCTTGCATAAACAACCATAACAGACGAAGGAGTTCCCAAAATCATCCTCCATGTCTCCTTAGTGCGCAGCTCCCTGTGATTCTTTTCTCTGCTGCTACTGCAGCTCGCGGCTGTTCAAACATCTCTCTCTCCTCACACAGCGTCTCAAAAAGAATGTCAGCCGTCTATGTCTAGGTTTTGTTTAAAGTCTGAATCTTTTCTCTTTAAGTCTGAGCCCGGTTATCAAGGAGACCATATAGGTATTTCTCAGTGTGAATATCCTTTGAGTAAAGTCAACATCTGAGTCTTCTGTCTCCGCGCTCGCCAATCTCGCGCATAGCGGACACGGGACTATCAACCGTCCGCTATCTCCTCAGTGGGAATGGATACGGTGTCTTTGCTCTTTTTTTATTCGTGAATGGACCCCAAAATAGACAAGTCTGGTCGATTTATGTGTCCGTTTGCTTTGACAGTCTTTTCCAGTTCTTTGACGGCGTTTACTTGCTGGTACTAGATTGCAAACTTGTGTTTGGACAGCCAAAGAAGGGGAAATGATGGACAAAGACGGGCTGGTTGTGCTGTTGGTTTTCTTAAATGTCTTTTTCGTCCACACGGATGCGTTCAGAAGAGGTACCACAGAGAGACAGTCGAGGTCCGAGGGTGGTTTCTGTCGGATCTTGCGGACGCAGACGCGGGGCGCTCGGAGAGAACACAACGAGTTTCGCCTCAGAGTTGAAGGAGACCCAGAAACTTACCAACCCGGGAGCACTTACAGAGGTTAGAAGTCACAAAATGACATTTACTGTCAACTTAAAAGGCTTTTCATGCAAGCCTGTCCAAAAACAGCATGTGTGGAGTTTGTAAATATTGATGCGTAAAGCGTCGTCTTAGTACATCTTGTGCAGGTAACGTTACATCAAGATTGGATAACACTCAAATACTGAACAGTGTTTTATTCGATGGGTGAATATGTGTGATTATTGAAAAAGTTTAGAAAACCTGCTTTTTGCAGCATTTATGTTTACCAAAGAGGACATTTGGATAGGGGAAAATGGGGTTGTAGTAACACGTTTTGTTAAAACGTCAGTTGTGTTTGCTGTCTCAAATTTCGATTGAAATATTCACATGCTACAAATTGAAGTAGGAAATGTAAATTTGTGTCGGGTATCAAGAGTCCAGTAGATACAGCAAACATACTGTAACATAAAAAACACGATATGGGCAATGCATTTATTGTGGAAATCACGTGTTAAAAATCACTGCTGTTTTATTTAAAACATTTTAATTCCTATTCAAAACAACATAATTGTATTATAAATATAGAAATACATCAAACACAAGTAAACAACTTGTCAAAACGAGACAATCTGCTGATTCGGATGATGCCAATTCTGCCATTTAACACCCATTATTATGATTTCTAACCAAATTATAAGAAAGACATGAAATTATACTTTCAAAATGTTTCAGTCTTTTAAATCCTTTGTTTTCGCACACTTAACAACTTTTACCATCAACTTAGGAGAATTATGATCTTTTAGAGCTTCATTTCTAAACTGTTACAAACCTAAACCCAGTCTCCCTTACAAGTGTTGTCTCTTAGACAACATTGTAAGTGATTTGAAAATCCATTTGCATTATAACCTGGTGTACATTTTAATGTTTCCACAATAACTAATTTGTCAGGATAAGTTTAATATTGGTTTCAACATCAAAACGCCTCATAATCTGATATATTTACTGTCATTTGGATTCATGTAAGTGGCCTTCATTAAGCTGCAGATGCCTTTTTATGAGGGTTTTATGCCCGGCGTGTTTGTACATGCATATGGATTCACTGCTCCATGTGAAAAGCACTCACACATCCCACACACGCAAACGTACAGTACGTGCCAAATGCGAGAGCAGTTTGCGACTTGCCCTGGCACACTGTTGAGATCTGACCTACTGTTAAGCTCATTTCTGGTACCTCTGACCTATATTTTGTTCTCTCTCTCTCTCTCCAGTCAGTTTGTATGCCTCCAGCCCATCTTACTTTCGTGGCTTTACCCTCATTGCTCTGAAAGAAGGAAGGGAGGGCGTCACTCCTGACGATTACGCCGGCACTTTCAAGGTGAGGGATTGCAGTGACCCCATATAACTGCCTTGAACTGTGGCAATCAAAGATGACAGTCTAATTGCAGTCTCTGCTAAATGATTTGCAGTTTATGCCGGGTTGCATCTGCATGTCTGTATTTAGACGTGGTACGTTTTAGGAAGAAAACGACTATTAACCCTTTGACGCATGAAATATTTAAACCCACATTTGATTACAAAACATCTTTCTTTTTTACCCAAATAATGATGTATTTTGAAATGAATACAGTGCAAAGAGGATTTCAATTTTTGTTGTCATAAATAAAAAATGTAACATAAAGAGGAAAGTCCTACACTGTAAAAAATAAACCTTAAAAAAACAGCAGCTGTGGTTGCCAGAACTTTACCATTAAAAATACGTTAGGAACGTTAATGGTTTTACAGACTTAACTTAAAATTTACAGTAATAAACCATATTGTATTTTCTGATAAACCAACTTATGATTTACCAACTTATTGACCTATTGATATCTGTTTTAGACCAATCACCAATCATCTCAGTAGTGATGAGCAATCACAGCTCATCACAAGTGATTATTTATTTAAGTAATTCATATTTAAAGAAGCTGCACAGTGTCATTCACACAAACATTAAACACCATCATGGTAACACAGATGAAATTTAAAAAATGCAATAAACATTAATTTAACAACATTAAATGTACTGTAACATAGCATAAAACTCTAATGTACAGTACATAACTGATTAGAAAAAAAAAACTATGAGGAAACATAGTAATTGACCATAGTAAAATGTGAGGTGTCACACAGGGAATTGTGGGAATGTCAATTTACGTTTTTTCACTGTAAATTATACAATGATTTGTTCTTTTTCACTTTCAAAAACTGTACATTTAACGGTATTTTACTGTAAAGTTATATCACAGTTATTTACCATGTATAGTACGGAAACTTTCTGTTAACCAATTAACAGTTTTGCACTGTAGCATTTTTACAGTATTTTACCGTTAAAATCACGGTTATTTTTACAGTGTATGGAATGATTGGTTGAATCACCCCTTAGTTAAAGTCGGCATGAAACGAAAGGTGTGATAGTCTTTTCTTCCCCATTGTGAGTTATGTATATCAGAGTTAAACAGCTTCTCAAACAAGAAAAAAATGTTGGGCTGGACTTGATTTTGTCCATTGAGAATTGATTGGATGGTTGTGGTTTGGTATTGCTTGTTGTTGACACGTCATTAAAGAAGAGAAGACAAGTCACTGCAAGAGAGAGACGTTATTTTGATTCAAGATTATGACACATGAATTAAAAAAAGTAATGATGTGCACAGATAAATTTTTTTTTTTTTTTAAAATACTGCAATATTCCATAAAAAACAAGAATTGTCCATTTTAATTTCATAAGGACTTTTTTGAAAATGGCTGTAGTGGATGTCATACATCAGAGGGTTAAAAGTGTGTTCACAACATTTCTGTGAATTTTCATTGGCAAAAGGTACATTATCTATTGTTTATATGAAGCACCACTCAAACAGAAGTCACTTTCTGTTTGCCACTGCAGCGAATCCTGTCTGACCAATTCAAAAAATTTATCGGTAAATCTCTTGCCCTCACACAAAATTTCCATACGCTTGGATTCCTATTGAAATGAATGGATTTCACCTGTAAAAATTTAAGTATAGCCTAGTAAATGTGACCATATACTGTTTTAAGGATTTCAAATCCATCTTTTGCCAGAGAGCAAAGCTGAAGTTGACTCAGACATGTTGCTCCTCATTGGTAACGCACTGACCGTTTCAGAGCCATGTCCTCTATGAAAGACAGGACCCCTATCATTTAGTGCTCTCTACATCAAGCCGCAGTGCTTCCCAAACTGAAGCAGGAAGGCTGTTAGCGCGGCATCTCTCCCCCTAGATCTCATTAACTGTGGTTGCCGCTCTACACTCCTTACCGCTGTGTTTTTCAGCGCTCAAATTGCCTGGCGGATGTTAGCAGACGTCCTCTGTTGAGGTCTTTAACTTGGGATTCTTTCGTCTTGACAGACTAAATTGAATGGACAAAAAAAAAAACACAAAGGCAACTGCAAAATGACAAGCTGTGGTTTTGTCCTAAACGTTTGTGAATCAATGACGTTTTAGGATGCTGAAGATGTTGAAAAGTATGAAATCGATTTTCAAGGCCGATACCGTTACAAATATTTGTTGGTTTTAAAATCCGATATTCCGATATATCGGCCGATATTCTATATAATTCTTATTTCAGAAACGCGCAACAAAATATTAACAGATTTCCCTAACATTAGTTATTTGTAGTTGTTTATAGTTGTAGTTGTTTTAACAAAATAATATGATAATGCATTTTAAAAAGAAACTTGTTTCTATTGTCACAACAGAACAGAGGAACATCAAAATATTTTTAAGTTCTGATAAATTAAATAATAGTTAGTCCCTACATTACCTTATAGTTATAAGCTACCTTATAATTATGTCAGCTTGCTTATATTCATTTATCGGCTATTATAACTGCCGATACCGATATTTTAGAAAATGTCTAATATTGGCCGATATATCGTTCTGGCTACTCCATGTCTGCTTTTCAAAATATTCATATTCATCAGTCATCTTGACAGTTAATAATATACAATGCTGTTCCTCTTTTCAAGCAAACACAAATTGACAAACAACTCTCGAGCCAAACCATTGTGGTTGAATAAACATCGCGACATCTTACCATTCGTTTCGCTTAATCTCTCCAAGGAACCCCCAGGACGATGAAACATCCTCAATTCCTTCAGGAGACGTGGTTATTGAAAGACCAACTGAAAAGAAGCAGAGTTTAAAAGAGCAAACAGAAAACTGTTTCACTGTCTCTCAGGAGCAGGGCCACACAGCCTCGCCAGAAGTCACATTTAAAAACAAATGCCTCTCCTCTGTTTCCTACAACTTTCCCCCAGCTGGTTCGCAGCATTTCTGAGACAGCCACTTAAAGCCCCCTTTTTTACCCAGGAAACAATGCACCCGGCTGCTTGGCCCGCATGGCCTCTTTTAAAATAAACACTAGGAGAGCGGCTGTTGCACAGTCCTACAGCTCAAAGTTTAGCCTAGTTTCCCTATCAATTCGGAAATTTCCGGTTCACTGTTTTGTTTTTCAGTCTGAACATGTTTGCAACAAGGTTGCTTGAGATGCCAATAATTGCAGCTTTTACTTTGTAAATGAAGGACAGAACCAGAGGGTAATGTGTGCAGCTTTGGGGTTTGCATGAGACTGTGTGTGAAAGAGTGGGTAGTGGAAATGGAGAGATAGAGTGAGAAAGAGGGAGGAAGAACTTAATGCACCACGAGCAAGGATTTTACTATTCGATGGACATTTGGCAGCGATTTCGTTTTTGAAACATGCAAACAAAATTGTACTTTTCCATCCCCAGTGGAATTTTCCATCACTTGGATAATGTATTTTACAAACAGCAGGAGCAATACATTTCTTTAAGACTTTTCATGTACTTTTGTGTCTGTGTTTTTTCTTAATTACAGGTACAAAAAGTTGCAGTTTGCAAAAGTATATATGTGAAAGAAGTCTTATTTACCTCTTATTTACTCTCTCGAAATAATTTAACCAGACCTTGTGAGTATTTAAATTTGCTGTCATGTTTTTAGCATAAAACCTTTCACCATTTACTTTTGAAATATGGCTTATTATATCATTTCTTTTCACAAATCTCAGCTCTATTTGCTTGCCGCAATTAACTTTGCCCTATTACTGCTTGGGGAAAGCAATTAATTAAATAATTTGATTAAAAATGGATGTTTAAATTACATTTTTATTTATCATGGGAAAAGTAATTCATCAAATTATGATCAAATGTCAGAAGAGCGTTATAATCGGGGCAAATATTCAACATTTTGAAAAATCAGTTCATCTGCATGGATTGCAGTGGTGCATTTTTCTCATTTCAAAGTTGCCTCATTCTCATTCAGAATGTTGCATCATGGGTTAACATGAGCTCTAGGTCTAAGTAGCACAGAACCATCAATTACATATTTGTGTTCCGCACTCAAAGATGTTGAAAGAGCTGTCATGTACAGTTAGTCATCTTGGCCCACAGATGAAATTTGATCCTGTAGTCATCCCTGAGCTCATTTACGGTACTAATCTGCTGTCTAGTTGGGAAACTGTTGCGTCATTAGTCTAAACCCCCCTCCCCCCACCCCCAAATCAATCAGATTCTTGCTGTTTTTGTTTTTAATTCTAGCTTCCCCCCAAATATTCAATGATTTACTAATTCTCATGTGTGGTTTCATTGTTCCGCAGATAATCGATGAAAGTGACACGCAGTTCATGACTAACTGCCCTCCGGCTGTCACAGAGAGCATTCCCAGAAGACGCACAAGGACACAGGTGTTCTGGACAGCGCCACCTTCTGGCAGTGGCTGTGTCACTCTCAAGTGAGTTATTATGCATTGTTTGTCTTTGATTTTGACCATTATCCTGGGCTTGGATAGCAATAAATAAGAATCCATTCAATTGGACTGATAGACAAACGTTCCTAGTACTGAATTGAATAAATGGAAAGGAAAAAAAGGGGTACATTCTGAGCCTCTATGCTGAGTTTTGTGTCCAGAATACAATACTGATTCTAAGCACTTGTCTCATTTAGTCAGTGTTTTATCAGTTACCTGCATGGAAAGTATTGAAAAAGGAAAACAAAGACTTTTTTCGATAATATTTGAAGCTGAGTAAACAGAAATAAATTTAGGACCATTGATCGAGGATGTGATTATGATTGATTGATGTTGGGTGGTTATTGCATCGTCCTTGAGAGCTCCTATTGTAGGCTGCGGATCAAACGATTATGAAAAATTAAGAACTTTTAAAAGTTTTTACGTATTCTGAGCTCTCAAACAACATCCTCCCATGAGTTTTCTTTGCATACAGAATGCCGCAAGCACACATGGACTTCAACCAAACAAAATATGAATGATCTGTATGAATGTTTCCACTCCACCCCCTCAAGCTTTCATGCCATATTTGTATTTTTATCTCTCTTTCACCCAGGCCTTTTGAGGTCATAAACAACTTAAAGTGCATTTGATGCATTAAAGACATCTGGAAGTCTCTCGCTTTAGCTATACATGGTGCGATGCATTAATGGTGCTTTTTTTTTTTTGTCTACCCTCAAAAAAGCTTTCCAACAACTATGACTTTCTAGAAGTCAGTCTATGCCACTCTGACTTGTTGATGCCTGGTCTGAACCAATGAGGTCTATAATAGGACACGCAAGCAAACATTAGTTTCGGGGCCAATAACATTAGCCCGTAAAAGGGCTTCAAATATGGTAAATGGAAACTCAAACTTGTACTTGCATGTCATTCAAGTACGTTTGAGGTTTCGCAAGAACATGTGAGGTTTGTTCTTGCACGTCAAGCAATTACGACCGTGTGATTGTGTCTTTTCAGGAGACTTTGATTAAAACGTTCAAATCATATGGATTACTTTTACAATGTCTTTTGAACTTTTACAGTTGTCTTCTACAATGAACTTTTTGAACAGTTTTCAAAGTTTTGGTGAAATGGACTTTCAATGCAGGGACAGGATGAAATCAGGATGAAATATACAGAAATAATGCAGGGTTTCCTGAAAAATGTCTTCATTTGTGTTTCGAAGTTGAATGAAAGTCTTAATTAAAAGGGTCAGTAATTGATAACTTAAAATTTTGGGGTGAACTTACAACATAATCTCATGGCAATTCGTAACTGTTACATTTTGTTGAATTGGTGGCTAATTCGTTTGAAGTCTCATTTGTAGGTTTTCATACAATCAGTCACTGTTATGTTTAGCAAGATCATGCTTACTTAAAAAAACGAAGTTTTCATCACACCGTACCAAATTGCCACCCAATAATATAGTTAAATTTTTCCATGAGATTGGGGTGGAACTAACCCTTTGTTTTAGCACAGTTGAGTAGGCAGATCTTATTTTAAACACCCTCGCAATATTTCAACTGGTTTGCAGGTGCTTTGTGATTTCCATTTAAAATAATGCATGCAAAAGAGATAGAACTGCTTAAGTGAGCCCCCAAATGTGTTTTTACTTGAGTAAGGCAAACTTTAATCTGCTCGTGTAGCAATTGTGAAATTAAATTGATGTAGAGACAATTAAAACCACCTCAGTGGGAGTATTTATGAGCTATTGTCCTCGTTCTCCTCTTTTTGTCACGTATTCATTCATCCCTTCTGTCCTGTCTCTCTCTCCCTGTCCTTTCTTCTGTCCTTATTTTTTAATTCTTAAAAATAATCTTTCCTCTATCTCACTCAGAACCCACATCCCCTACCAAGGTCTCATTTGCGTCCTTTTACTAAGTCATGGAAATATTATTGTAGCTTTTAATTTATCCATCTGTCTTATTAGGGCAGGGATGTCTGTTTTTTTTCCCTTATAAACATTGCTGGGAAGCATCTGCTGTGCCATTGTGGTGGATCTGCTGTCACTTCGCCTTGGCATGTCAGAACCGTGGAGACATTGCACCTTGTAGCACCGGGCCGAATGCCAGATCTCAGGCTCGAAGCACAACTGGCAATGGCGGCAAATGAACATCAAATAAAAGTGCAATTACTTCTGGAATCCCTCCAGCACTTTTCTAGTGAAATGTCAAACAGACCAGGGATTGGAAGGAAGTTTTGATCTGGATTTTTTTCCCCTTTGATTCTTTGGTGCCATCAAGCTGTGGAAGGCAGATAAGATGCAGCATTTGTGATGGTTTTGTTGACAAGCTTTGGGACTCTGGAGATAAATGACTTCAGGTGTTCAAATGAGATGATCAATACCAAATAACAACAGAGGGGACATCTTAAGAAGTTTTGAGAAGAACATATCAAGTCTTGAGCAGTCCCACTTTGATGACCACTGTTGAGAAACTTTCACACCAATTTTCCTATTTGGTGACGCAAACACACTGAAACTTTTACTCTCCATATTAGAGTAGAATCCTGAAAATGCCTCTAACTTAAATGTTTGTAGTTCATGAACCTTTTTAAATACAGATATAGCCTGTGATTAGCGATTTGTCACATAAATATTCTACAACCACCCATACTTTTGAGACAATTTATTGGCATCAATATTGTTTTTTGTCTTTTTATCAAATACATTTTAAATAAATAAAAACAATTAATGCAAACTGATTTATTTATTGTTGATCTGTGATAGTCATTGTTGAACACGGTTGATATTTGAATTCAACCCAAGCAAACCCATCGCTTTCTGACGAACTGATCTGATGACGAACGAGCGACAAGAAACAAAAAATGAATACATTACTCTACACAAGCAAAACCCAATTGTGCTCGCGAATGGAGCAGAAACAATGCAACCTCCGCATCCGTTCGCAGGCCTTCCCGCTTCGCTTCTCTCTCCGGCATCGTAAAGCTTTTCTAATAATAACACAAGTCCTAAAGCTCTTGGCTGATCATAATTCTTCTTTTTCTATTGATATTCATCTGACCTTTTCTCTTTTGTAATGTCTCTCAGCCATCTCTCTTTCATCAGCCTTTTTTCTTCAAATCTCCCATTTGCTCACTCTCTCATACCCTATCATAAGTGTATACGCCCCCTACTGCTGATTGGCTACAAGTGTGTTGTGGTGCTCGGTCCACTTTCAACAGCATTTTTTTTTTTCAGAAATCGCTTACTGCACCTTTAATAATAACATATTATTTATTTATTTTTATTATTATATACACAATTAATATTTTTTGTTGTTAATGCGTTAATGTATCCTTTTTAAGATTATAAATGTCAGTTTTAACAAATTAGATTATACTTCAAAAACATAATTGTATACATTTTCTTTGTCAAACAAGGCACTGCTCACATATTATTCAATATATGTCAAAAAACATGTTACTCAGTTTCTCAAAAAGCACTTTGCAAAGCCCAAATGAGCCCAGAATCCATCATATTGTACACATCTTCACATTTTGATAAGGCCAGCACCAGATTTTTCTCTAAACCACCCACATAAAACTTGTGGGATTATTCTCAGGAGGGCATAGCATTATGGGCAGTTCTACCACATGTTATGTCCTTGACTGACAGCAACGGCAATAGGCTCTAGTGGGACATTTCTAGGACTCACCATTGATATTCTGATATAAGCCGAGTGTGGTTAGGTCTGTGGGATACTCCATCAGCAGAAGGTTTAAAGGAGACTCTCTGAACTTGGACTGCGCTCTTGAATACATTTGCTTCTTCTCTGAGTCTAGTTAGACATATTGACATCAGTATATGTCTCTATATGACTTCATTTTAAAAGCATGCTAACTGAGATCATTGAAAGATGTTCTCAGATAGTAGCATTATGCAAATGTGGCATTATGCACTGAAGCCTTTGTTAAAAGATGCATCGCCTGTTCCCATTACAATACAATTTTGAATGCGGTAATGGTGGTACAGTAAATGTAAAACACACAAAACTATATCTACAGGACAAAGATAAAAGGAACCAAATTTTGGGTGAACATTTTAATGTCGTTACAGGGCCAGTGTTGTGCAGCGAAGAATCATTTTCTTCCAAGATGAGGGCTCACTTACCAAAAGACTGTGCGAGAAAGGTAATTTTAAAGCTGGGTTTCTCATGCACATCCCTGTGATAGCATTTTTACATCTACATAATCTGTTTTCCCACCTCCTGACATGCTCAGTGAACATACCTTTTTTTCCCCTTTCATGATCTGTTTTTGGTGCACTGTGCACTGTAAATTGTTCTTTATGCATGCCGTGTCAATTTGTGCATTCTCAATGTGTGTATAATCAGTTTTGTGACATGAAAGTTAAATGTAACTATCTTCTTCTGAATGGTTTTGCAGATCCAGTTGAGACCACTGAAAAACCCATTCAAGAATGCTGTGCTTGTGGAACAGCCAAGTATCGAGTCACTTTCTATGGAAACTGGTCTGAGAAGGTGCATCCCAAAGACTACCCAAGTAAGAACATTGGCGACGTATTATATTACCATAAAACATTATTAGGCCCTACCCACATTGTGCCTGGTACTGACATTAAAAATACGGTACCTCACCCTGTATTGCATTATGGAATTTGACAATACATTGTTGTTTACTAATTCTGATGCCACACTGATTTTACAGTGCAAAGTGCATTGCAGAAAGAGTGGGTAGAGGTGGGCAGCAATATCTCTTTCTCACAGATTTAGCTCTCAGGGCTGGTTTGCTAATATAGCAGTCAGCAGGAGGGCTGGTTCTGTTACCTATGTGTGTGGCAGCAATGATCCAATCTGTTATTTACTGTCTGGCACGCAGGCAAGACGACTGCCTGGGCCGCGATACTTTGTGAGATAAGAGATGCCGGGCAGATGTTGTCACAGAGCGCACTGCCGCTAGTTAATAGGTCTGTGGAAACAGACATTGATGTATGCGGTTGGCTCTTTAAAGAGAGAGAAGTGTAGAAACTTAGATGTGTTAAGATACACGCTAGAGAACAAATGACTTCAAAAGCAATTAACTGGATGTTGGATTTGGCATTGTATAAAATCTCCAGCTCGAAAGATCAGTTATTTGCTCACTATTATTTCTGCCCCAAAGGACGTGCTAATCATTGGTCGGCTCTCATTGGTGCTTCTCACTCAAGAAACTACGTGTTGTGGGAGTACGGAGGTTTCGCCAGTGAAGGAGTCAAGCAGGTGGCTGAATATGGATCACCCGTCAAAATGGAGGAGGAGATTCGACAAAAGGTAGGCCTTCCGGTTAAGATATCACTATCGGTCAGATTAACTTTAACTTAAAAGCTAATGTTGAAGTAATTGCTCGATTATCAACTTATTTTCTTATTATCATTTAACCACCAGAGATTGACTTTTAACCCTCTGGGCTTCTTTGTAAATGGGTTACACTTAGCTTCCTCCCGGTCAAAAACGGACAAAGCCTTAAAATTTAACTTTACTTTTTCAAATTTCAATGAGCTCAGTTCAAATTTATTTTTGTTCTATAATATTTTCTGATTATTATTTAGAATTTGCAGAGTTTTTTATGATACTCTGCATTAATTATATAATTTTTAAGAGCTATTTTTTTCCATTAGAATTAATATACATATTTTTTTTTTTTTTTTTTTAGTAAATGAGTATTTTGGAAAAAAAGCAAGTTTTAACCAAACAAATCGGGGTTTTTAACTAACCTTTCAAATCGGCCTCTTTAACTTCCACTAACACTGACATTTTTTTGTTCACTGAAATCTCCAATGCGGAGTGCATGAGTGCTTTGGTTGCTTGATAAAAGTCGACCCTAGTCGATAAAATGGAGGCAATTGTATTGCCTTTAGTGGAGAAAGAGTTTACTGGGCTTATAATGCAGTTTCTTTGTATTTTTTTTTTTTTTTACAAATTTGATGACATGCAAAGTTTAATATGTCAAAATGAGACTTATTTTGGTCATGAATGACTCACTGATTCAGTGACTCATAATAGACAAAAAAGCATTTGTCTCAGACTAATGATGTAACCCACAGAAGTAATGAATCTTATTGGTGAATTTAATCAAAAGATTTGAGTCACAAGGATGAATCAAAATGCCCTTTTCTCATCTATAATAGTAGATCTGAAGTTTTGTCAGCACCCACAAAATCTAATTCCATTAGCTGACTTATTGCTTTCACTTTATCAAAAGTTGCTTGGCACTCATTTTATGTTTCTGAAGTTTTACACGCACTCAAGTGTTGGAAATAACATGTCAAAGGTTGATCAGTTAACGAAGGGTTCTGCCTAGCATCTTAATTAAACACATTAGTCAGTATCAGCTAATCTTCACATTGCTATAATTTAATGTTAATTTCCGTCTCTTGAAAGACACATTAACAATTGCATGCAGTCTGAGACGGAAGGTCATTTAGCAGGTTTGTAGGAAGGTGTGTGCAGTATAATTCAGTGTTAACACGATGGGCTTTCTCATGAGGATTTTAAAGGTCGCCTGGGAAAGGTTCATACCCTGTATGTTCCCATTTGTCTTTTAACAATGCACTGGGATTTGCAGTGCACATCTTGACACATCTCAGAATGATGGATCTCAGAATGATGAACACAGACTTTTTTTTGCTTCACACACGGTTGCAGATGTGTGTGTGTGTGTACAGTATATGATAAAAAAATTATAAATAGACGTATATAATAAATTATTAGTATTACAAAATAAAATGTAATTATTCTTTATTTATACACTGTTTTTTATATAAATATTATATACAACCATATTTTGGGGACAAATTTGCTAAACCTAAAACTCCATTTGAGGACATAATTTGTATAAATGGCATATAAAGATAAAGTAAATACAGTTTGTTTGTTTTGTTATTTTTATTGTCAAAATGCAGAAAGTTTCCTGTTAGGATTAGGGTTAGGTTATAGTATTTATAATTAGGTGCATATTAAAATAATATAAGTCTATATAATCTCTCTATTTAGATAGCCAAGTAAATTTGTGTATAAACAATATATATGATATTTTTTTTAATACATTTCTGCATCATAGCAATATCAAAATGAGAAATATGATTCACTTTTTCATTTTTCACATGTATCTTTTAGGTGCTTGTTTTTTGTTGATTGTCTTGGAACAATGTTGTTCGTGCTACAGGGACTTTTGGGGTGTCAACATTTGTTTCGTTTGGCATTGCAAACAAGTACATTGAAAAGTCCTGTCTGCACAGTTCTCAAACCAGAAAATTCACAAGTACTTTAAACAAGTTCAACCATGAAAAACCAATATTAAAAATAGAAAGACACAATACAAAAGAGCAGTACATGAAGCCACCTTGCAATAGAGCTACCTTTTTTCTTGAAGCTGTCTATCATTTTTCAATATTGATTTTGTTTTCTTCTATCTTGTCCATTTATTTTACAGCTCTTTTTGGCTTTCAGGGCTTTTTCCACATGCTTGATCTCCGTTCTGATACTGTTGGTTGGTTTTACCTGGCATGTCATTCATCTTTGAGGCAGTGCAGACGCTTTATAACACTAGTGAGAGTGAATCTGCCAATCTGGCCTATTGAACTGATATGCTTTGCTCTGTTTTTTACTAGTTTTTCATCTTTTATTTAATATTTGCGAATCATTGGAAAATATCAAAAGATTTAATGTGCACTAGCCTGGGTTTCCCCTTAAATAGGGAACCAATCACAGAACGGGGAGGGAGCACAGACATAGACATTTGATAGACATACAGGCGCATTTGATAGACATTCGTAGACCTCGCCTCAAATACGAGAAAATTAACATGTGGTTTTCAGACCACGTTTCATTCTCAATGATGCGTGGTCTGGCGTTAGCCAGGCTAAATGTGCACTATGTTGTTCAACTTTAAAGAGAGTTCACTCAAAAAAAAACAAAAAAATTCTAAAATAAAAAAATAAAATCATTCACTTACCCTCGTATCAATGGTGAATAGAGGCTGTGGACAAAATCACCAAAAAAGTCAAATGAACATCTTGTATTATATTGTTATGGTACTTTATGATAGCCACTGGTCCCCACCATTTACTTTTATTGAAACAAAAAGAGCATTACAGATACTTTTCATTTTTGGGTACACTATTGGGTATTTCAGACTTTTTTTTTAGCCATAAATCTTGTCTGGAATACACCTAAAGGCAACCTCCAGTAAAATCTGTAAAATCAGTCATCAAAGCCTTTTACAAAAACCATCACAGTCATTTACTGTCATTTTTGGCAGACATCATTTCACCATTAGGCACATTGCTTTCGGGAATGCAATCGCAGAACATTCTCAGCAAAGGATTAATATTTCAGTCGTAGATCACGTTGCTGCGGCTGAATCTCTTCTGAATTCAAAATTGCGACACTAGACAGGAGCACAGTAATACATACGTATTCAACAGAGAACCTCTAGCTTTCTTTTGTAAGTATGGACTTGCACACTTTCTCTGTTTTTATTGAAATCTCAAAGCCTGACCTTAAAATGTGGGGAAAATAATCCAATAACGAGCTAACGCTTATAATAGGATGAAACAAAACAGCTTTGCATTAAGCCAGACATATTCGCTCTAGTGATAAATTACACTATTATCTTGTTTACGACTGTTTGTTCAATGGCTGTACCTCTTAAAATTTCAGGTACTTCAGTACCACAAAGTCAAAAGGTCTTTTAAAAGCTGTGATTTTCTTTCCCATAGCTAGTGCATGGACAGAGATGTAATCTTTTCTAGTCTTTTTTTATTGCCAGGCTGTGGAATTCAAATCATCTTTTTCCCTCTTTTTTTATGATGATTAAAATATGTAATTTTCTTCTCTCCCAGAGTCCCCTGGTAAGTTTTGACCTTGAGCTTATGGACCACGTTTCCACAGACACCTTTAACTTGGAATAAAAAACCGGAATAGCATTATAACATGCTTCAGTTAGTTAATGAGGTAGACGTCATGATTACGGAGGTGTCATAAAACTGACTCTAGAAAGGTCAGACTTTTTTTTTTTCACGATGCAAGATCTCAGACATCAGCAAACACAGTGAGTTAGGACGTTCTGGGGCAATTTTTTAACATTTGTTGTTCTAACTTCCAAATAAGCTGTTAAGCCATTATGAATCTTATTATCATCTCAACTCGGTGATGATATATTTATCATGCAATCTATCAAAAGCACAGTGTGAGGCAAATGGGGAAGTGAATGAAATGTGCTTTGGAATGAAGCAGGACAGGATGCTTAATGTTTTTGGAGCACTACGATGTATATAACTGTGAAATTTCCATTTGTACCAACAGTATGGGTGCTCTCGATTTACATGGTAATCTTTATTGTGCTTCTTAGGTGGGTGTTTGCTTATTCCTCTTAGCAGTCTCAATTAATTAGGGTCTGCATGTGGTAATTAAACATTGCAGAATTAAAATTAATTTTAGTTTTTGCTGACCCACTGAACATGATGTGCCTCTTTCCTTCTGTTAAAGAGCCCCTATCATAGCATTTGAAATGTTCCTATTTTTGTTTTGGGAGTTCCCAAAAACAGTTTAACGTGCATGCAAGGATAAAGATTTGTCTTATAATATGCATTTATTTTTACCCGATTTGCTCAACGACTCCCAAATGTTTCGTTCGACGATTCATTTTCCCAAACACCTCCTTTAAGTGACGCGAATCTGCGGCGATTGGTCAAATGACCCAGTCAGTTGTTATTGGTAAACCGTAGGCAGAGACTGTCGGCAACGGAACGCCCATAACCAGGATTATAGCTTGTCAAGTGTTGTGTTTGAACAAACGTGTCAGAAAAAGTGCACTTTCCACACGGTCCCTTACTCGCGTCTCCGTCAAGAGCGAGCTTTCCCGGCGATACTCACATTGTGGGGGCTTTTGAGGGGCAGTGCTTATTATATAGAGCGAAGTCATATTTGGCTAAGTCGTTTAGGAGGTAATTGCCATTTTTCAATGAATGTCTGGTGAATATCAAAAACAAAACTAACTTTACCCCACTTAGAAGCTGCGCGGAGTGTACACAACACACACAACACAATATAACTGTATTGTGCATGCTACAGAATACATAACAGCAAACATTATTAATAATACTTACAGATTGTGATTCGGAGGAGGACAAACCTGATCCATATACACTGGATACTGAGCCTTCCTTCGGGAACAACCGGCTTTCGAATCCACATTTGAATTCGTTTATGTTTTTGAATGATTCGTCATTAAAATGATGAGAACACAAGGTTTGGGCTATACTGTTGTGGTATCGTTGCAAATATGAACTCTAACCACTGATTCTTCACATGCTCGTCCCTGGGCAACGAAAACAAGTGGCTGAACTGTCTTTGCAATGTAGAACACAGCGTCTTCTTGACGCTATTCAGCTGAAGTTTTTCAATGTGTTTTAGACTAGACAAGTTTACACACTCCCGTCTGCGTGCGCAGTTGTTGGGAGCGGCCAGTGACCTCTCTACGTCACGATGTAACAGCTAATGACTCGTTTCAAAAACAATTCATTTCATAGACTCAGAGTCGACTCTAACTTTTGAAAGACAATAACTTTATATACGGTGCACTTTCAGATATAAATATTTGCAGGATGTTTTCATTCCCTTAGAGCTATATTTCACACTACATTAACAGTCATTTTCAAAAATCCATGATAGGTGCTCTTTAATTGAGTAGAACTTGTCTTCGGTCTATATACTTGTGATATACAGGGCTGCCAAAACACTGCATTTCAGTTGTGAATCTATCATTGAGTAGTTTAACATCATTCAAACCTTTACATTTTGTGTAAATGATGTTCCTTTAGTGTCACCAAAGTGGAGTTTAAACATAATAAATACTACCTTTCAGAGTTTTTTGGATCAGTAAGAATTTTTTTAATTAAAAGTTTTTGAATGAAGCCTCTAAATGCATTTTTTTCCTATTGTAATATATTTTAAATTGTAATTTATTCCTGTGATGCAAAGCTGAATTTTCTGCATCATTACTCCAGTCTTATATTATTCTAATATGTTGATTTGCTGCTAAAGAAACATTTATTATTATTATCAATGTTGAAAACAAACATGATGCTTAATATTTTTATGAAAACCATGTTATATTTTTTCAGGAGTCTGATGAATAGAAAGTTTATCAGAACGTCATTTATTTGAAATATAAATATTTTCTAAATTAAAGCCTTTACTGTCACATTTGATCCAGTCAATACATCCTCTCTGTGAATAGAATTATTGATTCCTTTTCAAACAAAATCTTACTGACCCCAAATGTATGTATGTAAATGTGTGAGCATGTGAGTTTAATTGCATATATTTATGTATCCTTAATTTTAATTGCATTTGTGTCATAGTTGTTTGTGCATATTAAGCTGGAATGGAGAACGCATTTTAACATTGAAAAAATTACACCATTCAGCTTCAGCTAATTAATTCATTTGATGCTAACTCTTAATAAAGACGCTATATTTTTGTCTTATTGAGTTCCACAAAAAAAGAATGGCAACTGATTTGCATTCTTTTGAAAGTCTTCAAGGCAGCAATTTAGAATTTTGAACGTATGCACATTGTGTAAGCCTGAGATAAGTTTCTAGCACAGAAACCCTCATTAGCATTGCAAGTCATCAACAAAACAACAAATTTCTACCATGGTGTTCAAACTAGCAATTAACAATGAAGTCAATCCCCATGGAAACCATATTTAGGGCAGACAGACTCATTTTGCTTCTTTCTATGATTTAACATCTCATTTTTCTCTTGGATGTGTCCTGCCAGATCCAACAGACCACTTTAGAGGAAAAAGCACCAACGGGACTGTAAAGAGTCAGCTTGGGCTCTCCGTTTTGTGCCTGTCTCCATCTCAAGCTGCGATGACAACATTCCTAATGCCTAATTCCCGCAGGCTGAGCTTGTGGGGCTTTGGATGGAATCCATCGGATTCTTCCACACCGTCCCAAAACTTCTGCTTGCTGGGCCCATTGTCTGTTCTAGCCCGACCTGACCCTGCAGACGGTTGCACTGTTTAGAAAGATATTTCAGTGCTTTAGCTGAGAACAATTGTCTTGTTCCAGCCGACTGGCAGGTTTCAGGTTGCCTGTCAGCTTTGCTTTGGATGCTGCATGGAGACATTGGCGTATGAAAAACAAAGCTAATGCTTCTTCTGGCGGTGGTTCCAATAGGCATTACTGATGTAAAAAAAGAAGCTGCTTTTGGTAGCAGAGATGCCACTCAGTGAGCAGCGTAAAAGTCCTTTAATGTGTGTTTAGTACACGAGAAGACCGTAATAATCAGCTAGAAGTGGAGCATTTCAATTTGTTCCCAACTCTCGTGTTGTTTTTTTGCATCTAGCTGAGAAAGAAGAATTGGGTTTGTAGTAGCTAATGGGAACAAATGTCTCTCAACGAACACATTCAGCTCAAGGGACCCAGTCTTCACAGTATAGAACAGTTTTGAGGCCAAACAACAGTTTCCTTGGAACGTTTATCTATCGTTTGCAATTTCTCCAAATCGTCCTTCAGATTTTGGCATACACTCTTAGAAGAAAATGGTTCTATTTAGAACCAGAAATGGTTCCATCCCCCGCTTCATATATGGAACTCCAAAATGGTTCTATATAGAAACATTTTTTTTTGGTAAAAGGTTCTATTGGCCAAGTACAGAACCCCAGGGTTCTATATAGAACCCAGAGGAACCCTTTTTTTAAAGAGTGTATAGAACCTTTTAGGGGTTCCAAATACATAGCGCTGATAGAACCTTTTAAGGTTCTATATAGAACCTTTTCTTCTAAGAGTGTATTCGACGTCAAAGCGTTATTTTCCTAAAGTAGGCTGATAGACAGAGGTTTGTTTTTATAACCCTAGTATTCTGAGCGTTTCGGAGCCTTAAGTTGGGACATTGGCTGTGCAAGCACAAAATGAACCCTCTATTGTGCACACAACTTCTGTCACCTCCTCGTCGGTGTGTGTGTATGGCACCCTGCGTAAGCACTGTGGTCCAAAGATGTCCAGGTCATGTGTTCCAGTAATCCTTAGGATCATGACGGAATGTGAAACATCTGGAATGGACTTTGCTGTGATAGCAGGGACTCAAAGCCTAAGATCACCATCCAAAGCTCTGTGTCGGGGCTTAGGGTTGGCACTGAGTCTTCCAAGCACCCCCAGGTGTTTTCAAAGCTCCTCTTCTAATCCTAAGAACCTCCGACGCTCGTTCCCCACAACCTCCCTGAAAACACCTACCAGTGTTGGGAATTTTTTTGTTATATTTGCACAAGTAGCAGCGAAGTCGCATATTGTTTATAATTATATATTTATGAAATACAATATGCAGTCCTCAAATATGATGCACAAGTGTAGTGTTATTGGACACAGTGCAGCCATTTTTGTGCAATATGTGCATCGGTGGAGAGGATTTTTCACTTTATGAGTGAATCATTGATTTCTTAATTCAACTGTTTTAGTTTTAAGTATGCTGATTCTTTCAGAAACAAATCAAGTGCCGGTCTTCATGAGTGAGTCATTAAATCGTTTATTCAACTGATTATTTCAGACACTAAACTGCATTGGATAAGTGCAATCATTAATTTTCTTTCGCTTTGTGAGTATTTTTTTTAGTAAAATCTATTAACAGTATATAAAATAAACGGTGTATTCATTAAATAATTTAAATTATAAAGTTTTATTTTAATAATTTAGTTTTTAAAATTAAATAATTAATAATAATTTTAAATAATAAATTAAAATAAATTTAATAATTTAATAATAATACATTTTAAATAATAATATTTAAATTATAATTTTTATAATAGTTGTATAATTTAGTTTAATAGTTTTAACAATTAAATGATTTAGTAAATATATTTTATATTTGGGGACTCAAATCTTTGACTCATTTTTTGGGGAAAAAGATTCATGAAAGAATGAATAATCTGAAAACCTAATTCAATAAAATTACTCAGACCTCCTTGCACTAGCTATAACTAGCTCATTGAGTAAACTGATTCAGTCTGAGACTTCGTATGAGACTGCTTTGTCTGAATATGAAAAAATACCTCTTTATTCTTTTATTTTGTCCAGTTAGAGACTTCCAAAGCATTTTTGTGTTAATAGAGTTGTTTCTGGATATGTAATTAACAGTGACACACTCTGGATGTAGAGGTCAATGGAGCGGGGCTGATTGGGTGTATTACATGGATATGGAGCTGTGCTTTCTTTGACAGCGATGTGATACCTTGCTAAGGCTCAGGAAAAGATTATCCCTTGAGCTGGTCCTGGTGGCTGCATGTGTAGATGAAGTTTGACTTTACTAATTTCCTGTGTAAATTAAAAAATGAACAAGAGAGAGGAAGGATGATTGTGTGATATAGATAGAGACGCTGCTGAATCCAGTTTATTATTACCAGGTGATAATTAAGTCCAACCTTCAAATAAAATGAGAAGCGATAGAGATGTCAAGTGAACTAATGGCAAGGGTAAAAAGTAGTACATTACTGTTTCTAGAGTTACCTTTTCGACAGTGCAAAAATGAGCATATTTTAAGCATATTTAGGTGTTTCCAGGTACAGAAATCTAATAAATCAAACGTAAAATAACACTGCATATAATCTTCACTGTATAAATTAAATGAAGATGAAGCCTTATTAAAGTTTTTTTTTTCGTACTTCGCTTACCATGCTGAACTGCAAAACACCAACATATGAGGAATTGTGTTGTCAGCAGTACATTTACACACTAACAGATGATACGACAGCTACTCTCACATGAAACACGTGCACATCTATCAGCAGAAAGCGGCCTGTTTTACTCAATGTTTTTTTTCTTTTTTCAACCAAGTGTATTATGGCCTAGATGCCTCGACAGATTTTGAGTTTAGTATATCTCAACTATTTGGTTGTTGGGTGATCCATTAAGAGCCTGTCAGGCCTCTTCGCGTGAGATGAGACCGGGCCGCCCACCATGTCCTCTTTCACTTTCGTCTGAACCCCACATCTCCGTTTCAGAGGAAATTGCTGTGAACCACTCAGCCCCAAGTCTCCCAAGTCTGTCAAGTGAGAAAAGCAAATGCTAAGCACTCACATCTGACATGTTACAGGATGTGCTCTCATTTTTTTTCCCAACTCTGAGGCAACAGACTTTAAAAGGAATCTAAGCTACCACACAACCCTTTAAAGCCTACAGCCTCTCTTTGACTACTTGAATTGAAAATAGACATCTAAAACATGGCTCCAGCTCTTACCACACTGTAAAAAAAAAAAAGCAAATAATATTGGGAAAATCCTTTGCAAGGTTTTTGGTTTAGTATTCCAAAGTTTTCCCAAACTTTCTGGAATACAAGAAAGGATTTTTTATTACTACATACGTTTTTTTTTTTTTTAAAGGCAAACCAACAAGTATAGCAAGTGAGGTGAATTAATGCATGTTTTGGGGTTCAAATCACCCTATTTGCCGTGTTCCCAGCATGCACTACAGTGTATAACAGTTGAAAACAAGGAAAGCTGGAAAAGTTAGGCAAAATGTTCCAACTTTTCGTGTTTTCCCTGTAGTATGGGGCGCTACTGAATCTCCAAATCATAACACATGTGAATAAGAAACAGAAACAAGCGAATACAAATGTACTGTAAGCAGATGCAAATATAAAATAACATGATCATCAACATTTAATTATGTGTAAGCTTTGGGGTTATTAATGCACTCGATCATCACATTCGAGTGTTGAATGAAAAAAGAAGAATGCTTGAAGCTAGAGTAAAATTTTTAAAGCAGAGGATCTGTTCTTTCTTTTGCTATATTGCATGATATTGATACAACAAAATATTCTGAAACTTTGTGAAAATGATCAAAAATTATGGTGTTTTTCTAAAACGCCGGCGTGGAAAGAGTTTATACAGTTCCAATGTTTGCAAGTTTGATTTATGCTGTTGTTTGTTTCTGTTTTGCCGTATCAGAATGACTTTGTTCTAGTCAAAATGAGGTCATTGAGGTTGAAATCTTTATGTGACAGTTTAAGGTATATCTTGATTTTGCCGTGTCGCGTGATTATTCATTTGTTTAAGACAAGAGCACTTTTCTCTCCATGACGTTGTTGACATTTTTTGAAACATTGTTCCTGCAGAAATTAGCATGCTGTGAGCCATAGCAGTGGAGTAAAGATGTATAAAAAAGACTGACATTTCAGGATTCAGTGTTTCACAATGTTCATTCCCCAGAGGAACAAGAGCTAGACTCTTCATTCCAGCATCCAAAGAATGTAAAAGAATGGCTAGCTTTCCCATATTGAGATTCAGAGGCTGCGTCCTGGTCCCTCGACTCCCTCTATGTCGGTACAGTCTTCATAACCCGGCACTTGGACAAAACACAATAAAGCCACATTATGCGATGCACTTTCTTTAATTCATGAGGGATCTCTCATAAATCCGTTTTCAATAATGGCCCCCTTTCCCTGCCTTGTTTTCCCTATGTAAATGAGACCTCGGCAGCAAAAGGGCCGACTGACAGTAATCTTCCGTAATTTGGTTTGCGTGGCTCTGTGGTAGCGCTCTGGGAGGCCTGAAAGAACACATATCATTCAGAGGGAGGTCAGACAGTGCACAAAACAAACTGACAAGGCCAAAGCTCACACACACTGCCTGACTGACAGCTGAGAAGCCTGCATACTTAAAAGGCCAGCGAAGACAGCGAATGATTAAAAAAAAAAAAAACTGTTATGATTCTACTGAGTCTGAAACGCTGATGCCTGTTTGAATGGTCTGTCTTGTTGATTGATGCAGGTCTCCACACCTGTTACACACTGACGTCATTCCTGAATTTTGAGCAGATTTCAAACAATTACAGCTTCATGGTCATTTTCCTGCTAGTTCAATTTCAGCATTAAGAATTTGATACTGTATGTAATGGCTTGTAAAGGTGCCTATCTATTTTTTTGTTTGTTTGTTTGTTTGTTTAATAGTCGAGTCATAATCAAATGAAGCGTGTCCTTTAAACCCGGTTCCTTTTGGATGATTTATTGGTTTAATTTATTTATTTTGGATTGGATTTATTGGTGGATGATTTTTTTTATTTATTATTATTATTGGTATTTTCTATCAATATTTTTTTGATTGTGTGTTTGTGTGTGTCTTGGTCAATGTTATTGGATATTTAATTGGTCGTGTACATTTTTACGGTACCGTTATATTGTAATTAATTAATTAAAAATGAATTAAATTTAATAACTCACATTTGTTGTTCTAATTATTTAATTTAAAATGAATTACTTTTAATTTGCATTGACATTATAACATGATACTGAATGATTACATCAGGGTATTTGTCCAACGTAACATGTAACAAAAATAAAAAACACGGTATTTCCATAGTACACTTTAAAAAAAAACATGGTACTTTTTGGATGTGTTGCTAGTCTAAGCTGTATCGAACATTTCAGATGAGGCTTGCAGCAGTTTTTGCCTTCTAGCAGAAACTCACAGTCGTACCCATAATAGTCCCACTGCGGTCCTGTCAGACTGAGAGATGATTGGCTGTAGAGCTTCAAGATGAATGAGGGGGAAAGTGACAGGAAGTGGAAGGCAGACTTCAACTCTGTGAAATGTGGACTGAGGAGATTGTTAAGGTCTTTCGTTTGGACAGTTTTAAAACATGTTTCACTAGATTCTTCACTATTACTCTTACAAATGGCTGGGTAGTGAAAATATCCAGAACTGGAGAATTATTAGAATTAAAGAATAATTAGAAATAGAAATTTTAACATTTGGTATCACTTGAGTTTCAAGAGGAGTATGAGGCGATACCACTTAGAGATACTAAACTGATAAGAGCAAAATGCTTAAATTGGTATAGTTAAAAATAAAAAGGAATTAACCTATGGAAAGTCTAGAAAGATTCAGGGTAAAGAAACAAGTTATTTTGTGTGAACAACTAGAGTTTGGTTCATCCTTTGTTTAGATGTGCATTTTACCTTTGTGTGTGTGTGTGATTTAGCATTTAATTGGTTAACAGAATACTTACCTTGAGCTGTGGTTCCTGTAAAATGCATTTTATCTTTCCTGTGTTGGGAAAGTACCTGTTTATTCAAAATGCTTTTTGTCTGAGTGACTGATTTTTCTGAGTGAAATCCTGGTGCTTTTCAAGTGTGGGCACCTCACATTTAGAAAAACACTTGACAGTGAAAAACCACCTCGACCAGTGAAGACTCCACAAAAGCCTGCCACAAAGAGGGAAAGATTACACCTGGGGGCCTACAGGAAACCAACTACCTGCCATCCATCCACCTGTCCATCCAACAAAGCAACATGGCTGGGTCCAAGTCACTCAAAGAGCTGAAAATCGAGCGAACAATAGTAAAGAGACTTTTTTCACGACTCACCAACCATAAAATGAGGACCCACATGGAGCTGTCTGGAAGATAACTTCAAAAGACTCACAGCTGGGGGCTCCAAAGTGATGGATGCAAATGAGGAGATTGAGGCTGCTTACATTGTGCAGTGCGAGGAGACTGATGCAGAGGGCGCACCTGAGTTATGCGACCAGCAGAGAGCCGACCTTGAGAACTGAGAAGACGGAGAAAGAGTGTGAGCAGAAGTTAAATGAGGTAAAGCACCTAATCCAAGAGACACGAGGGGCCTCATTTGGTGAGAGGGAACTGACCCTCACTCTAGAAACTGCAGAGGCAGAGTGTGAGACTGTCTCTTTCGCTCAGCCTGACACATCCCTGGAGGCATATGACTTAATACTCCACCATTTAGAGAGGCTGGTGCATAAAGACAAAGAAGCGCACCAGACCTGGAGCCGTTGGGCCCCACTAGACGAGAAGCAAGACTTCAATCATCGCCTAACAAAGCTCGAAATCCTCCTTCCCAAGCTGGTGTCGGGGAAGGCCATCCTGATCCTGAGGACACCAACATCTTTCACAGCCCCTGTTGCTGCCATAAAGCTCAGAGCCACAGCTTTACCAAAGTTTACCGCCAACCAGCGTGAGTACTACAGATGGTGGAAAGAATGGGAGGCTCTGCAGAAGCAAGGCAAACCAACCGGATCCATGGAGGTGAAGAAATTCCAACCGCTTGATACCCTCGATGAAAGAGTGGCCAAAGATCTACGCTTGTACTTACACCTTAGCAGACGAGATCTTCAGAGTTCGACCCTGTCAAGGAGAAGACCAGGTTTCAAATAAAGTATGCCCGAACAAAGACGACCAAATCCTGTATCATCTGCGGAGACCCAAAGCACAAGAGAAAACTCTACATCTGCAGAAGGTTTAGAACCACCACAAAGCTTCTGGAGAAGAGGGATGCAGTGCAACAGCTTGGAGCCAAGAGGTGCCTCGAAGTCCAAGACAAACCCTGCAGAAAAACTATTTACTTGTGTGGGAATCCAGAGTCCAGCGACTAACACCACTACCCACCACTAGTCCCTTGCCCAGACATCCGTCCCAAAGACCCAAGTCCGAGCTGAGGGGAGAAGGTACACCGAGGCCCAGGAAGAGTTCCTCTCTAAACTTTCACCTGAGCTAGCGCAGATGCCTTCTGTAACATTGCATCCCGAGCATACAATTCCAGTGCAGCGAAGAGAGGCCTTCTGGAGGAGATTGGTCTGCACGTACCTCGTGATCCTGATGCTCCTTAACGTCACAGCCAATGATGGGCGAAGAATCGGGTCACTTATTGACCTGGCATCCGACACAAATTATGTAACTCATAAAGCTGCAAGTGAACACTGGTCGTCCATGACGTCGGCGGAATGAAGGTGTTTGTCGCAACCAAGAGTTACCTCCTCAATATCTGTGTCAGCACTTTAAAAGGGACCCTCAAATCTCAACAGCTAGTCTGCCACCAGCTTGACAAAATTGCAGAAGTGCACAGACAGTTCATAGGTGTCTATAGGTGTATACACTCTAAAAAATGCTGGGTTGTTTCGACCCAAATTTGGGTCAAATATGGACAAACCCAAATGTTGGGTTGAAAAAGTTGAAAGTGAAAGTTGAAGTTGGGTTAAAATTTTAAATAAAATTTTGAACCCAACATTTGGGTTTGTCCATATTTGACCCAAATTTGGGTTGAAACAACCCAGCATTTTTTAGAGTGTATGCACGTATGCTATGTATTGATAAGCGAAGTTTGATTTAAATCCTAAAAAAAATGTTCTTTCAAATTAAGTTGATTAACTAAACTGAAAAGTTTTATAAGATGGCTTGATCACTTGTTTGATTCAAATTTAAATCAAGGTTCAGGGCGGTCTGGGCAGCTGGGTTTGTGCCGAGCCACATCTGTCGGGTCAGGAGATCCATCGCAGCTCTTTTTTCAGCCTGTCTCTGAAAAGAATTAGGGACAAAACCTGCACGTCAAAGAAACAGACTTTCCTGGAGGTGTCAGATGTCTTTAAGGTAGTGATGACACTTTAGTTGTGCTGTTTTGTCTTATCATTTTGAGCTGTGCCAGATGGCCACTTTAAGTGCTAAAATCAGAAATATCTATGATCTCAATTAGTAGAAGACAAGTACGAATACTACTTTTAACTTGAATGTGTCATGTGTGAACCGATTACATTTCATATATGAATGTGGCTTTTATGAAGGTAATTTTGCTTCATTTATACCGCACAATATAAATAGTAAGTAGTAAACATTAACAATTATAGAATATAAAAATAATAATTATTATTATAATACCACTTTATTGATAAAAAAAAAAAAAAGTTACGTTACCAATCAAAAGTTTTGGGTTGGTGAGATTTTTTGAATGTTTTTGAAAGAAGTCTCTTATGCTCTCCATTTATTTGATTAAAAAAAATACAGTAAAAACTGGAAACTTAATTTCTTTAATAAAAAATCTTTCTGACCCAAAACTTTTGAATGGCAGCAAATACCTCAATGTGGAGTAACTTTTTTTGTATTTGATTTGATTTGCACTGGAGTTAATGAAGCACCTAAGACCACAACAGACCATCTATTTGTTTGCATGCGTGTTGGGGTTGTCTTTGTGGTCAGGATCAGACAGATACTGTCAGCATCCACTGGTGGGTGAGCCTTTTGGCAGATCCGTTCTCCTGACCTGTTGGATCCTATCGCTCTCTCTCAGCTCTGAACTCATTTGGGTGTTGGCTGTGTCAGGTTTCATTAATAATTCAGCTGTCATTCAAGCAGAAAACATAGTTTGGCAGAAAATTCCATCAATGGCAGGGAAAGAGTTAAAGGGACGTTTCACCCAAAAATTCAAATTTACATTATTTACTCAGCCTCATGTTGTTTTAAACCTGTATGACTTACTTTCTTCTGTGGAACACAACATTTTCCAGTGATAACCAAAACTGTAAGGTACTAACATTCTGGTTGAGTAAATGACAGAACTGTAATTTGCAGAGTCTAATGCAGAGTCTTTGGTTTGCATATTCAAATTGGTGTCAGAGATCAAGTTTTAAGTCATTCATATTCATGATATAAGTGCTTGAGCAATGATCCAGATGACACGAATCATTTGGAGATAATGGCGGTGACAGTGAGGAAACTCTAAAAGGCCAATTGGCAGATTTATGCAGGAGAAACAACAATGGCTCGTCACTATCCTTATTAATTTACTCAAGAAATAATCAAGGTATTTAAATAGTAATTTATGCTAATTGGTGCTTCTGAAAATGTTGAGCTCAAGCATGTAGAGTGGTACAGAAGCACATTATCTGGACAGGAAGGGGTTTGTTCTTGGCAAACAGTTTTCTTACCAAAGTGACTTTGAGAAAAGAAAGTTTGTATTACATAAGTGGCAATTACAAAAGAAGGTAGCTAAGGTTAAATGGCTATATCCAACATACGAATGAGAAGGTAATGCAATTACAAAGTGCTGATCCAGTCACAGTGCTAGATACAAGTTAGGTATAGCCTTTGTTGAAAAAAGAAATGCAAATGAAGCCTTTGTGTTAGTTTGCAAAGTAGTTGTGCGAGTAGAAATATTCAGGGATGAAAGGTTGTTGGTCCCAAGCTAATACATTTAAATTGTTTGCATAATCACATACTAACTATCTTGCTTTGATAGCTCTATTTTCCCTGGTTATTATATCAGAAAAAGTTTTGTTTCACTGAACTCGTCAGAGAGTGTGAGAAAAGCAATTTGAGAAGAGATAATGCTGATATTTTTCTTTATATTTAAGGGAAATATAAGTTTATCCATGAAGTGTTAATGGCTGCTTAATTTAGGCTACATTTGCAGCCTTATTATTTACAACCATGTAACCCAGTTGTTTTTCAGTTATTTATTTGTTTTGGTTTTATTCATTTTATCTACTTATTCTTACACATTCAAATACTGCACATTATTGTCCTTATGTTGCCCGACCCCTTTAACGCCACACACGTCTTCTGGTTTGTATTTCTACAGCATGAAGGCACAGTAAGATCTTACGGATGAATGAGCCGCTCGTTTTTTAATCATCTCTGTCTACTGACACCTGTAATGACAAACTCTTCAAACATTACAATGCTTATGATAACTTTAGTTAAATCTACAACAAATAAATCCACTTTACCAGCTCTTTTACAGCGATGCCATCAAAATATTATGGAAGCTTGTTTCCGCCATAGAATGAAAAATATAAAAGGTAATTGCGACTTTTTATCTCACAATTCTGACTTTTTTTCCTCACAATTGCGAGTTTACTTCTCGCAATTCTGACATTATTTCTCAGAATTGCGAGATATACTGTAAAGTCAGAATTGCGTGATATAAAGTCGCAATTGCGAGATATAAAGTCGCAATTGCGAGATATAAAGTCAGAATTGTGAGATATAAAGTCAGAATTGCGAATTATAAAGTCAGAATTGCGAGATATAGTCGCAATTGCGAGATATAAAGTCAGAATTGCTAGATGCAAAGTCGCAATTGCGTGTTATAAAGTCAGAAATGCGAGATATAAAGTCAGAATTGTGAGATTTAAACGGTTCTGAGGGGGATCTTTTTTTCCCCTTAGAATTGGCCTGATAACTCGCAATTGCGAGTTTAAATCTCACAATTCTGAGAAAAGATGCAAATGTGAGGAAAAAGTCAGAATTGTGAGTTAAAAAGTCACTTTTTTTCTCAGAATTGCAACTTTATATCTCACAATTCTGACTCTATATCTCGCAATTCTGACTTTATATCACCCAAAACTCGCAATTGTGAGAAAAAAAGTCAGAATTGTGAGATAAAAAATCACAATTATTTATTTTATTTTTATATTCAGTGACGTAAACAAGTTTCCATAAAATACACAGAGCTACCTCAAAAAAAACAGAAGTTCAATGACAAATAAATTCTAAAAATGGCTGCATGCTGGTTTCTCTGGTGCATAAGGTCCATAAATGCAAAAATCTTCATGACTTTATGGTTTACTTACCATGTCACCTTTCTGTGTCCTGAGTTTATATTTTCTTTAGCAAAATCGGACATCACACTTTTTAGCCTGCAGCTAATCTGGGATCCCTAGCCTGACAATGAAGAATTGCCTCAGAGGAGCTAGCGATAAGCCGCACGATTAGCTATCTGATCTGCATGCTCATTAGCTGGTGAAGGATCGCTTCTTTAACAAGATTAAACCAATGAATATGCATCACACAGCCCTGAGGGCGATTCATAAAAATGCATCCCGATGTTAAACGTTTATTTTAATAACCTTTACCTCAACCCCCAAATGACAACAGCACACCAAAACCCAACACCACACACCTGTTGTTAAATGTGAGAAAATTCCAAATGAATTGCCCTGTGGTCCAACACGTATGCAATCAATATCACGCCAGCCATATGAATTAGCAATTACGTCTGAACTTTTCGCTCGGGGGGCTCTGTGGCATGGCATTTGGAAAACAAAATGATTAAACATCGCTTTTTTTTCTCCCAATAGCCTTTCTTTTCATTTTTGTTTAATCATTTTATTGAACGTACGTTTTTAAAGTGGGAGGTATCAGACTCCTCTCATACAAGAGAAACTAATTACAAACAAGATACAAAAACACCCATAGAAAATGAAAGTCTGTGGGGCTTCAGGACATGAAATCTGAAGATTGTTTACCTGTTTGGTCAAATGGTTTGTGCGGAGTAGATGATTTGTTTTTGATTGTAATCTTTGGATTAATGTCCTCAAAATCCAAAAGAATGTATTCCCATCTTGGTTAATCTTGCCTGAGGTATATGTGTGTTATCATGTCTGCTTTTATAAGCGTGATGGAGACAGTTATGGCTTTTTCACATCAAAGAAGATTTACTGGAATTGTCACTGTAGCACATATGGAAAGTGATATCTTATCGGTCTTATCCTCCATGCACGGCATAACTGACGTCTTTATAATACGTTGACCCTGTTTTTATACATTGCTGTGGAGTAACTACATAAACAAAATTGTTGTAACTTGCAAGCAACAAGCTACTTTTTCAAATAAGACTTTTTTGTGTGTTTTTTAATCATATTTTATTATGAGGTGGTCATCAAATGCATTTCATTCTAGCATTTGACAGTCCGTTCATTTTCTGTACAGGTCATTCAAATGAACAGTTCACTGATCAAATAAACCATTTACTTATTCATTTTAAGCTTGGATCTTCCGTTTTGATGTTGTTTGGTAGGTTGTTTTTTTTTTTGCTTCTGTTGTATAAATTAGATACATTTATTTAATAAACATCTAATAAATTATTGCAAAATTGAGTTAATGTTAATACTCCAGTGCTAATTGTTTTTTGCCAGATAAATTAGCTAATTTATTAGCTAGTTTATCTGATGTTTTATGTATTTGTAACGAGGTTCAGATGTTGAAGAAAAAGGCAGAAACCGGCGAACATTTAAAGATTTTAATTAATAAATAAACAAATACAAAAATGAAAGTATAAGCCAGCAGCTCCTCATGGACGACTGCTTGGTTACACAAAACAGAAACAAAACACAACATAAAATCTGGCCTGTTCCTCTCTCATCCTTCACTGTTGTCGCTCCTCCTTTGTGCTTCCGCTTCTCCGTGAGAGATATGAGACCGGTGCGTCGCGCAGGTGTCGCTCATTTATGTCACTCTGATATGGCCTGTGATATAATGCATAGTTAGGCTTAACTCAGATTCATAGAAAATTGACATCAATCTAGTTTCAGTTCAAAGTGTTGGTCATTTGAAAACAAATGAATGTGTGGCTTAAAATTTGATCCATTCTTTTGTTTTCTCTTATTCTTTTGTTTACCTAATGCTTTCAGAAACATTAAAAGGGGGAATCTCCCACCATTGGCGGTTTCATTGTCCTCATCTTGAATGGGCGGGGGGGGGGGCATAAAGGTTCACTGGGGTTTTCATTAATCCTCCATCTTAATTGCTTGACTCTGTTACCTTACGTGTCACTTCCTATTAGCCGCGTTTGGATGTCTAATGTGCGGAAGACAAGATAATTACGGTGAGATGCTTGGGTAGTGCACAACATAGAGGAAAGGTTATTTGCATCTGTATGGAGCCTGGCTGCCATAGACCTACTAAGTGTTACGTCTGAATGTACTGCTAATACATTTAGCTTGAGTTAGACATGCAAGCTGAACTTTCCTAGCTAAAAAAAAAAACAACTTATCTTATAGATAAACTTAACTTATAAATCTTATCTATTTATATTTATATACATTTTATTTACACTTTTACATTCTTATTTTTACACTGACATTGATTTTTATCTGTTTTTTTTTTATTTATTAAATACTTCTCATTTTTAATGTTGTGTAAAAAAGTTACAGAAGGATTTTGCAAGTTGGAAAAAGCAGATTTTGACCAGAAAACTAATTCTGATTTTTACAGTTTACGTAATCTTCACAGAGGGCCTATTCCAAGAAGATAACACACAAAATTAAAGCTTTGAACAATGTTATTAAAAAGGCTAACGTACATTTTAGTCATCCGTTAAATTGAAAGATAAATTTGGTGCTCAGAACAGGAGATACAATTTATCTCTTTGTGTTAGCAATTTATTTTGGAAGCTCATGAACAAACAAACTTTTTGGCACAGCAGCATTTTCTGAAGAGTTTATTGGAAGTGCTTTTGTTATTATTCAACACTTTGACTGGGTCTTGCCTCCACCCATGTCCAAATTAAGATAACATAAACTTCAGTGTGTTCTCATATTGCAGATGTCCTACAAGTCTTTCAGAGGAACTTTGTTGTAAGTCTTCAAGCTTGCTGAGGTCAGCAGGTCTATTTCCCTGCCAAGTAGGTCTATTCCCTGGGCCGGCGGGAGGTCGGAAACTAATTACAGAGCACAGGGCAACGAAAAGTCAACTCATTTTCTTCCACCTCCTTATTGGTAGTTGCACTTCAGGGTGTTGGTATAGCAACGGACATTGACGGATACGCTTTTGCCATAATGGATTTGTCAAATAAAGCTTGTTGCACTTCATACAATTCTTTTTTCGGTCAACACACACACAAATTGCACACTCCTAGGTGGCTCTAACCTACAATATGATAACATAAGCTTGGAATATGTCTCCAAGCCTAATAGAGCAATTACTTTTTGTAACACAGTGACCTGAGCATAAATGTGCCAACCAAGATGCAGAAATTGGTGACTTTTAAAGGTCTATAGATTTTAAGGTGGCAGCTGCCCAATTAGTAATATATCATCCTCTGAATTTTTGCCATCTGGACTTGCACAAATGAGAACCACGGCTCATGTTGCTAAGCTACATGGCAACATCTGCAGTTATTCCATTTTTTGTTTGTCTAATTGGATTGAGTTTAAGTCTGAGTGCTAATGAGTGTAGGAACAATGGCTGGAAATCAAGTGATACATGCCGGCGTGTCGTCTTCGAATAATAAAGTGTAATTGGAAAGACAGATTATAATGAATCTGGCTTTTTAGAGCCAATTAAACTTTATTCAACCTATAAACATTTCAGCATCTATGTTTTGTTTAATTACACATCTGTTAGAGTTAAAGGTGCAATGTGTAACAAAGTTGAGTATCTATTAACAGAAATGCAATATGACATCCATAACTATGTTTTCAGTGGTGTATAAAGAACTTACTTAATTAGCCGTAATGTTTTTATTACCTTAGAATGAGACATTAATAGCTCCATAACCGCGGGAATCCCCTTCTATGAAGGTCGCCATGTTGTGACGTCATATTCCTACCGTAGCCGAACGCGAACAAACAGCGCTACAGAACGCGTTTCATCACTACCTTGAAAGAGAAGTAGCGGAAAGCTGGAAGCTAGCCTTACACTCCGTGAGTAGTGACTTTTCCCTTGTGAGTGGTGTAAAATATGTATTTGGGATTGTTTCGTGTAACTTAGTTCTCCCTCGCTGTGTTATGGGTTTGTTATGTTGGGGATAGATGTGCTGTTACGTTCGTGAGACAGCTGATGATTAGTATTCATGTCATTGACCGTAAAACAGTACGTTACAGGAATCACTAACCCGTCGATAGAGACTTTTACTAAAGTCTTTTATCACTAAAGTCGATCGCGAAGAATTTTAAAAATCAGAGAAAAAAAGCCTATTGTGTGTAGTAAATAGTATCTATGGGATGCGGAGATGACATGATTGTAACAGCGCGCGCAGTTCCGACCTTTGGACTCATGCAGACGCGTCCCAGCTCAGCCACAGTAACAGCTCATATTAGCCAGCTAAACTATTACTACCCTGTTAGAAAAAATATATAGCTGCTCCCTCGCTGTATTATGGGTTTGCTACAGTATGTGTGGAGAAATGTGCTGCTGGTTACGTTTGTGAGACAATCAGCTGATTATTATTTTATTAAATTATATATTAAAACCCTTGATCCTCACCTGACTATGGCTTTGTAAACAGACAGTATTCATGATGTGGTTTATAATGGACTGTGGTACAGAAACAGTGACAATGTTACACACTCTTGGCTTACTCTGGCTATTCTCTGCTGTCTCAGCCGACGAGATGTTTGTCCCGTTTTCGCAACCGTAGCTTCTTCGAAAGGGAGGGGTGAGCAGTGGACGGAGCCCTTAGTGCAAACCTGGTGCAAACTCGCAACCGAACCACTAGATGTCGCTAAAAGTCACACATTGCTCCTTTAATTTCAATCACAACAAGAGTGAACTAACATGATTGTCTCTTATAATTAAATTCAAGTTAGCTGAAAATATTGAAGATTGATGTTGTGATTTAAATACAAATAAAATCCGAAATGAACTTGCATTTATTGTCTATTCTATAAAACAGGTGGCATTTTGGCAAATTTTGTTTACAAATATTTATTTTCACATTATTCACATTTTGATGCAGAAATCAAAAAATAACAGAATAACTTAATTCAGTTATAAATTAGTTTTCAGTAGGAAAACTAATCTAAAAAGATGTTGTAATCATGACAGCATTATTTTTCAAGTACAAAACCAGTATTTCCAGTCAATATATTATACTGACATATGAAATTCAAGGCTGATTGACTTAATCAAAAATTTATGGCTGACCTTCCACTTCACAAAAAGTCAGACTTCGTGATTAGCAATGTGAAACTTTGACACACTGCAGTTAAAGGGACAATATGTAATTTTCCGCTAAAGGTTGCTTATTCTAAACAAAGCCGTAGGTTGATGACGCCATGATTTCGTGGAATCATGGGAGTTTTTATCTTTACCTCTACAGCTGGTGGAAAAGAATCCGATGGGATTTTGGGCAGAAATCATGTTCATGGATGAGCTAATGTATTAAAAATATATTAAAGTTACTGTAATATGAGGCAGGGTGGGACTGAAAGTCATTGGAGCGGTACGAGGCTGCTGGAGCACAGCTCTCATTAAAGGGTAACTAAACCCTAAACCAACTTTTTTTAGGTAATCTGTAAGAATGGGGCTTTTTAAATGCTGATCATTGATTCGAGTAATTTTTTTAACATTTGGGTATAAAGTATTTTATTTCTACAATATATGGTATAAAAACGTCTTAGTGCTGCCCTCTTCAGGTTGAACGGTGGCTACTGCAGTTGAATTTTCCTATTGGATGTTCCGCACTTTGTGACGTACGCAGGTTTCAGCTCACCACGCCCTTTGTACGAGCCACCACGCTCTCGGCAGTTTAAAAACCATCTTATTTCGTGAAAACCACAGCGAGTCAAGAGTGGGAATTACGAGTTTTGAAAACGATCAGGATAGAGCATTGTATCATCTCGTTCATCTCGTTAGCATAGCATTTATATAGTTATTTAGATTATTTTGTGTAGCCTAGTTATTAGTTAGTAGCATAGTACAGTTAGGACGTAAACTTTGGTTTGGACCTTGGTGCGGACTTTCAGGTGTGAAAACGCCCTAAATCACAGTTGTTGTGTAAATTAATGTAAATTAATGTTCAATTAGTTGAAAATGTGTAAATGTCACCTTTAATTCTGTAATTTTTTTTAAGAGGTGCTGCTGGGAAAATATCTCTGCTCACTTATGGCCGAATCCACTGATTAATAAAATGCTCAGAAGATGATTTTACAGCTTTGCAGTTGCTCTTTCAAAGCTCATGATAGCTAATGGAGTTCTCAGTTTTATGCCATTTATGTTTTAGGTGTTTTTCATAAAAATGCTTAAAAATAAAAGCAAATGATTGACCGACAATAAGAATTTAGAGCTATAAAATGATTGTGAATAGCATTGCTAGATGATTTTATTTTGGAGGAGTCTGATTTAAAAGTATTGTTTAATTGAAGGAAAATATCTCTTTTATTTTGAGTTATTGCTTGGAAAATGTTCAAAATGTGAAATCCTATAAACCTTTTTAAGCTCCATTTAAGACCATTTTATTATCTAAATCTGTGGAAAACATTCATAATGGGACTTTAAATAACACATAAACCAATACACCGATCAGAAGAACCAATGGATCCTAAAGATCAAGTTGCTGTATCTATTTTTAAAAGACTGTTTGAAACTTATACATTGAAAGTTGAAGAAGATCCTGTGTGGGATAGCTCTGATATTATTAATGCCAGTGAGTAGTGACATTTTCCCGGTGCCTGCCGGCTGTTGGCCTCACCTCTCCTTCATCACTGACAGACTGAACAACCGAGAATTTTATATGGAGACTTTCAACTGAAACAATGCCTCAGCCCCGATTGGAGGTTATTATAGGCAAAATGGAGAGAGAGTTTAAAAATACATTTGTTATATAAATGTCTTGTTTTGTTCATTTAGAAATACTGTAGGATTGACAAAATCCATAAGACAGCCCTATACAGTGAGGGAAAGATAGAGCGAGGGAGAAAGAGAGAGCGAGAGGCTGAATGTTATCTCATTTTCTCCTGTCTTGCGTTTCCCAGGATTACATTAAAGCCTGGATGGGGATCCAGTAAGAGTTGGTTATTATTAGCTTATTTCCCTCTTGCGTTTTAGCAGTATTACCATAAACACTGTCAACTCTTCTCCCACTGTAAACGCAGCAACAAAGGGCCCCCAACCCCTGGATGAAATTATGAGCTCTTTTGATGTAGCAGTTTTGAGCCTGATAAAAAGGGGTGATCAAGCTTTGTTTTCGTTCATTTGATCTGAATAGTTGGTGTGTTGCTTGGCATCCCTTTCATGTCGGAATTATTAATTGTCTTCACCTGTATAATTTTTTTCCATGTTATTATGATTTTATTTTGAACTTACAGGACTTACTGTATAGGGCTTACAGGAGACCGGGGCTAATTATCACAAATGGAAGTTATACATTTCCCAAGGTCTATATTTCAGTAACTATACGATTTTTAGACAAAAGTTTAATTACATATTTATACACGCATATATCTGCACTGCTGCTGCTGATGGTTATTGCTGCTGCAGAGCAAGTATGGACTGGTTACTGCTCATAGATACGCAGACACACTGCTGTGAGCATGTTGCATACAAAGATCCCGTAGCAGATCTAGGGAGGTGGAGGGTTTCAGAGGAACTAGCATACAGCAAACATTGAACCAGACTATTTCAATTTTTAGTAAGGAATTTCATTGGGTGCAGGATCAGCAGAGGTCAATCAGCTTGTGTTATGCGGTAATGATGTGATTGCTTGTAGATTGCATGTAAAGGACCTGTCAGCCTGCACCCTTTAGAGTTTCGTGACTGAACAATATATTAGGGGTGGGTGAAAAAATATAGAGATTTTAATCAATTGTCATTTTGGTGAACTGATATCGATTCTTAAGTCCCAAGAATCAGTCTTTTAGTCTATGATGTTTTCAGTTGATTAATGAACAAAATAATTTAATATTTTAGTCATTTGTTAATTTAATCTGGCGTGACATATCACTGATCATCTATTCTGCTTTACTACAAGTTACAGCATGAAATACAGTACATGAATAAACATCTGAAAGTATGTTGAAAGATACAGTACAACTTATTCAAATCCATATAACGTCTCATTTAATCGCTCAGTCAGTGTTTCAACCATGGAAAGACTTCAATATTCAGCTAGAAAAATTAACTCTAGTGCATTTTGATATGCACCACTTCATATTCATTGTATTTTTACTTAACTTGTTTGAATAAATCCATCATGTTTTTGATGATCTGTTCACAATTTAATTTTTATATTTAAAAAAAATTGGTAAAACCATAATCATGCCATTTAAAAATTTCTTGAAAAAGCTGTTCCTTGTATAGTTTACTGCATTAGATGAGAGATATTTGTATCCTTGAGAAAATTTGCCATGTAATCCTGATACATACCCAAATATTCAATATTAAATCGCAAGGTTGTGAATGAAAATCAAATAGAATTCTGCAAATTGTTTCAATACTCATCAATACTCAGTGTGTGTGTGTGTGTGTATAGTCCTCTATATATACAGTATATATTGGATCTTGTTCTGCATACAGTGACCATACAGTGCACCAACCATTCACTATGACATCTTTATTTTTAGCATTTCTTACAGTGCAAGTAGTTTCTATTGATTTAGCCTTATCTCCATTTTGAAAGTCGCATTAGTCATTAACCAGCAAAGTTACAGAGAAAAGCATTCTCATTAAACTTTTTTATCTTCTTTTAAACAATTCCAGATCTGTTGCTGATTAAGTGAGCCTTTGTGTAATGGACTTGAAACAACCAAGGACTTTTTGCTAGTGTGAAATCAAGCACTTTTCAGCAGATCCATGCAGAAGATTGTGAATTTGTGAACAATAGCCTATAGGGATTTACAGAGACTTCTTATTGAGTACGGCCAATTAACAATAATGTGTGCCAAAAAGACCACCAAAAATAATGCCAAACTATATATATACTGTATATATAAACCTGTAAACCAAAGACAGCTTCCAATTAAATAAAGCCTTTGTCTTTAGTTTCTACAAGAATTTATGGGGCTGACCAGATAGTTTTGTATACTTTTCTATATGCCTGTAGGTTGCTAATGATAATAATTTATAACTTTTGGCACTGGAGTACAACAAAGGCTAGAACTCGAACCTGTAATTCCCAAAATACAGAGCATCTACAAAATAGGCTAAAAATATGATGAAATAATTACGTTAGCATTTGAGCATGATTGGACATTTATTTTCTATTAATTTACATCATGTGTGTGTTTTAAAGAACCTCTTTATAAGAACTCTTTAAGGCTGAAATCAGTTAGATGTGAAAACAAAAAGTGCAGAAGCTTTGCAAATGTGACACTGAGTTGTTAGTTCTGACTGACAGCTCTCTGGGCACAACTCAATTACTGCCACCACGCCACACTCGTTTCGGCAGCAGCTGATGGATACGTCCTGCGGGGATTGTGGTCACGGGCGGCACAGGGCACAATGGTCCGATCAAGGTTAAGATTACCAATGATTCAGAGCTAAAAGGCAACACAAAAGTGCCGGTAATGTACTAGGACTGTTGAAGGATTATTCTGAACGGAGGTTATTGGGTGATAAGTAGCAGTGACTCTGAAAGAAGCGGGTGTAAATTGGAAAAAGTGATTCAGAGGAGAACTTCAGTACACGCTTGTCTAGCTCTAGACGACTGGTAATTGATGTTTGCCAAACGAGTGGCACTTCTAGAAAACTCAATATTTTTCATTGTCACTCTCCATCTTCTCTCATTTCTCTGTGTGTGTGGCATGGTCCGTTTAGCTGGTCGATCAATGTCATGACTCTGATGATGTTCTTTTGTTTTCAAAAATGCATTAAAAATGCAATTTGTGAATAAAATAACTTTAAAACACATCTTCTATGATGAACATGATTTTAATATCTGAATTAAAATTCATTTTTATATTTTATTTTTATTTTATTTTAACTGTTGTAATATGTAATGATGAAAAAGCCTCATTAGAGAATGAATATATTTCTAAGGAAATGAATATATTTCTTATCATTGACCCAGATGCCATAACTAAATGGGCCGAAAGGCATCTTTCTCCATTGATGGTCATTCAACAGCAGCCGTTGGTAATATGTGATGCATGCCTTGTCAATCGGTTGTGCCGTGTGCTTATATGAGACTCTTTTGAAGCCTGGAGAAGTGGAAAGAGGTATATGACCTTCCCCGAGGCATTTCTCCAAGAACCCTCTGAGACCCTTTGGCTTCTCAGCAGTCACACTCCTCTACCTCTCATCCTTTGTTCCTCTCCTCTTCTGTCTCGCTCCATCCCTCCCGGCAATTTGGTCAGGGTCAGTTTGGGGCGACGGTCTGTGAAGTGTAAAACCCGTTTTCAGAAACAGCAGCCAGGGACCCAGAGTGACACAGTTCTCATTTGCTGCACAGCACGGATGGGCCCACAAGCAAATTCACTGTGTGCAAATGAAAGTCAACAGTTGTCCTCCTTATCCAGCATCCTGAGGCAAGACACTACAGGTGAATATGATAAAACAATGAATAGATATCACCATACTTACACCACCATTACAAGGTTTTTTTTAAATGTTTTGTTTAAACATGCAATTATTTAATTAAATGTGAACATTAGATAAAGCTAGAGTTTGATAAAGATAAAGACATATTATATAAAATATAAAATTGTATATAAAATAAAAAATATAATTATAATATAATTAAACATAATTATAATAATTATAATAATAACAATTATTATAATAATAACATATAATTATTATAATAATTACTATAATTATATATATATATATATTATAATAATTATATATTTTATATAATATAATATAATTTTATATTTTATATATAAAATATAACATTTTTATATAAAATTATAAAAACCTTTAACTCCTATAATAAGAGTTAAAGGTTTTTACAGAAGGGATTTTTGGGAGCTCTCTTTTTATCACTCCATACATCTGAAAATACTCTAATATTTTTTTTTAAATAAAATGTTATATAAATCAGGCAAATTTTATATGAACAAGCCCTTCTGTAAAACTCTTTAGAGACTCTTTAGGAATAAAACTGAAAAGTTTGGTCTATAGTTTTGGTTTTGCCTGTAACGTTTTGCGTTAATGAAAGAATTCACCTAAATATTACAATTCTCGCATAGTTTACATTGTCATTCACTCTCATGTTACAAACCTGTCTTCTGTGGAACATAAAGAAGATAACCGAATTTTGGGTGTACTACTGTCCCTTTAAACACTGTCTTTAGCATTCATACTGCGATACACAGGTAATCTGCATCCGCAAAACAAACAGGCCAGTGCGTGTGACCTGTATGTGAATGTGAGCGAGCAGTCCGAAGGATTGAGAAAAAGTTTGGGACCAAAACACCAAAGCAAAACCAGAAGTGCACTTGCCTCAGTGTGATAAAAGTTGAATTGAAGATAGACATGTTCTTTACAGCAGCCTTTAGGGAGCTGTAAACTCTCTCAAAGATTGAAAAATTGCCAGCCACCCTTGAGCAAAATGTCTTTCTGTTTTCTTCATGCTTCTCTGGTACATCCCTACTTAAAATCCTCCAGGAGGTAAAAAAAAAAAAAAAAACTTCAGAGGAACTTAGTTTCTGGCCCAGATGTATTATTATTATTTTGCACCCCAATCGATGGTCATGTTCAGAGCACTGGACCGGTTTGTTTTTTTGGTTCAGCGGTTTGGCGATTTCCTTTGAGATTTCGCTCCCAGGTTGTCAACCTAAGTACACTTGATAAATCCTCAGAATAAGCAGAAGTGAAGTCCATTTGGCCCATTTTATTTCATTTTCTTTTTGGTTCCAATGCGAAAAAACTTCCAGAGTGGTGGGCCGTAAATTATCATCCTCAAGCATGTGCGGCACCATCTGCCTCTTTGAAATATATTCATCAATTTGGCCAATTAGCAGATTAATTGCTTAATTACTTCGAGGCAGCTGTGTATTTCTCACAAAAATGCCAACAATGCCAGAACGAAGTCTCTTCACAATCTTAGTTCTTTGGTAGCAGCTGTTATTAAATTTCTGTTGCATAGTGGGTCTATTGTTGAACCAGTTAGTGCGTCGATAAATATAGAAGTTGAATGCACAACAATATGTCTCTGTTGACCCGTGTGGCCTGTGTGTGCTATTTCCGAGGGTAAATGCAGTAACAGCAAATTTACTTTTAGTGCACTTGACCTAAACTGATGGCTGTTTTTAAACTCCCAAACAAAATCTACATGAAACGATCCAATGAGCATTGAGTAAGCAAGTGAATATAGATTTTTATGCTGCTTTGTATCGCTTGTCTTGGCGCTAATGTAATTCACCCAGGCCATTAGGAATGTACAAACTCGCTTTGTACGTCTGTTTGATGTTGGGCGGCAAACTGTGAGTGTGGATACTTTCCTCACTCAGCTAGCATCAAAAGAGCATTTGCCACCAGCATGTTAATTTTTCAGTAGTCTCATTTTCCTTGATCTGACGGAAGAGTTTTTGTGAGGACGTTTGTAATGACAGGTCGCTCGTTGCCTATAGATTGAGGTTAAGCCAGGGGTCTCAGAGACACTTCACAGGCCATATTCAATGGCTTTTGACACTCCTGACCAAACCTGAATCTATATACTGAACGGTATTTGGAACGGAAAACGTATAACATACCAGTTATACGATGCCTTCAAAGGTAACAAAAAAGAAAACTTATTTTCTTATAAAAGGCCTCTATTCGAATTTAAAGGGATAGTTCACTTTGAAATTCATTTTTGATATGTTTTAACTTACCTCAAGGGCATCCAAGATGTAGGTGTCTTTGTTTCCGCAGTATTTTCAATTGTGACATTTTTCGGTCAAACCGGTGTTGTCTGTCATTCATATAATGCAGGTTTAGGGGGTCCACCTCAAAGAGCATGCACAGAGAAGTCAAAATTAAACATGATTTAATGACTCATTAATGTGTGTACACATTGATGGCCTAAGACATGAAACGAGCGGTTTGTGTGAGAAAACGAACAGAATTTATATCGTTTTTACCACTTGTTAACAGCTATGTCGAACTGATCTGAACCAGATGTCCAACTGAACCGAACTGAACCATGTCCAATGTTACGCCGGAAGTGATCTCTCGCGCGTCTACGTCAAGCATTGTTTGCGGAGATTTCGGAAGTTTTACCTTTCACTAGACATATTTAGATATACAAATCGCAATGGAAGACGATTTCGATATATCTAAATATGTTTAGTGAAAGGTAAAACTTCCGAAATCTCCGCAAACAATGCGTGACATCACTTCCGGCGGAGTTCAGTTCGGTTCAGTTGGACATGATTCAGATCAGTTCGATAGCTGTTAACAAGAGGTAAAAACGATATAAATACTGTTCGTTTTCTCACACAAACTGCTCGTTTCGTGTCTTAGGCCATCAATGTGTACTCACATTTACGAGTCATTAAATCAGGTTTAATTTTTACTTCTCTGTGCATGCTCTTTGAGGTGGACCCCTAAACCTGCATTATATGAATGACAGACAACACCGGTTTGACCGAAAAATGTCAAAATTGAAAATACTGTGGAAACATCTTGGCTGCCCTTCAGGTAAGCTAAAACATATCAAAAATTCATTTCAAAGTGAACTATCCCTTTATACTAAACGTTCTCTCAGTGTGCACTGTGCAGTACATTATCAGACAGAGGTCATGAACTGATATGGCACAATCTCAATTATTGCGCGAGTATTGCACCTGAAACTGTCAGCGGTAACTGGTACCTTCAGGATCCTGTCTGAATGTTGGAACAGATCGTCAGACACTTCTTTCAGCCCCCAGCATCCCCTGATGAACACGCACAGGGCTTTTTCTGTGCCTTTCGATCTCTTGTCTGTTGCTTTCGTCTCAATCATGCTCTCTTGCTTTCTTTGTGTCTTTGACTGTTCTTTACTAATGAGGTTTTATTGCAGCTATTTCTTTTTGTCCTCAGTGAAGTATTGTTAAAGCATGGTGTCTTTTTCCCTTGGGGCCAGGTATCACATAATAACAACTGGATCAGTGCTCCAAACAATAGCAGGAATCTTAAACGCACAACCAGAAGTGAAGTATTGTCATGGATATAATATTTTCAGAGGTTTAGGGAGAGAAATAAAGCATGGAAAAGAAACTTTTCTTTTCTAGATAAATTGAAAAAAGTAGAACACAAAATCCTTGCTGTTTTGTCTCAGCGCACTTGTCGTTCTATATATAGGATGCAATGTTATTCAAATTCTCTTTTTCTGTCTGTCTCTCTCAGGGTGATGATGTTATGACAGTTATCAAAACCAAAGCCCAGTGGCCCGCCTGGCAGCCTCTTAACGTGTAAGTTTCCATCTCTTTTGTACTTTTACGTTTATATTGAGGCCCCAAAAAGTATTTTGGTACATTAGCCACACTTAGAAAAGTAGGAATTTTATTGAATTAGCCCATATGACAAAGTGTAAAACCAAGTGTGACTTTGTGAATGGTAGTGTACGTTTCCATCCAATCTGTCCATTGTGTTCTCTCTCTTGGGTGAGTATTTTTTAGTGGAAAACAACAAGGTCTGGTTCATGACCAAAAAAAACCTCTCTTCAGCACCTGCTGGGTATGTAGATGTTTCTTTCCCGCTCACTAACGAGGCGGTTAATATTTTATGTGCGGTTTTGTTTAGCGAAGGCTTCCGTTTTTTTTTGATGAGAGTAGCATTTCCCCCGTGGTGCTTTTGCGATTGAGGTTAATGGCCTCCCTCCAGCTCCAATACATCAGGACATTCTCTTGACCTATTTTAACATCAGACTGTCAATTACCACAACCAATTTACCCCATGAAGAGGAAATGGAATGGCAGAAGCTAATTATTTCTAAACATAAGTCAAATGTACAAGACATTTTCCACCAACAGGTCACAATATGGTGCCTCATAACTTTATTCTAAAGCATTATAGACTCTTGTTTTGTTTTTTTGTTTTTTTTAGAAATGTTCTGTTTGATAAACTAATTACCTTGCTTGTATAAAATGGGCAGTTTGGTCTTTCCTACCCGTCTTTTTGTACACATATCTTAATTGAACCCATTTATCGTAGCGTATAGGTTTTGCGAGAGAACGGAAAAGCTTCTACTTATTTTTCCTCGCGTCTCATATATTTTTTCCACCACCATGTCCCTTTAGGGGCACCTTACAACAGAACGTCTGGTTTGTACTGGACATAAGTTCACCAACTTTCTTTCTTTAATAGGTAGTGAACAGTTGTCTGCTTAGATACTTCTCTGGTCTTGAGGAATTGGGGAAGAAGTAAATTGAGAACATTGAGTCAACTCACCCTAAACTTTTGCGCCTTCTGACATTCCCACATACAGTGAAATAAAGTACATTGAAGCTTGTTGCATTTAAAACATTGGTAAGGGATATTGGGGTTAAGTTAATCTTACAGGGGTTATATAAGTTCTCATTATCCATTATCCATCAATATATATTATATTGTAGTCTATATTGTATCAATGGTTTGCGTTTGTGACTTTTAACTTATTGTACCTGTGATTTTATTTTATTTTTGCAGACATTGTGCTTGTCTTTTGGCATAGTCCTTGGTTTTGATTTCAAAACATGAGTTTAATTCTCATCTGCCTGGAGTGCTCTCTCTCTCTCTCTCTCTCTCTCTCTCTCTCTCTCTCTCTCTCTCTCTCTCTCTTTCTCTTTCTTTTGCTCTCATGTGTGGGCTGTGAGAGTCATAAGGTGCTGGTTTCATGATGCATATTTAATATGTGTTAATCAATAGATCCAAGTAACATTTTCTCACATGCAGCCTGCTCCACTCAATTGGCAACAGTTGCTTTGGTGATGGTTTGTTATCAGGGCAATTAGTTTGATTAATTACCATCTGCATGGATTCTAACAAATTATGCCTTAGCGAATAATACATGACACAGTGGCACTAAGTGGCACGATGTTTGCGTACAGTCCTTCCTTTGAAACAACAACTTTATTTTCGACTGGCTTCATCTTTTCCCTCGTCTTCTCTCAGGCGTTCCGCCCCCTCGGCTGAGTTCTCTGTGGATCGAGCCCGTCATCTCATGTCATTCCTGACCATGTTGGGCCCCAGCCCTGACTGGAACGTGGGATTGCCTGGGGAGGACCTCTGCACCAGGGATTGTGGCTGGGTCCAGAAAGTGGTGAAGGATCTGGTGCCGTGGGACGCCGGTACTGACAGTGGGGTCACTTATGAGGTCAGCTTTCACAGTGTGATTACATCATTACATTTAGAAAATACTGTGAGAACTTTAAGGATGAAAACCATATACAGTACAGTCCTTTAACGGGAGTCGTTGTGGATTGCTATATTGAATAATCAAAGTGATAAATCTCATCTCTTCTATCTCATCTTGTCTTTGACAAGACTTCAAGTCATTTGCTTGGTTTGTCTTATTTACAAAGAATATTTGTTTTAAGTTAGGCTATTAATATATTATTTAATGAAATATTTAATCATGTTTTCTATTATTTAAAATTCCAAAATAACTTAAATAATAAATTTGCAAACTGTTCAGATCAAATTAAATTCAAATTTACACGCATGCAAACATGCAAATGTCAGATAATTAAATAATATAACATAATAATACATTTTACTATTACATTATTGCACATTTGTATTGAGGTTTATGTGTGCATAGTTTGCAAAATAATACTACTTATTAGTAGTAAAATAATAATCATTAAAATTAAACAAATATATAAAATATGATAATGTAATGTGCACTCTTCTAGTTTGCATCACTAGAAAAATAATTAAATAAATATAGCGAAGAAAAAAAGTGTGTGCAAATAAAGTAGTTTCATCACTGTGTCCTATGTTGCTTCTAGTGTCAATAGCGTCCTAATATTTACTCAAGAGCCCTTCAGTGGAAACGGTAGTAAGTCTTTGCACAACCCAAATGTTAAGTGGAACCAGTGCTTAACACACTGCCCCCTGCTGGTACAGACCTGAGTTGGTCCTTGAAAGAAATAACAAGTCAGCTTTAGAAGTTGAACTTGGCTTAAACCGAGCAGTTGGAGCAGCAGTTGGTCTTTGTTTTGCAGCGTTTCTCTGAAGGCGTTGGAGTGGAACACAAGTAACTGTCAGGTGACCCAAAGTGCAGAGGCAGGAAACAAGGCCATAAATCACTCATAAAGGGAATATCACAGAGTGAATGAATGATGAATATGGAGATGAAAGGTGGGAGGCCCTGGCAGATGGCATTGAAAAGTCTTTTTCTCTCTCTCTCTCCCTCCCTCCCCTCTCCTCTCTCCTCTTATCCTCCACTTCATATTTTTATCCAAGTCTCCCAATAAACCCAGCAATCCCCAGGAGCGGATTCGACCCCTCACCAGTTTGGATCACCCACAGAGTCCCTTTTATGACCCTTCCGGTGGCCCCCTGGCACCCCTCGCCCAAGTGGTAGTGGAGAGAATCGCAAGAAAGGTGATTTTTAAAAGCTAACATGTTTGTTTTAAAACGTTCATGTCTTCTTAGTTTATTATAATTCTATCATGACAACTCTCAGAAGAGTTTAGTATGGTAACGGATATTGGTCTTGGAGGAATACATCAAGCAGCACAACTGTTTTCAACATTGATAATAATAAGAAATGTTTCTTGAGTAGCAAATCAGCATATTAGAATGATTTATGATGGACCATGTGACACTGAAGACTGGTCAGTCAGTCCTTGTCAGTTCTTGATTATGTTATTGTGTGTGTAACCTGCCTGCCTGTACGTTTCTATTGGACCTTCTGCCTGCTCGCCTTCTCTTCCTCCAACACCAAACCATGACAATAACATTTTGGAGCAAAATGGGACTGTGTTTTCAAACATTCACCATGAATAGCTGTGTTGTTTAATATAGTTGCTGACCCTGAATTGCTGAATCAAAAAAGTCCATTTGCTAAACAAACTAAAGCAATTGCTTACAAAAATATGTCAAGGCAAGCTGTCGTGATGCACGAAAACCCAGCAATGTTCATAACACATCTGTTATCCTTCTAATGACAGTGTTTGGAGGATTTGATTCTAAAATAATCCATTCTGGAACTTATCGGCATGATCCAGAACACTTAATATTCCACACCAGATGTTTCATCTCTATCTCACAGCTGGGAAGAATCTCATCTCAAGGCTTTTGAGTGGGGTAAAGCGTGGGATTGCCTCTAGCCAGCTAGTTTACAATCATCTGCCCCCGGAGAATCTTTTTTTTTTTTCGCCGGGCTTAGCGTGATAGTGATCAGATGGCAAATGGTGGATCTTATCAGGCACTGTGATGTTGATCCATGTTCTTCCAATCTGCAGGGAGAGCAGTGCAATACCGTACCCGACACCATAGACGATATCGTCGCTGATATTGCTCAGGAGGAGAAGGAGGAAGGTGCGTATGGCTACACTATCTTATCCAATTTGTAGCACCTCATTTAAAAACATAGCCAACGGACAGTGTAATGAACAAGGAGGCCAGCAGTTATCTTAGAGTAAACCTCACAATATCCCTTCTTTCACAGTTAAGTCAAACAACAAGAAGATGAAGAAGAACAATATGCTTTACCGTGGTGCACTTCAATTATGTTTGTTGGCTAATGCGCCATGTCAGCACCATAAATTACCTGTGGTTTCCCTCCAGTTTCAGGAATGGAGAGATGAGGCCTGGAATGAACAATGTGGACTTCTTTAAAAGTTAAAGAGTGTCATTTCTGCGCTACTAGCAGCCATTAGCCCAGCTCCAAAACTTAACCAGTGTTGCTGTCACGCTTTCAGGGAATGTTTTGATAGCTCCACTGGGAGGAATAAAAAAGAGACAAGGACAGAAAGATACAAAGTCCATTTTTTTTTCCGCCATCCCTGCTAAAGTGTCACTGCTTTTCATGAACCGTAACCATTTCCCCTAATGAGTCTATCCACTTACTTTTCCGCAGGAGACAACACTCCAGAGACGTGCATCTACTCTAACTGGTCTCCGTGGTCGGCCTGTAGCTCCTCCACGTGCGATAAGGGTCGGAGGATGAGGCAGAGGATGCTAAAAGCACAGTTGGACCCCTTCATGCCCTGCCTGCACACCCAAGATTTTGAACCCTGCATGGGGCCGGGCTGCAGCGAGGAGGGTGAGCAAGGTAATGCTGGTTTCCAGCTCTCCAGCACATATAAAACCCTTTGAGGCTGACGGATTTAGAGATTGCTATCTCAGAGCGTGCCGGGAGGGAAGGTGCATGGAAAAAGGAGGGGGGGAATGGAGGAGGAAGGAATAAAAATGTTCCATAAATGCATGCATGAAAAGCATCGATTTTTATTTATTTATTTTTTTTAGTCGGCTCTGAGCGGAGCATGTTATTAATTGTTGAGTTGCAATGCAAAGCCTCTGATTTCAAGGTTAAGACAACCTTATCCAACCTCAAACTGCTGCTGTGGAGTTTTATGCTCGCAATCTGCTTGAGCAGACCAAGGTATCGATTCCCTCGTTGGAGCGGTAGACGCTATAAACCATAACCGTAAACTATAAATTGCGGTTTATCGGTTAAAAGAATCAATAGGACGTTTGCACTTTGGTTGGTTGGCCATTTGGGCCAGAGTGTAAAATCTTGGTAAGTTCAACTGATAAATAATGTTTTCTCGTTTGAGTTGTGGGCTGTCTTCACTTAAATCTGTATGTTCAACAACAGACCTTGTTCAGAGCAGTGCCATGACAGGTGTGAGAGATTTGCTGTGAAAAGCCTGTATAAAGCTCCTAGATCACTTATTTTCCAAAGCTCATCTTGTCTGGAGGGTTTTTTTTGTTTTTGTTTTTTGCAGTGTTTCATCAGCAGTTCAATCCAAAAACATATGAAATAACAGTTCAACCCACTGTAGAGACGTATGTCTATCCCTCACAGCTTCACTTTCATTCCCTAAAGATGGCATTGATGTGAATGAGGTCTATAGGCATTATTCTCCAATGCTACAATTTGAAGGTTTAAAAAAAAACACCTTGCAGTGTTGCAAATATATATTTTATGGTATAAAAATTGCAATTTTAAAATATTCTTCAAATTTTCCAAAAAAAATTGAATTTGAATATTTGAATATTTTGAATTTCTGTATAATATTACATACAGTAGTATTGATTTTTTTGTAGAATACTCTAAAATGTTCTAAATATTAAATTACTTTTTATAATATATTTATATCATATGATATACTACCTTATATAAATATCTTAATTTTCAATTTATTAATGTTCTATTTAGTCAAAATATTACAATGTATTTAATATAATGTTTGTATTATTGTTTAAAAAATATTGTAGTTTTATATATTATCTCATTTAACAACTATTAATTAGTAATTGTAGTAATATGCAAAAATAATATTAGTCTGGATGAAAATTATCACAACTAAAATGCTCACAGACGTTTAAACGCGCAAAAAGTATGTCAACATGTCCGTCTTGATGATTATCCTAGCAGACATAGTCTGTTATGCCTTAAGTGAACTTGTATGGTCAAGAAAGACACTCGCAGTATCGTGTAGGCCTACTGAATCAGCTCTGAATTGAATAGCTTTTGTAACTTTACTAAGGATTCATCTTTAATTTATATAGTCGAATATGCAATGTTATTTTACATTTGATTATTTTGTTCAATTTCTGTACCTAAAAACTAATGTTAGATCTACCTGAAAAGCATTGTTTCTTTCCTGCATTGTATTTATTTGTGCTTTTGCTTGTGGTTAGATTATTTTTTTCCATATTTTCTTTATTTTATTTGACAGTAGACTTTTTTTCCTGAACATAGCTCATACCGAATCATACCGAAACCGTGAACCTAAAACCGGGATACAAACTGAACCGTGAGATATTTGAAACGCTGCAGTTAGTACAGTGTCACAGTCGGAAGATGATTCAGAGTGAGAGGTTTTTGTGGTGAAAAAGGCCAAACACACCATTTTCGTGAAGACTGGCTACGAGAATTCAGCTGGTTAAAGGGTTAGTTCACCCAAAAAATGAAAATTGTGTCAGTATTTACTCACCCTCATGTTATTCCAACCCCGTAAGACCTTCGTTCATCTTCGGAACACAAATTAAGATATTTTTGATGAAATCTGAGAGCTGGATCACTCCTGCATACTAGTCCATAGGCTTCTTGAGGTATTGAAACTTGCCAGCCTCAAAAAGAAATTAAAGACATCGTTAAAATAGTCCAAGTGACTTCAGTGGCTCAATCTTAACTTTATCAAGCAACGAGTACACTTTTTGTACGCAAAAACAAATATAAATAACGACTTTATTTCAACTATTCACTTCCTTCTCTATGGTCCTCTAGTCAGTTAACGTAGTGTGATTGCCCCTAAAATTTTCAGTTGGGGGCCACTGTGCTCCTAGTGAAAAAAAGTTAGTCATTGCGGTTCAAATCCCAATATCAATAAGCAAAAATAACCACACAAGACCAAATTGTGCAGCAACTGTGATGTTTTTTTTTTATCTCTTTTTTTTTTTCTGTCTGTCAATGCATTTGCATCAACCCATCCGTCTACCTCATCTGTGCCTCTCCATCCTCTGATCCGTCTGTTTTTCCACATCACGTCTTCACCCTGTCAACTCTGACTGAGGCTTTCAAAGACGCTGAAGGCTGTTGTTTCTCGCCGCCGCTCGCTATTGATTAATAGAACCTGCATCGCTTTACGTAGACTCTGCTTTGTTTTTAATTAATAGGCCGTTAAGGGCCTGCATTGATTGATAATCCAGCATCCCGTTGACAGGCGTACACTGGGGCCTCTGGGGGGCCCATCAGGGCCACGTTTATTTACAGCTCTTATTAATGATTCACTTAGTTCTGCTTTATTAGGTAGTGCTCGCTGCTCGTCCCAAATGGGGTCTGCGATTCTGCACTAGAGACAAATCTTTGGAGAGTCGCCCCAAGTTCATCCATCCCGTCTGATAACAAATCTATTTACAAGCTCTGCCGTAGAGATAATTGGAGCAGCTGAGGTGAGATAAAGCATGGCTGGATCGGTCAATTTGATCATAGCTGTCAGCACTTTATAAGGGAGAAAAGGTGGAAGATATGAAGGATGAAGTGTAGGAGGAGGATTGTAATCTTACAGTCCGTCTGTCACGGATCCATCGGCGTCTGCACCAGACACCTTCACTCCGCCCACTCGTTCCAGCTCCCCAGCATACTAATCACTGTCACCTGCCCGCTTCAATCACCGTCCCAATCATCCTCCCTTTATAAACTCACTCCTCACAGTCACTCACCGTCTGGTCTCGTCGACACATCGACTACAGACTCCCGCTACGCTACTGCCTTCTTCTGAGGAATACTTACCCGCTTACTTCAGCCCGTCTGCTTCTCATCCGCTCCTGGTCCCCGGTCATCCTTCTGGTCATCCGTCTGCTGCCTCCGCTCACCAACCTCCAGCCCTGCTTAAAGATAAGAAATCCACTATCAGACTGTTTCCCGCTCCTAAACCGAACTTTATCCATTACTCACTTACCTGCTGTCTATCATACCCACTGTCTCAATAAACCTGGTTACACTCATCCATCTGTGTCCTTCTAGTCTGTGACAGAAGACCAGACCAACATAATGCAGCAATCTACCCCGAGCACCAGCGCTACACCGACCCCACCTCCTCCTACCATTCCCCGGACCAGCACTCCAGCACTCGCCACATCCACCGTGACCGCTTCTTCTACATCTGCCTCTGCCAGTCCCATGGCCCAACCAGCGCCCTTCTCAGGCGAGGAGGAGGAGTGCAGCGGCTTCCTTTTGCAGTGCGAGCTCTATATGGAGATGAATCCGTTATCTTTCCCCACGGAACGATCCAAAGTGGCCTTCTTCATCTCCCTCCTGCGAGGACGAGCGCTCAACTGGGCTCACGCCCTTTGGAAGGATCGTGGCCCAGTTACCCGGACATTCGCTGCTTTCTCCGGCCATTTCACCGAGGTGTTCTCACAGTCAGCCCATTCCATCTCCGTCCAGGACCAGCTGTATCGCCTGAGACAAGGGAGATCGTCCGTCGCCTCATATGCGCTGCAATTTCGCACCCTCGCTGCCACTCTTGGCTGGAATGAGTCTGCTCTCATCACAGCCTACCGTCATGGGTTACATCCAGATATCCGCCTCCAGCTAGCGGTTTATGACGACAACGTCGGCATTGAGAGCATCATCCAGCGGTCCATCCGTATCGATCAGCGGCGCACTGCATGCCAGCTCGATAGCCCTGCACCTCCAACTCCTCGTCCTGTGCCCCGCCACCACAGTCCTCCAGCACCAGAACCCATGGAAGTCGGTACCACTCACCTGCCGGTATCCGAGAGGAACCGGCGAATCACCAATGGGCTGTGTCTGTACTGTGGAGCCTCCGGTCATCTGCTCGCCTCCTGTCCCGTTCGCCCGCCCCGACCAGCTGTGAGTACAGTCCAGTTACCCTTGCCTATCTCCTCCTTGAAGTTCACAGCGGCCACTATCACTTACCTGAACCGTTCCATTTCAGTCCAGGCGCTGATCGACTCCGGATCAGCGGCCAACTTCATTGCACTCTCCACGTTAAACCGGCTCCAAACCAAGCAACGAACCATCCCTCACAAACTCCAAGTCCAAACCATTCTGGGTCAACCACTGGGACGCGGCCGGGTCGGACATCGTAGCCCGGACCTGGGGTTGGAGATCGGCTGGCTCCACCGGGAGGAGATATCCTTTCTGGTGCTGGAGGGCTCGACGGCTGAGATCATCCTGGGACGCCCCTGGTTGGAAACCCATTCGCCTCACATTCAGTGGTCCACCGGCGAGGTTCTTCGGTGGGGCCATGACTGTTTCCAGCGCTGTCTTCCCTCTGTGACGAAACCTCCAGTTGCTTCCACCACTCCGACTGTTCCACTCTCCACCACCTCCGTAGAAAGCCCACCAGTAGAACCTTCTCCCGAAATTCCCTCTCCCTACCGGGCGTTCCAGGACGTTTTCGATAAACACCAAGCCACCATTCTACCCCCTCATCGGCCATGGGACTGCGCGATCGACCTGCTGCCTGGGGCGGTCCTACCGCGAGGTAAGATCTACCCTCTGTCCATCCCGGAGCAGAAGGCCATGGAGGAGTACATCCAAGAGGCTCTCGACCACGGATTCATACGACCATCAGTATCCCCTGCCGCTTCGAGTTTCTTCTTCGTGGGCAAAAAGGACGGAGGCTTGCGCCCTTGCATCGACTACCGGATCCTCAACCAAGCCACCGTTAAATTCCGCTATCCCCTTCCTCTGGTCCCAGCCGCCCTGGAACAACTCCGAGGGGCATCCGTTTACACCAAGCTCGATCTTCGTAGTGCCTACAACCTAATCCGTATCCGGGAAGGCGATGAGTGGAAGACCGCCTTTATCACTCCCGCAGGGCACTACGAATATCTCGTGATGCCCTTCGGATTGTCCAACTCACCCGCCATCTTTCAAGGCTTCATGAACGAAATCTTCCGTGATCTTCTCAATCAGTTCGTCGTCATCTACATCGACGACATCCTCATATACTCTCCCGATCTGACCTCCCATATCCATCACGTTCAGACTGTACTCCAACGCCTACGAGATTACCATCTTTACCTCAAATTGGAGAAATGTGAATTCCACCAAAGCACCATCCACTTCCTCGGTTACGTCATCACCCCACACGGAATCACCATGGACCAGAGGAAGGTGGATGCGGTACTCCATTGGCCACAACCCACCACCCGTAAGGAGCTTCAACGTTTCCTGGGGTTTGCCAACTTCTACCGCCGTTTCATCCAGAACTTCAGTTCCATCAGTTCTCCCCTCACCGACCTTCTCAAGAGCGGGGCCAAGTCTCTGTCCTGGAACAGCCGAGCCACCCAAGCCTTCCAAGCTCTGAAGTCTGCCTTTGGCTCCGCTCCTACCCTCGCCCTTCCGGACCCCGCCGTGCCCTTCCTCGTCGAGGTGGATGCCTCCATCTCGGGGGTAGGAGCGGTCCTCTCTCAGCGGCAGGGGAATCCATCTCAACTCCATCCATGCGCCTTCTACTCCAAGAAGCTGTCCCCGGCGGAGCAGAACTACGACATCGGCAACCGGGAGTTACTAGCCATTAAGTTGGCATTGGAGGAATGGAGGCACTGGCTGGAGGGAGCCCAACACCCGTTCACGGTGATTACTGACCACCGCAACCTCGAGTACCTCCGGGAGGCCAAGAGACTCAACCCCCGTCAAGCCCGTTGGGCCCTGTTTTTCACACGCTTCAATTTCGCAGTCACCTATCGCCCCGGTGAAAAGAACGTAAAGGCAGATGCACTCTCCCGTCAGTTCCAACCAGAGACACCTTCTTCCGAGCCTGAACCCATACTCCCTCCAGCCGTGGTCGTCAGCCCCATCCAATGGAGCCTAGATGACCACATCGCCGACGCCACGCAACTCGAACCTGCTCCGCCGGGAGGTCCAGAGGGACGGGTCTATGTTCCAACCCGTCTACGCCTGTCCCTCCTGGACTCAGTACACACCTCTCCGGGCTCTGGACACCCAGGCAGCCAAGCCACTCTCTCGCTCGTCCAACAGCGCTATTGGTGGCCGGGTATGGCCCAGGACGTCTCCCGGTTCGTCAGCGGATGCTCAGTCTGTGCCATGGGCAAGGTTCCCCGTCATCTCCCAGAAGGCAAGCTGGTTCCGCTCCCAATACCCACTCGACCGTGGTCCCACCTCGGAGTGGACTTCGTCACCGACCTGCCCCTGTCTGACAACCACACCTGCATTCTGGTCGTAGTAGACCGCTTCTCCAAGGCGTGCAAGCTAATTCCCCTTCCGGGTTTGCCAACAGCCCTTGAAACAGCTGAAGCACTATTCCAACACATCTTCCGTAACTTTGGGATCCCAGAGGACGTAGTCTCCGATCGAGGACCCCAATTCATCTCTCGAGTGTGGAGGGCATTCTTCAACCTTCTGGGAGTGACCGTCAGCCTCACTTCTGGATACCATCCCCAGTCCAACGGCCAGACTGAGCGGAAGATCCAGGAGATTGGGAGATACCTGCGGTCATACTGCCACGACCACCAGGACTGCTGGAGCCGTTACCTGCCCTGGGCCGAGTATGCACAGAACTCCCTCCGACAAACCACCACCGGACTCACCCCCTTCCAGTGCATACTCGGCTACCAGCCTCCACTATTCCCCTGGTCAGGAGAACCATCTGACGTCCCAGCAGTCCACCACTGGTTCCAGACGAGCGAGAGAGTCTGGGACTCAGCTCATACCCACCTCCAGCGGGCTGTTCGGAGACACCAGAACCAAGCCGACCTTCGCCGTGCCGACGCCCCTCACTATCTTCCCGGACAACTGGTCTGGCTCTCCACCCGGGACATCCGTCTCCGACAGCCCTGTCGGAAGCTGAGTCCCAGATATATCGGTCCTTTCCCGATTCAGAGGCAGATCAACCCCGTCACCTACCGGCTGGCACTCCCCGCTCACTACCGCATCGCACCCACCTTCCATGTCTCCTTGCTCAAGCCGTACACTAACCCTCTCACTCCTTCTTCCCCAGGGTCTGGTGCTGCGGAGGTGCCCCCTCCTCCTGCGGACCCCGAAGATGACAACATCTACCGAGTCCATGAAATCCTCGACTCCCGACGACGGGGCGGCCGCTTGGAATATCTCGTGGACTGGGAGGGATTCGGTGCCGAGGAGAGATGCTGGGTCAACCGGGAGGACATTCTGGACCCCTCGTTACTCCAGGACTTCCACACCACCCACCCAGATCGTCCAGCGCCCCGTAGCCGTGGTCGTCCCCGTCGTCGGTCCCGTCCGCCAGCTGGAGCTGGCCGTGGGGGGGGGGGTACTGTCACGGATCCATCGGCGTCTGCACCAGACACCTTCACTCCGCCCACTCGTTCCAGCTCCCCAGCATACTAATCACTGTCACCTGCCCGCTTCAATCACCGTCCCAATCATCCTCCCTTTATAAACTCACTCCTCACAGTCACTCACCGTCTGGTCTCGTCGACACATCGACTACAGACTCCCGCTACGCTACTGCCTTCTTCTGAGGAATACTTACCCGCTTACTTCAGCCCGTCTGCTTCTCATCCGCTCCTGGTCCTCGGTCATCCTTCTGGTCATCCGTCTGCTGCCTCCGCTCACCAACCTCCAGCCCTGCTTAAAGATAAGAAATCCACTATCAGACTGTTTCCCGCTCCTAAACCGAACTTTATCCATTACTCACTTACCTGCTGTCTATCATACCCACTGTCTCAATAAACCTGGTTACACTCATCCATCTGTGTCCTTCTAGTCTGTGACACCGTCATACATAAAGAAAGAAGATTATAGGAACAGGTCACTGCATCATATTGTGTGGAGTGAAGAGTGAATATCTTAATAAAATAACAAGATGCAGGCAGGTTAAATGCATGACCATCAATATCAAATCCACCAGTATATTAACAATATAAAAAATATTATTGTTAAATTCTACCTATTTAAGTTCTCTGAAATTAAAAATCTTTAAGAACTTTTGGGATATTATAAGTACTCAACTGCAGGAATTATATAACACTGTGCAAGTGTTTTTGGATATTTTATTACAAAAATCTTACACATTGTACCTTTAATAAGCTAATAAGTATATTATAATTGAAATTCTACATATTAAATTTGTTGTGAATTATAATAGTGTGTAATTAATAGTATTGTGTAATTTAATAATAACAAATTTGGGGCAAATAATATTATTTAATAATAATAATTGCAATAAACGGCTTTCGACAGTAGTTAATTACACTATTGCAAGGTTAATAATAATATCACATTTTATTAATTATAATATATTATAATGTTATTATTCACAATAAATACATTTGTGGCAAATAATATAGTTTATTGTTGTTGTTGTTGTTGTTATTAAATACACTAAGTATTACATTTAATGTTAATTATTATATTGTATCATGAAAAAAATGAAATCACAATTACTGATACAGTAATATACTTATTAACATCAAATATTTTGTATATAATGTAATAATTATTATTATTATAAAACACATTTTTTGGCAAATAATTTAGTTTAATAGCCTGTTGCGAACTTACCATATTAATACCATTTATACCACATCCTCTCAGCCCACTTCATGTGGTGCATCCTAAAATGAATTTAAACAGTAATGAAGTTTGCATCTACTGTGTATTTGCCATCTTTTGGCTCCATTTAAAACAATTAAATTACAAATTAGTGCTTTCAAACGATTAAAATATTTAATCGCGATTAATCGCATTAATTTCATAGTTAACTAGTAATTAATCGCAAATAATCACACATTTTTATCTTTTCTAAATGTCTCTTGATTTCTTTTTCTCCCATTATTTTTTTTCTCATTTTAATACTCTTATCAACATGGAAAAGTTGATCAGCTTGCTTTGTGCAAATGGTTTTTATTGAAAACAACATTGGCATACAGTGTGTTCAAATTCACACTAAAGTTCTCACTTGGAGCAAATAATCTCTCACACAATGTAACTGTCCATCAATAAAAGGGTGAAAGAAATACTGACGAGGTCCTGATATTGACGAGGGGGCGGAGAATTCGCATCAGCTGTCTGTGTGTGTGTGCTTGGCCATCATCAAGTGGTATTTCAGACTGGACGTGCTGCGATGATGATAGTTCAGTTCACAACGACAAAACACACAGATCACTTTGGTCTTGTCACTGGAACCATTTGGCAACTTTTTAGTGAAGTAAACTTTCCATTCAGAATCTTATTGGCATCCATTTCGGCGTCTCGTGCTCATCATCCACTCAAAACGTAACGTTAACCTACTATTTGGCCGGCTCGCAAGCCCAAACGAGTGTGTGCGGCGTCGTGCCTGTTGTTTTGTTTACGGTCTAGCTACAGTAGATCCGCTTGCGCTTTGGTCGACGAAGCAACAAAACGTCCTCGCGCGGCTCAAGCCATTGAAATGAATGGGTTTCATAGCGCCGCATACGCATGCCGCGTCCTGTTGCAAAAGCATGTGAAAGAAAACTACAAAGTTTGCTAGGCCAAAAAGACTGTTAATCGCGCAATAAAAAAATTAACGCCGTTATAATGGGTTTGCATTAACACCGCTAATAACGCGTTTAACTAACAGCCCTAAAATATATATAATTGTAAAGGAACTCAATGTCCAAAACATAAAACTTTGACTCAAAAGCTTTTTAAGATTGTGAGAAGAAATGTCTCAAATGTGTCCATTCATTCATAACCAGTTCTCAGAGTATACTTTTAAAAGTTTTGTGACATACAGTACCTCACTAGCATATGACTGCGTTCTGTCCCCTAGAGGCGTCCACATGTATGATGTCAGAGTGGATCAGCTGGTCCCCTTGCACTGCCTCGTGTGGCATGGGCATGAGGTCCAGAGAGAGATATGTCAAGCAGTTCCCAGAGGACGGCTCCAGCTGTACACTGCCAACCGAGGAGACCGAGAAGTGCACAGTCAACGAGGACTGTTGTAAGTTAGACATACATTATACTGTATGATGTTGTGTTGATGTTTTTATGGACATTCAGTGTCAAAAGTCTAAAGCCTAAAGTCTACACCAGTAATGTTAGACACATGAATGTATGTGTGTGTGTTGTAGCACCCAGCAGCTGTGTGGTGACCGAGTGGGGCGAGTGGGAGCCCTGCAGCGTGAGCTGTGGAGTGGGGATGAGGAGGAGAGAGCGCATGATGAAGATGGAAGCCTCAGATGGCTCTCCGTGTCGAGCGCAGCTGGCGGAGGCAGAGAAGTGCATGATGCCTGAGTGCAGTGAGTATGAAGCGTCAACTCAATCCAACAGCCTCTCATGGGCCGGGCAAGATGCCCTGCTTCACCAGGCTTGATTCATTATCAGAATTCCTCTTTGGGGCTAGTCGATTTCTAATTAGACCTGCTTGTCACTGGCCCCGGGTCGGGCTGCACCCAGCCGCTCATAAGGTCTCATTTAAATTAAGATGTCAAGTTCATGCTCGGGGCTTTGTATACTCGTTTCTATGTCGGTACTTAATTTGACTGCACCGTTTGTTCTTAAGGCATTTTATTTGCTCTGTAAAGTAATGCGTAGTCACATAATATAACCTTTATTTATCCAATAGTCAGCCTTCAAATTTGTAAATAGAAGTAGTTAAAGGCTGTCCATTTCAGTTTTAACTTGTAACAGTTGATGCTTCAAGCTGAACAGTAATTCAGTTTACCATTGCAATATGATATATAAACAATAAATACATTTTATAATAAGTAATAATAAATCAAATATAATAAATAGTACTTATAAATGTTCAAGAATTGTATCTAAATTGTGGCAATAAATAAATACCTGTACAGTAGACTGAAAATATATTAATTCATTCATTTTTATTAAATTCGAAAGATGAAATATTAAATTTGATGTCAATTATAATATTGTGTAATTTAACAACCACCATGCCCACAACAAATTACTAATTATTATTACGTTTTTATATTAGTTAGTTATTTACTTTTATTTCTGCACATACTGTATAATAATAAAATATGTAAATGTGACTGGTGAATCAAAATAGTTTTTTACTGTAGCCCTCAATCCGTATTCACTTTATAGCCCTTAATCCTGTAATTGTGGACAAATGTGGACACACCTAATTTTTATTTATTATAAATGTTATATCACTGTCTTCAATAAAGTTTTGTCTATCCATTTATGGTGGTTTTTTTTATTTTGGGGGTATTTTTGAATTTATTTACTTCAAAAAGTACCATATTTTCTATGTAAATTATGCTTATTTTTATGTGTTATTTATTTTTTATTTTTTTTACTAGATTAAAATATCATTCCAATAAGTTCTTAGAGCTGAAACCTAAAGATGAAGTGACTTGTAACCTGGTGTCTTATTTTGGCTTATTTTAGTATGCTCTTAATTACAGTTTTTCCCTTTCATTTCTATGGCTGCCCATTTTTGACCCAAATACAAGATTAAGAAGTTTTTTTTTTTCACCCACTTAACATTGTAGAATTGAGTCAAAAAAAAATGTGTGTGTTCAGGAGGCAAACTTAGGAAAGGTAGCCAAGTCTTGTACCACTCACATCAAGGGAAGTATTTTTTAACTATTTTGCCCACATTTGTCCAGAATACAGTTTTAGGGTTAATAGTATTGATCTACAGTGGATGAGAAAAACATTATGCATTATTGCAAAGTTTTGATTTCAATACCACTTATATTAGCAAGTCAATATATTTTTGACTGGCTATACAATAAAAATGATATTTATAAACTTTTGTAACATTGTGTGTGTAGACACAGTGGTGTGTATGGTGTCTCCGTGGTCAGACTGGGGAGAATGTAGTGTGTCCTGCGGTGTGGGCATGCGTTCCCGTCAGCGAATGCTGAAGACGCCCGTAGAGCCCAGCCTGTGCCCAGATGAGCTCGAGCAGGTTGAGAAGTGCATGTTTCCTGAATGCCGTGAGTAATACACACGCACACACACACGCCTTTACTTGCTATCTAAATGGGGACATATCAAAGACTTCATGTAAAGCTACTGTAAATGCTACATTCTAAATACTACAGACTAACCCTAATACGATTACCAAATAAACATGTCCCCAAACAGAATTTCACAAAATTGTCCCCATACTATAGCTAAGTACATGCACAAAAATGCAAAGATTGGTGGAACGATGTCTTTTTAATTGATTCCATTCCTCCTCCAGCCACGGACTGCATGCTGTCGGAGTGGTCAGCTTGGTCTGAGTGCAATAAGTCTTGCGGGAAGGGTCACATGATCCGCTCACGAATGGTCAAGCTAGAGCCTCAGTTCGGGGGCCTGCCGTGCCCCGAGACGGTCCAGAGGAAGAAATGCAAGATCCGCAAGTGCACGAGAGGCTCCCGTGCCAGCGACAAGAGAAAGAGACAGGAAGCTCCAGACAGGAGGAGAGGAAAACAGAGCAGGGAGTCTGTGGCAGAGGAGAGCTCAGGTCTAGAATTATTTAGTATTTACTTGTTGCAAATGTAGCTCTCTGTCAACAGATCGTTCCTGGAAGCTGGATTTATGTTAATTGCTGAATCTGAAGTTGAAGTCAAATTGAAATCAAATTGACCTAATTTTTTTATGTGTTCCTGGTTTTACTTTGCATGATTTGTCAGTGTTGGTTAATCCAAATGAAAAAAAACATGTCTTTTTCATGGCTGATAGTGGATTTGAGGTGGGTACAAAAACTATATTTCAGTGTTTTTTGCAAAGGAATGCAAAGTTTCTCAGGGGAATGCCAAATAGTCATTTTATGAAAAAAGGTTTTGCAACAGAAGATTTGATTTTAAACTTATTTTGTATCCTCGTATGTCCTGAGTAAGGGAAAAAAAGCCTGAAGAATCCCATTAGGGGAAAGTTTAGAAAAAGACCCAAATATATCCAGTTTATACGCATATTCATTATTTTTCTCACGTGAAAAGGGTAAAAATTTTAACCTTTAGATATCATCATGAAAATCACTGAATTGATTACTTGCATCAAGACAAACAAAAAATGTATCACAAGTTTTTTGAAATTGTTTGTTAACATGGACAAACGGTGCATAATAAAATGAGGTATTAGCTGATTTGCATAATATTACCCAAACAGATCTACTGTAAACATCTACTGCACACATCCCCTAAACTTTCCCCTAATGGGATTCTTCGGGGCTTTTGTTTTTCCTTACTCAGGACATATTGAGGATACAAAATCAGTTCTGTTCTCATTCTGTTGCAATTTGTTCAAGGTTGACCCCCATTTTGGCTTAAAATGACTGGACTAAAAGTTTTGAAAGTTTTTTTTAAAAGTTTGTGAAAAAATTATTTTCAAATAACAATTGGGATTTTAAGGTTACCATTTGAATACGGCAAGATGATATAATACACTTCGATCAATTCCCAAAGGATAAAATCAAGTAATTTTTTTTCTTATTGAATTTTCAATTTTACACAGAAATATGTTACATTATGGTAGTAAAATGAGTTGCAAGTTCCAAAACCTAATAGGCTGCCTACAGAATCAATAAGTTTAAGGCATCACAAGTGGACTCTCAAGGCCTATTTCAAAAGGCAGAGAAGTAATAATGCACAATAATTTTGTAAATATTATTATAATTTAAATATATATTAAAATGTAATTTATTCCTCCTGAATTTTCAGCATCATTACTCCAGTCTTCAGTGTTCCTTCATTAATCATTCTAGTATGCTGATTTCCTGCGCAACAAACATTTCTTCTTATTATTAATGTGCTTAATGTTTCAAGCTGTGGTCCATTTAAAGGGACAGTTCATCCAAAAATGAAAATTAGCCAATGATTTATTCAACCTCAATTCATCCTAGCTGTGTATTTCATTCTTCTTTCAGACGAATAGTATTTTTGTGCAAAGTGTGATGCATTTTTTCCCCAGAATTCTTTGATGAATAGTTTTTTTAAAACTTAAGAAAAGCATTTATTTTAAATTGAAATCTTTTTTAACATTATACAAATGTCTTTACTGTCACATTTGATCAATTTAACACACATTGCTGAAAAATGAAATTATTAATAAAAAAAAAACAATATTTGGATAACATTGCAAATCACGCACTTATGAGGTGCTATGACAATAAAATGCATCTAAAAAAGATCCCTATGTCGGCATCAATGCTTACTACGTTTTGGAACAGAGCTAATATTTTTGTTATTGATAAAATTGTTCTCTTAATCTTAAGCTCCCTATAAAAATGCTCTGTATTGCTACTACGTGAAGCGATCAATACATCACATCTTTTAAAGCTCTGCCACTCTCTCTATGCCAGGGCATCTCTTATACACACACACACACACACACGCACACCTTACTGTCAGCATATGATGAAGTGATTCAGTACGGCCACAGATGGTGATGTAGAGAATATCCCAGGCTTATTGTACAAAGGAAGTCTCTCTTGTCTCGCTGCTCATTTCTCACACACACATACTGTATACATCACCTTTAACTGTGCTATCCGCATCATCTGTGGAGGACACTGGTAATCTTCATTCTTGACACTTTATTTTGGCCGTCACCTTCTCAAGAGGAAGTTAAACACTCTTGATAACCGCCACCCTCCTTTTTGAGCATAGACACGAAAGTACACTATCCAAACTTAAATGGTTGTAATTCATAAATGCTTTGGAATTAAAAACTAAGTTTGATCTCTTTTTTTAGATTATTGCTAGAAAAGTCAAAGCACTTCAAAAAATGAAAGTGTAAAAAAGTTAAAGTTTGTTTACTGCAAAGCAAAAATATTGCTCTAAACATTTTTTAATCCAAAATATATATTTAACAAAATAATTTGGACTCACACAAATTTAAGACGTACTGTATGTGTCAATAAGCTGTGTTCTAAATTTAAAGTTAATATCACAAAAATAAGGTTGCTGTGGCATTTTATTTAGGCACTATAGCGAAAACAACACCAGGTTACACACACACTCGTTTACCTGTTGCAAAGTAATACATTTCTGACACAATATCACTTCTATCACCTCAAGTCTTATACCTTTCCAGCAATATGTTTTGTCAAGACTAAAAAAAAAAAGATTTAATTTGAAATAGTGCAGTTAGTATAATTTGAAATTAATACAATTTGAAACAGGAGACTGCCCACTAGGGGGAGTTAAAATGATAAAATGATTTAAAGTACTGTTTCCAATAAAACATAATGACCAATTAAAAAAAAAATATATATATAAATATATATATATATATATATATATATATATATATATATTGAATGGTACACAATTCAAAACCCCACCTTGATTTCCTTGTTCTCTCTTCCAACAGCCTGTCCGATACGCCCGTGGTCCAGCTGGACGGAGTGTACCAAGCCGTGTGGCGGGGGGATGCAAGAACGCGTGATGAACGTAAAGAAGAAGGGCAAATCCTCACAGCCCAACCACTGCAAAAACAAGAGGGAGATTCGCGCATGCAATGTACACCCATGCTAAGAGTGACACTCTATCACTGTAACACACACACACACACACACACACACACACACACACACCCCAACACACACAGACTCAGCCCTTAAAGAGGCTGAATAGGGCAGAAACAGCGTAGTTTTAACCCAGGGTTTCCAGAAGCGGGACCGGCGAGGGATGTGTGTTCCAGTTACTGCTTGTAGGATTTTAGAGTAACACACACGTGGACCAGGCCTGTTATCCGTGATTAGTTTTAGATGCCTTCTTAGCGGGCATATATACTGTATCAATGTATAACCAACACTTTTCAGTACCAACTTCACTAAAAACATCAGTGTGCACTTCTTTTTTAAACAATAATCACATTTTCCTTCCATTCGTTATGCACAACCACCTTCTTTTGGGGTAAAGGTCAGAGGTCAAAACAGATATGTAGCATCCGAAATCGCATCTGAAATCGCGTTCCTTGTAGTAGAAAATGTTTGTCACACTTTGGAAAAACTGGTCACTGAAAATGGTTCTTCTGTGACATTGTTGTAAAAACCTAATTTTTTAAGAGTGTACTTGTTCAAAATAAGTAGCTACTCAAGGGAGAATGCGATTTCAGACACAGCTATGGTTTACTGCATCCAATAAAGCATTTTGGATGCAATCTCATAATGGTTTATAAAGAAAAAACAGGGAGTTTACCGCATGCATTTCAGTTTCCCAGGCCGCCTCTATTGAGTGATGTCAAGGTGGGTCACCCATAATCGATGCCCAATTGATTCGGACGGCAAGTGTTTGGTGAGGACGGAGGATTTTGGTAAATGCAGGCTTAGGGAGATGCACTGGCCGGCCTATGGATCGTTTAACGTTATATTACTGAACTAAAAAGCACAGGTAAAATAACCATTCGACTTTTTTTAGTTTTGTTTTATAAATCGTGATATATTAACTTGGAGATGAAAATAGATTGTGTCTTTTCATTGCATTAGATGTATAAGAGGCAAATGTGAAATATTAACTCAACTGTAGGGACAGAGAGCATTTAAATTAGACATTTTCTTACTTTTATTGTGGAATTTTTGGTATATTTAGCTTCAAAAAGTCTCACCAAAGTCAAGTGTGGATTTTCTTGATTTCTCTCTCGCTCACTCTCTCCTCTATTTTTTCATTTCACTCATCCCTTCTTCTGCAATATTCTGCTATTTTGGAATAAATCTTTACAATAAAAGTTTATGTGACTACGTTTTGGATTGCTTATTGTGGGGAAAAAAATCATTTACACTGTTTAATATATTCTTTGCTGATCTAGGACAGTTCTTAGTTGTAGCCACTAGGGGGAGACAGAGACTGAAGTATCGCCACATCAGTTCGTCACCAAGTGGCATCGTGCGTTTACATTTCAGTTTCTCGACACAGGATGAGGAATAGGTAAGCCAAAAGTGAAAAATTGGTCATAATTTATCACCCGTATGTTGTTTGGCAGACGTGGGGTCTGTCAGTCTCGGTCACCGTTCACTTTATTTGTTTGTTTGTTTTTTACCTGAATCTGACGTCTTTGTTGTGTTTCACAGTCGAAACAAAGTCATGATGTGGGTTTGGAACATCGTTAATATTACAGGATATAGGCCTATATATGTTTTAAATACCAAAGATGAATTTCTTTGAATGCTATCGGCTATCTCTTTTCGGATTTTAAGAAGCGTCGAACTCATGTGCTGAGCTGGTGATCCCATACAGTAGGCCTAAGTTACTGGCGGCATTTTACTACCTTAAAATGTTGAACAATATAAATTTTAAACCTCTGTTAGTCATAAATAACACCATTTGAAATCTAAGCATATTGAAGTTGATTAAAAGATCATTTAAAACACTTTACTGCATTTTTTTTCTGTCCACAGGCCAGTGTAGCCCATTTTCCTCTTTGTATTGTGTCCTGATATAATGTACTTAGAGTTCAAATGGTGCTATTTATGACTAGGACAGTTTTAAATTTGATATATATAGGCACAAAAGAGAAAAAGGCCTTTTTGTGTACATAGAAAAAGTCTTAGATCTTTTTTATTCAAAAAATTATTAAATTTATTTTAACAATTATAATCAAAGTCTTTATCATGTCCCTCAATTTGTTGTCCATCCTGTTATTTTTTTTACTACTTTCCCTTTAAATGAAAGTTGAGAAAACTGTCCATCTTTTAAATTTGATGTGGGCAACCTTAGTACGTCCATCCCGTTAAAAGAAATATGGAAAATGTTAGTAGAAAAATCATTTTTAAAATTAAAGACCATTTTTAAAGATCATGCAAATCTTTATTTGATAAACCTATGTTAGCTTGTTTCTGCTCAGACACGATGGATTGGCTGATTTTAGATCAGCATGTCCACCCTGTTTATATCTGAAGAACTAAGGAGTGGACTCTGAGAGTGTACATAATGATTGTGAAAGTAATTTAGAAGACAGTAGTGCATTCAAAGTTTGTTGGAAGTGCATTTGAAGTTCGATAGGAAATCATCAATCCATCCATTCTTTATACCACTTGTCCATCCTGTTATAGCCTATCAGTTTGTCCAGAATGTCCACTATGTTAAGTAGTGTTGTTTTTGTTTTTTTACAATAATTTCATAAAATCAGCAACAACAAAAAAAACGAGTAATTCAGTGACAATTAAAATTTACTAGAGATTCAATATTGTAGTACTTTAAAAAGTAAACAAAAATGCATTTTAGGAATTTATATCTGTCCCTAACCGGGTGGACATATTCGATCTATTTAATTTACTTGAATAAAAGGTTATATTTATTTACCCAAGCTTAACAAGAATATTTTTTTCAAGTGTTTTACCTCACCCTATCATGACTACACAGAAATAATAAATTTCTTCATTTTATGATGGCCAAAAGGCACTGAAAACCAGGAATGGCCCATTTATTTAGGCGCCTATATCGTGCGCCTTTTAAAACCTCTCATAAAAACTTCCACGGTTATTTAACTTGACAAGTGTGGAGTAAACGCCCCAGGGACTCTATACGTAAAACACAGGAGATTTTCCTCTCTTTCTAATCATCAGGTGCAATTTATTGTTAGAACGCATCATGTCTCGGCTAGCACTGAGCACAGAAATTAATTAAACTGGGCCAAGCACAGCAGCTTGGTAGTCATGGTAACACGCTGAAGCCATATTTTGCACATGAAAGAACGACTGGGCAGTGGATTTAAGAACTATGAAAGTTTGGCATATGAATATTAATGAGACTGTGACGTTTTCACAGTTGGCCTGCTTGATTTGCAAGCTACTCAAGATATACACATATTCAGATAATTAAAAAAAAATTTTTTTTTGCAAAAGTATTATAATAGATATTTGCAAATAATATACTGTAATAATAATAAACTAAATAGGCAAGCATCTGCAAATAAACTATTTTATTAAATTGCACAATGCTTTTGCTGCCTTCACTTGCTTGTCGGAAGATATTTTCTGTTTCGGAAGCCAACAATACTAGTACAGAGGTTTCGGTGCATGTTTTTAAAGGGATAGTTCACCCGACAAAATTCTGTTAGTCCCCCTCATGTTCAATCCAAACTCATAAGACTTTCGTTCATCTTCAACGTGCTGCATAACACAAAAATGAACCTCATTGGTTCTTGTAGAAGCTCAAACGTGCTGCGAAACGCGAGAATGAACCTCACTGGTTCTAGAAGCTGAAACGTGCTGCGTAACACGAGAATGAACCTCATTGGTCCTTTTAGAAGCTGAAACGCGCTGTGAATGGTGCCAATGGTTCTATGATTTACTTATGTGAAATGCAGCCATGTAGGTGAACCTGATTTCACCAAGGACAACATGTTCCTGGATCAACATCTTTGCCTGAACATTCCAATCATCCAATCAAATTTGAGGGACAAGTTTACAGATTATGTCAAGTTTAGGCTTACCACGGTGCTTCTACATCAGTGTTATTCACCATCATTTCCCTTTGTTTTTAGGCATAAGTTATGGGTATGAGTTAGGTTTAGGGGTTGGGATAGGGCTAGGAATATATTTTCAGACAGGAATGTTGTTCCAGGATCAAAAATAGATTGATAAAAATGAAAAAAATATATATATTGTCGATCCAGGAACATGTCTAATTGGCCAAATCACTGTGACCCAGCCCTCCATGCAGATCTCACAAGAGTCATTCATTCGGGAAAAAACAGATGTTTGCTAAGCCAGATGTACATCTTAACTATATTTGTAGCATACATGTTTAATGAATCAAGTGTACTTTGACTTCACAGATGCACAATGACGTCAGTAGAACAATTATTATTGTCTCATAAGGTTAGTCAGTTCAGGTTGCCTGACATTGTTAAATGCTACACATTCATTTGGCTACATGGTTTTCAGTGAAGTTTATTTCAGAGATGGTTAAAGACATTTAGCTTTTGCTTAAAGGTTTTCTGGAAGTTGTGACCCTAACATTAAAGAGCATGCTATTGTCTGTTTTGGAAACCATGGGAATATAATGGTCCTACTGTGGAAGACCATGACGCAGAGAATAATGTGCAGGATGCGAAGTTTTCAGATGTTGGTAACCAATGAAACACATTTTATAAAGACATTCTGTGCATCTGTATATGTACTTAAAAGATCTTTCTGCCTTTTGTGAAGTGAATGCCCAATTGCAAGGAATAGAGAATAGCAAAATTATGTTGGTTTTCAAATGTCACAATGCATTTGACAAAAAAAAAAACACACATTTTGAAATGTTAATCTTTCAGGCATTGAATAGAAGGCCGTTCAATCTCTTGAGAACCGAATGCAATTCTGCTTTTAAACAATTCAGTGCCCCAAACAGCCCAAAGCATGAAAGGAAATAATGTAGATGTTATATGGTTAGATGTTGCCTATTCATGTTGATTTTTCTTTGTATGCTGCAGTGCACAAACTCCCTGAATGTTCAACTTGCTTGGTTCTAAAGTGAAATGCACACAAAGATTAGTGATCATTCTGTGCATCAATGTGTATTTCTCAACTCAAACTAGCAAAAACTATCATTACAATTGAAAGTTATCAACTTTTTAAGAAAATTATTAGGCTTAAAAAAATATAACAGCTTTTAAATTAAGTGAACTTCAAACAATCCTCACATGAACCCATAATAAATTGCATATATTTACCTGTGCCCTTCCTATCTTAACAGGTAGGATACAGAAATTGAGTCACATTGGTAGCGCACTCAATATAAAATCGCGGCATTTTGCGTTATATAATTGCATAGGTTTGACATCTCGATTACGATTGCAATATGATTAATCGTGCAGCACTAATGGGAATGTGTGATTTCTTGCTCACATCGCAACACTATAGGAACAAACTTATAAATCTGTGATTTTTGCATCGTCCTGTTTATGTTCTCTCACATTTTGAAAATTTGATAAGATTAAGAGATTTAGTAGTGTTTAATGCTGTGCTGTTCTATGCTAATTTAGAAGAGTTTCTGATATGTGCTCAGAGATGGGTCAAGGCCAATTTATACTTTTGCGTTGGGTGCCCGCAGTAGGTACGGCGTAGCATACGCACAGACCATACCGCGTACCCTTCGCCGTAGACTGACGCGCACATCCTCAAAAATGTAACGGAAGAGATCACTTGTCCGACACGACAGTCGCAAGGTGTTGCAACGCCTCCCCACATTTGTACTTTGGGCGTTCCTCAAGTTTACCACTATGGGCGCGGTTTTGAGCCAGCAGCCAGTCTAGAACAGAGGACCTGCGAGAGACTTCCCCTCGTCTCCATATGCTCTACTTTTATTGGATAGTCCAGCTTTTTGACGCGCAGCATTTTTCCTAAATGAAGTGCCGCCTTCCCAGAATGCTTTGCGGGTGCGTCAAAGTCGCGTGACGTCACCCATAGGAATAAAGCGGAGCGCGGCGTGACAGAAGTGCCGCACGGACAAGTGGATCCGCACCGTGACTACACGTCGCGACGACGCAGACCACAAGATCTGTGATTGGTCGGCTTGGTAGCATCGCATTTCCTCCTACGCATTTCCGCACGTACCATCTCCTCCGACGTCTTCTCTCGTTTCCCAGATAGCAAACTGACATTGAATCAACGTGGAAACATGACATCGAAACAACGTTGATCTGACATCGTTTTGCTCATCGAATTAACGTTGAACCAACGTCAGACGCGTCATTCTTTCAAAACTAACGGAAAATCAACTTGAAATCAACGCGTTGTTTCAACGTTATGAAAGCAAACCAATTTTTGATTTTCATTTAGCTTTGAAGAATGCCGCGTCTGACGTTGGTTCAACGTTAATTCGATGAGCAAAATCAACGTTGTTTCAATGTCATGAGAGACGTCGTTTCCACGTTGATTCAATGTCAGTTTGCTGTCTGGGTTCTGCCTTTTAGTTTTAGTAATTTCACTAAAAGTAACTGTTTTTTCCACCTCAACAAGCTCCAACTCCAACATGATCCGCTCTCTTTCGGTCGCCATTGCTTGTTGGAACCTAGCCGCGAGGAATCTAAACACAGTGGAACATTAAAACCCTCCACCGCCAACTAGCGTTTCGGAGCAGTACTGCAAAGCAACCAAGACCTGAACGCAGAAGTATAAATGCTCACGACGGCGTACCCTCGACGCAGAAGTATAAATTGGCCTTTAACATCATGGTGACAAGTGGAGCATGAGCTTGGTTTGAGAACAGATTTATGTTCTCATTATATAATGTTCTAAATGTTCTCTCTGTAATGTTCTATCTTGTCGTACTCTTTCAGCAATTGCTATGCTGTGCAAATGTTATCAAAGCATTGTGTTACCAATTAGCTGAATTAGCTTGTTATAGCTATAGCTTAATCGTTTTAAGTTAAATGTATGAATTAAGTGAGGAGAAAATAAAATCTGCCAGTTCTGCTTACTTAAACTTTGAATATCCTAACTTAAAAATTTTGATGTAACTGATCGCCTAGAAATGTTTGAGTTTGCCCATCGGCTTCACAGTGCATCACATTCTTTTGCCCAAAACAAACGAAGCTCTAATACATTTTTGACAAGTTTCCGTGTCCAACTTTACCACTAATTGTTAACCCAAGAACCACTCACACCGACTGAGCGAACGAATCAGTAAGAATTTTTTTTGTAAATCAGATCGAGTCGTTCATTAATAAGATCTGAACCTGATCTACATCAACATTTATGGTTTTTCTGGTATAAATTCTCATGTGTTCTATGGTTCGATTTGTAAGTCAGTTAACCTTCATTGATGTATCTTGTCCTTCGAACTCAAGCTGGAGCTCTTGAAGGCTTTAGTCTTTACAAATCTGATAAGAAATGCAGAAAAAATCAATGTCATGTCCAGACATGGCGAGACATGTTCGCTGGTGCACGACTCAGCTGTTTTATTTCCCTCAACCAGCTGCTGGCCTTTGAATAAAGCACAGAGGAGAACATTTCTCTTTGGCACAGGCAAGCAGAAGGGGATATTCTCACTTCAAGATTACTGCAAGTCTTTGTGTCATCTGTTTATTCAAATTCAAATGCGTCTCTCACATGGCCAGTGATTTTTACGCTTATGTAATTTTCCATATTGTAGTGGCTTCAATAGAATCCTTGATCACAGCCATCATTATATCTTCATCACCGTGAGCTATGCAACCAAATACACATATTTGAGCATTGAGCACTTCTGAATATTAATATTATTTGTTCTGTTCTGGTTTTCTGCTAAATTGTACTATGTTCTGTTATACTCTGTACTATTTGTTCCATTCTGCTTTGTTTTACTCTATTATATACAGTAGTTCTGTTATGTTTCGTGTTTTTTACTAGTTTGTTCCATTCTCTTCTACTTCTATTTTCTTTTTTATTTGGTATTGTTTTTGGTTATTTGGTCCTTTGCTTTTGTTCTCTCTGTCCGTCTTTCTTTTTCATGCTTTCTTTCTTCAGTTCTGTTTGGTTCGGTAATGCTGTTGAGTTCAATTCTACTTTATGTTGTTCTGTTCTGTTTATTTGGTTCTATGTTCTCTGCTTTTTCAGTTCTGTTGTTTAATTCAGTTCTATTCTAATTAGTCTACAAAGATCTGGAATTGAATTGATGTATTTGCATATTTTCATGTACAGTAGCATATAAAGACCCGCGCGTTTAAACGTGCACACATGTGTACGCATGCATTTCTAACATCGACACCGTCGTGTTTTTACAGTTCACTGTTTGGTATTGTCCTCTATTAAAGTTTAATAAGCAAGTGTTCTAAAGGAGACGAGGGACAATCAAGTCTTGCAGCTGCTCTTCTCTGTGAATGTCACCATTGTTGTGCATCTTTTATTCATGCGTTGACGTTTTCTAGTGCGTCTTTGTACTCCATTTTATCAAAACCCACCTAGCATCACCATCACAGGCTACTCCACTCAAGATTCAGCTTTACTGTTATTTTGTCATAAACATACAAAAATTATTTTAGTTTTTGAGTTGGAGTCAGACATATCAAAGGGCTTTTTTTTTTTTTTACTTTGTCACATAACAGCCATGAACTATGTGCATTGTGCAACATGCTGCTTGGTGGTTGGACTTCTTAGGTATCTCGTGCAGGATGAGGCATCAATATTTTTGGTTTATTTTCCCAAAAGAAAACACATCTTTGCATTCCACTGTGCAGATTTCCCATCGTTTTTCTATTTAAACATGCACTAGACTGGCGTGTTTGACCATTGCACTTGTGTCTCATCTATTTGAGAGTTCAGCTTTTAAAAAACATGCCTTTAGACCTTGAATGTCTAAATTTTGTCAACTTTCATGAGCATGCTAGCTTATCATTCATTCATTAAGTACAGTATTTAAGTTCTATCCGACTCTTGGTGATCTTGGTTTCACCATACGCGAGAGACTGTCCATGAATTTTCTTGCCAATGATTTTCCCAAGGAACAGTAGGTTGCCAGATCTTTCCCAACCCTCCCAATTACATGGCTTGAGACTCAAACACACACATATTTACACATACAGACAATTTAGGGTCGTCAATTCACGGTTTTTGACTTGTGGGAAAAACCAGAGTACCCAGAAGAAAGCCATGCAGATTAGAGCCAGACCGATTTATCGGCTGGCCAATATTATCGGCCGATATTAGGCATTTTCCAAACTATCGGTATCGGCAGTTATAATGGCCGATAAATGAATATTTCAAAAATAAAATAAAAACGGACGAAACACGCTTCAACCATGTCATGAGTGTTGGAATTGTATAGTTTGTCCACCAGAGGGCACTGTACACATCCCTGTTGGCAACACTCGTGTATAACGCGGCACATGCATAAAAGTTGGCTTTTCTTTTACTCATGTGTGAAATCCAACAACGCCAAGTGTGTGTTGCAGACTGTCCTTCTGTAATGGATTTAGATTAGAATCGCTAAATAGGTTTTAGAAGGCAGGCAGCAACTGATGATTGAAAATGGTTTGATGTTGATGGAAAGAATTTAAAAAGTGCAGGTAAAGGGATAAGCAAGCTGACATTGTAATTATAAGGTAGCTTATAAGGCAATGTAGGGACTAATTATTATTTTATTTATCAGAACTTTAATATATTTTGATGTTCCTCTGTTCTGTTGTGACAATAAAAGAAACAAGTTTCTTTTTAAAATGCATTATCGTATTATTTTAGTTAAAAATCATAAATAACTACAAATAACTAATGTTAGGGAAATCTGTTAATGTTTTGTTGCGCGTTTCTGAAATTAAAAATATATATATCGGCCGATATATCGGAATATCGGATTTTAAAACCAACAAATATTTGTATCGGTATCGGCCTTCAAAATCCTTTATCGGTCGGGCTCTAATGCAGACATAGAGAAAATGCAAACTTCACACAGAAAGATGACCTCAAAGCTAACAGACATGCACTAAAAGTCACAAAACTCTCATTTTAAGATCTTTTGTGGAAGTGAATTTAGAGAAAGGTAAATTCAGGGTTGAACTTTAATATGAATCTAATTTGATCTTTAATATAAGATAGATTTTTTTAGGTATATTTGGAAATTCAATTTCCACGTCTGTCTTGCTGTTTTTCCAAATAGATTTTGGTTCAGACCACATTATCAACTGATTTTTTAGTTAGTACAATCATTACCCTTTGTACAATATTCTATCATCACTCATTTTTGTTGATTAAGCCATAACAGTGTAACCAAAAATAGCATGCTTTCTTCAATGATTTCGCAAATGCCAACATATGCCACAGTAATGATGCTAAGGTGACATTTAAAAGGCACGGTAACAGCTTAGGTTCGAAAAATTGCTCTACTTGATATTTTAGGACGCACAATTAAAGAGGGGCTGTTTTGAGAAATCAAGGCAGGAATCACTTGCAAATGAGCGGATAAAGAACATTGAGGGGGTTATAAAGCGTTCAGAACATATTTAACGAGTTGCCATAGAAATATATGATAAAGAATTGTAGTCATAGGTACATCATAATTAGATCTTTTTATAGTTACACCGTTTTTAGAGACAATGACAGTTCTCGTATGAAAACAAGAGGAGGGGGAAGTATTCCTAGAAGTATCTCTCAAAATAGTTATTTTTAGCATTTTATTTAGAATACAAGCATCAGATTAATTATGTCATATTGCAGTGGACACAACCTCCCACCTGAGTAAACCCAGCTGCCCTGACAGCAGTGATTATTTATTTTTTAACCTCATTACGGATGACACAAATGTCTTCCTTTAGCAGAGGGGCTGTTGCCATAGTAACAGAGTGCAGCCGTGGCACATGGTCCATCTTATGGGACATGCCCTTTCTAAGTTTTTATTCTGTTATACACATGGTCAACCAATCACAGTGGACACGCGGCCTACATGATGTAATATGTCAGAGTATAGCGGCGACGTGATGTCATTGGTCAGTGATAGCAGAAAGAAAGGATTTGCTCTTGGAGGGACAGATGTCTGAGAAAGTGTCTGCTCTGGAATGTGTGATTCATCAAGTGATGGAATATACAGACACAGTTTTACCATCTTTATTTGTTCTTCAGGGGGCTCAACTGTAATGAGAAACAGTGTGGCGAGTTTCAAGAGCCAAAGGCCATAATCATGTGACAGTCAGGCACCTTGGATTTAGTGATGATAAACAAGGAGCCCGCTGGCATTCTGGGAAAAGTTAGGCTCTTGTTGTTCATTTAAAAGTACTTTTGACCAAGATAAAGATTGATCTGGACCTGCTTAGAATCTGATAACAGTTCCAGTAGAAGAACAGTTCACAGTTAAGGGGACAGTTCACCCACAAATGAAAATTCAATTTATCATTTATACACCCTCAATTCCTTCCTTGTGAATCTCTTTTTTCTGTGGAACACAAAAGGAGACATTTTTAGAGGAATGTATTTGGTGCTCTTTGCCATACAATTGAAGTGACCAGAGATGTCACGCAAGATATTCGGGGAATAACAACACAAAAGCATAAAAATGGTTAGTTGACCCCAAAATGAAAATTCTGTCAAATTCAATCTGTTCATCATATAAAGCGATCATGTCTCTTCAGAAATTTTTTGACTAAACCACTCAATTCATATGGATTCGTTTTACGATCTCTTTCTGAAACGACAAAGTGGTAGTTGTGTAAACTGTCAATTGAGGGACCGAAATCTCTCCGATTTTTTATTCAAAATATCTTAATTTGTGTTCCAAAGATGAACGACATGGGTTAGAGCGACATTATGACAGGAGTTTATGACAGAATTACCATTTTGTTGGGAAGTAACCCTTTCACACAAACCTGGTGTTTCACACAGATTTTGAATTACGTTAATATTGCGCTGTTGTGATTTATGGTTAAAGGAAATGTTCATAAACTTAATTTTCTGTCCTGTCAGAAAATTACTTGTATCTTTTTACAGATATTTTTCTTAGAACATGAGTCGATAGCCATTTCATGAGTCAAGGTCCTTTTTTGGTATAATTATGTTATTGTTAATTAAAATATAATCTAAATGTAATTATTAATAGATCATATATTTAAAAATAAAGCCGTTATTAATATATATATATACAGTATATATTGGTTATATACGTATATAGACTTAAACTTAAAACAACTTAAACTTTAAAAAAACGAATACAAATAAACCAAGTTAAACCGAAATCTTAAATAAATATTAAGCCAAATTGAAACATGAGATCACATTTAAAAATAACTAAATCACATAAAAAGTACAAAAAAACTAATAAAAATAAACCAAGTTAAACCGAAACCTTAAATAAATATTAAGAAAAATTGAAATATGAGATCACGTTTAAAAATAACTAAATCGCATAAAAATTTCTAAAACTTTAACTAAAATTAAAATAAAAGATAATTAAAAATATTAAGAATAAAGGTCATACAGCTTTGGACAGAATGACAGAATTATCATTTTTGAGTGAACTATCCCTTTAAAAGTGTTAAGTTGAACAAAAAATCTGAACTAATTCCTGTAGCTGTTGTGCAGAGCCTTGATATGACAGACTAAGCATTTTATTTACTGCAGTGGACTAATGGGAGGGATACTGTGCCATAAATTCACACATTGTCTTAAGGCTACTGTGTTTGTTCTTGCGGAGCTGGTGAGAGAGGCGCAAATGCAATCTGAAAGAAATCACAATTACGTCATAAATTCTCCATACTATGCTATGAAAGATGATCAAGCGCATAGAGATCAGAGGAGCACGACTGCTGAGTGCTTCGACTCAATCAGTGTCATATATGTGAAATCTTTCAAGTTCCTCACTGAAAATAAAAATCAAAAGTTGGAAATTGTAAAATTTCCAATACAAGCTAAATGTGGCCAATAAGGTTGTCGTCTAGCTCGTATAGGGACTAATAATGTGGCTTCAATATTGCACAAAATATTTAGTTGCAGAAATGTTATTTACATCAACCATGATTAATTAATTTAAATAAATAGTGCATTCATTAATAAAAAATAGAATAAAGTTGCCACAATCAGTTATATTTATATTCCATGAGCGAACGTGTCCTCATTTATGGAATGATTTCTGTTCAGCTATGAAGCAGTGATGTCATTATCTAACTCTGTTCTCTTCTGATAGTGTCAGTGTAATCAGATCAATAATATTGCTGAATATTAAGTGTCCCCAAATAAGCAAGCCAGAGGATTTAGTACACTATTGATACAGTGTGGCTGGAGTAAATGACATGAGTTTTAATGTGTAATAAATAAAACATAACTATAACTCAGGGATGGGTTGTATGAGTTAGGCTATAATTTTTGTCCTGTGGTAATCATCAGCTTGTCACAGATGCTGTTGAAAGTGCTTAACATAATATTTTTCTATAGGTTATTCATAAAAAGAATGAGCTTTAATGCACTTTTCATTCAGCACTTTTTTTTTCAACACATTTGTCAGTGAGTGAATGTAGTATAGTTAAGTCTATACCAAAGGAAATCTACATCTAAATTGTAGCGCATGACAAATATAGAAGACTTCATCAGATATATCCCACAGTGCTCTGTGTGTGAGAAAGTAGCATCTTGAAGTTCACAGGACATTGTCCAATACAGGGATTTGCTGACGGTGAGTGTGTGGGAATGAGCAGTAATGACTTTGGCTTTGATTGAACTTTACTGGGTGTTTACACTTGGTCACTTCATGCATTTTGATTGGATCGCTATTCAGTGCATTACATAAACATCTAAAAGAAGTGTTATTATCGTGAAATAAACTAAATAGGAATTAGAAATGTTGGCTAGCTTAAATTGAAGCAATAAAATGACTAACCGAAAATAACAGCAAAAACAGAACTAACGTAACTGAACCTACTTGGCCAGCTCCGAGCAGGATTCGAACCGGGGTCTCTGGCTTGGGATGCAGGCGTGTTAACAAGGATGCTTAAGACAGCAGCATGTAATGCCAGTCGCTAGCGTGCCTCTTGAGATCAGGGGAGTGAGGTTTACACATAGACAGTAAAAGAAATGGACAGAGCGATCTCATTGGAACTCCATTGAAGCCCGTTTTTGGCCATTTTTTAGCACTTCCGTCCCTGACGCGCAGACTCAAACAGAGCTTGACTACGTTATGTGACGAGAGCAACCCGTCTATCTTCTAGTGCTGTGGCATGAGAAATCTGAGTCATTGCAGAGGCGAAGAGTGTGAATAGGAGCTGTCCATGAGCTAGGAGAAGGAGACAATTCTGCTAGGTATTCTGATTAATTATTTTGTCATTTTGCCTCCACGTTTCCCCGATTGTGCGTGAGCTTCTTCTCCTGTCCATACGGTAATCTCTCAACCGTGCGACAGAGAGTCGCGTGGGTATGACGCAATTGTTAGCCTACTTTCACTAAAACTGCTACAGGGCCATAATATAAGCTGCAAGATAATGGAGCATTTTATACATTGTCGTGTTTATTTAGAAATAAATAAAGGACAAATAGGGTCTTCAAACGCCTCAGATGTAAAGTTATTCGCTGTCAAAGTGACGCCAAAATGAAAGGGAGTCAATGGGAATGCTAACGCAAGTGAAGTTCTGCTACAAGATGGCAGCTCCCGCGAGGCTTCAACTTCCGGTCGATGGATTACCCCCTTGGGTTTACACGCACAGCTCGTACACTCACACCCCCAAAACTCACTTCTGTCCGGGTCACGGCACCAAATGTAACCAGTCCTATTTGACGCGCTCCGAGCGGGATTCGAATCAGGATAACAAGGGCGCTAAAGACAGTCGCTAATGTGCCTCTTGAGGCCAAGGGAATGAGGTTTAAGGCACAGCTCTTACATCTGTTACACAAATTTATTTAAACCTAAATAGTAATTATAAAAATAGTAATAATAAATGGTAAATATAAAAAATAAAAGCTAATTCAAAATATTAATAAACTTTATAAATAATACTAGAATAACACTTTTTTAAAATAAACACATCTGTGAGCTGATTATTGGTTAGCAACATCTGCATATCATTTATGGGAACTTTACAATGATGGTTTCCTGTTCATGAGTGAAATACTGTCTGTATCAAACAATACTTGCTAAAGAAGAATTCATTAAAAATGTTCCCGTTTTGTTCCCTAACATAAATGAGAAATAATTATATCTCAGACATGAATTTCAAGCATAGTGTGCTTTAAAACAGAGGGTGAAAACAAATTGTTCCACCATTGATCTGTCTTAACAACTTCATGAACATTACTGTACAAGCAAGGCTGAAAACATTGAGTGTGATAAAAGAGGAAGTCACAGTAGTTCACTGTGCTTCTATATCAATATAATGGTCAAGGTGATGTTGCCAGAACATTCCACAGTCTTCAAACCAGTAGAGCATGCCATATGGAAGTGTGCTCTGCCAAACTTTTTCTGAAAGTTCTTCAGTAAAAGCGGATCTGATCAAGCCCCAGTAATAACGTCTTGTGGCCACTGGATACGCAATGGCTGTGAGGCTTTTTGCTTCAGCCAGTGTATAACTCACAAAAAAACAATATCTGATGCCCCTTGGGAACCCACATTAGAGACTTATTTGAACCTCCAATGGTTGCTATTGCTTCATACTACTGATGGGAATTGTGGAGGAATATCCGGCATCTGCCAAAGTACATGAAATCACATCTTTTTGTCATAATTTAAGATGAAAATGTGTTCAGTAATTTATGCAGTTTTAAAGAAATCGCCTTGATCATGAAGCACTTTTAAGCACTTCTCCAGACTTTCACTTTCTCCAACCAAACTTTCTCAAGCGCATTACAGTAATGAATTCATATTTGATACTGTTCTGCTGCAGTCAGGCCTCCAAACTATGATTAAAAAGGATGCAATGCAAAGAAACGAAATATTTGCGCCACTCATAAAAACTCCAAGGGTTGGGGAAATGTGTATGTAGTGGTTTCAGACTTTAAAACGAACAATAGCATAAGCCGTGACGCCATTTGCAAACAAATTACTCTTACTGAGTCAGTCAAAAAGATCCATAAGTTGTGTCCAAAATGACATGTACAGTGCAGGGGGTGTCCAATCCTCAATCCTGCTCCATAGGGCCACTGTCCTGCAAAGTTTAGCTCTGGCCCAAATTAAACTCACCTGAAACAGCTTATCAAGGTTGTATACTAGCTGAGTGCATGAAGTCTCCAATATTACACACATTTCTTTTTGCTTTCGTTCATTAAGTGCTGCACCATGACTCCAGAGCTTTAACCTCAATTTTATGAAGGAACACAAGGGCTTTGTCTGTAAATAAGATAATTTAAACCTACTACTTTATTTACAAAAATATTGACCTGAAACCCACATGCATGTTGTGTTGACTCGAATGCTAACGTAATTCCATGAATGCGCAACAGCACTTGCATCCTTTCATAAAATTGGAGTCTCCAATTTCACTGGAGTCACATGGATTACTTTAATGATGTCTTTCCTACCGTTCTGGACCTTAAATGTGGTCGAATCCAGCCCGTTCTCATCCCAAGGCGTCATCCAACTGACGCGTTTGAGCATGCGTCAACATCCGACGCACATGATGGCACCCTTAAGCGTTAATATGAGACGCAGATATATATGGGCCAGAAGGCGCTCCCTAGTGGTCTAACCCTAAACCTACCCATAACGGAAGCGTCATCTAACTGACGTTAAATGGTGCCATGTGCGTCAGGTTTAGACGTATGGTCGAAAGCGCAAGTTAGATGACCCCCTAGGATGAGAATGCTTTGTAGAATCCTATCCCAATGGAGGGACAAGAAACGCTCAGGTTTCTTCAAAAAGATCTTCATTTGTATTCTGAAGATGAACAAAGGTCTCACAAGTGTGAAACAACACAAGGATGAGTAATTAATGACATCATTTGTATCTCTCAAAATACATCCCAAAAGACGTTTTAAAGTTAAAGTGTCTTTAAACATCAACCCTATCCAGCAGACCGACTCTTTTTGTTATATAAAGACGAAACAGAGCACATAGCTTAGGCAAAGATAGAAGAAGGCCAACCGTACTTAGCCTTGCCTCAGAGATGACTGCTTTCTTTCAAAGCGACAGAACAGCTGAAGAAAGACTTGACCGGTCTCTAGATTAGTGCCGTATGAATAATCCAACAGGAAACACAGAACCTACATTATCACAGAGAACAGTTCTGTCTGTTGACTCTGTGGAGAATGGCTGGCACTTACAAAGTGTGAGAGAGCTAATTAAAACACAAGATGTGGCACCACACCGCCATAGATAGGAGCAAAGAAAGAGAGAGCGGTAAAAAAGAAAGCAGGGGTGAGGAATCTACACATCTCATTAGCTTTCATCCTTGGATCTGGGACAGTCTGCACTTTGTCTAAGCTTTGACTTAAGTCTTTGTATATCTCGTCACATTGGTAAATTGTTGATGTCGGAACACAAGGAGAGTCTGTGTGGAGTGTCAGTCTATTAGCTGCCAATGCCATGCACTGACGGCTCCAGAGGAAGGGGAAGGGCGAGAAGAATCCTCTTTAGTCTACTGAGGCTGCCTTGGCATTTGATAGAGCAATAGATGTCTGAGTCTTTGTATACTTGCAGTGAGAGAAGTCTTACCTTTCCATTACAGGACTATTGGTATTGGGAAGGATAATGGATCCGTGCTGCTGACAAAGGCATTGCATAATCCATCAAGAAACTGGGATTATCCTGGTCAGATGTCTCTTATGTGCAGACAACACAAAGTGCATTGAATGTGTATGAGCGGAATAATGGTGGCTGTTACATAAGTGAATACATTTTTGATTCAGCTTTCCATTGGAGGTTCTCGGAGTTCATCTTTCTCAAAGGATGAATTTATTATGTTTTTATTTCATGTTCAACCAGTTGTTTTGCATATATATACTGTATATATATATATATATATATATATAGAGAGAGAGAGAGAGAGAGAGAGAGAGAGAAATATATATATATATATATACATATATATTATATTTTTTATATTTATTGTATATTTAAATCATAAATTTGTAACCATACAGTATTATATACACAGTAAACTTTATTTAATTTAATGCAGCACCAGTAAACATATATATATATATATATATATATATTTATATATTTATATATATATAAAATTAAAGTATATATATATATATATATATATATATATATATATATATATATACTTTAATTTTACAATGCCCTGTATAATGTATAATCCACAGTATTTTATATCTCCTATATTAAAATAAACTATTTAAGTTAAATAAATTTAGTTGTAAATTATATATAAAATTAATAAATTTTTTGCAAGAATGATTTGTATTTTATTTTAAATACATTTTATTATATTTGCCAGTAATGAATCACTAGGCCTATATTTTCAAGTTCTGGCAATGACAGTTACCCTAACTGCTTTTAATCGTAAATTTAATAAGTTTGCATCATCAACATCAGTGCACAAAAACATGTTGGCCGATTTAATGTCTGGCAACTGCAAATGTTGTTGTTTAACAACTCATTTTAAAAAGTCACTCTCTTGATACCATTCTGGCAGAATTTTCTCCCTTCTCATTTTTTCAATTTCTTAACAACTTGATTTCTTATGGATTTGAGGAGCACAAGTGGGATTTTGTAGCCAAAATGATCCTGTAATAAAGTCTGGTGTGGAGAAGAGCAAAGCTGGTGTGGGAGGAGCAGTTTTAGATTGGCAGGAGACAAGGGATCCCAGAAGGCTTGAGGAAGATGCGAGCCAGCCAGCAGCAGCTTTTCATTCATGAAGATGCAATTCAGCTCTGACACTTGCTGTTTTCTTCGGGAGTTGCCCAGCTGACTGTGTGAATTCAACCAGTGTCACCGAGCGCTATGCACCTGACCCAACTATAGACACACTCATGAGTGCAAACTTGGGGGCTTGATCTGAACACAACTGGACACTGTTCAATTCAACTTTCCTTATGGGATTGGTCTGGGCGAGTATGAAGAGCGCTGTCAGAAGCTGGAAGCGGCGGTCAGTGTCTCGATAGGCGTTATAGAAGTGTTCATTCAGAAGGATGCTGGTGGGAAATGCCTGCAGACAGAGAGGATGAGATTTGTGGAAAGGCGCTGGAGCTTCTGTCCGACCTGTGCTCGAGAGGAGAGGTGCACAATGAAAACTGCTTGGAATTCACATACTATTTTCGCGATCTCGGGAGACCGAGATATTCGGACTCTGGTAAGGACAGTGTTGTTTAAAACATGTTTGCTGACGAGGTGTGGTGTATCGTGTAACTAATCAAAACGCCGAAAATCACATTTAAACAGTCGCGTTCAGCTGCTTTCAAACTACATATGAATCGTATAGTTTGGCATGGCACTTACAGGTATTTTTTTCTCTCTAGAAAGTTATCAGGAAGGTTTTCTGACGACTTTCCGTGTTTAAAAATGCGTTTTTTTTATTTATATGTTCGGCTAATTAGCAGCTAGCATTGATGAAGTGTTTCTTGTCATTAAAGTAACCACACCCATTACATAGGCTATATAAAGCAAACAGAAGCCTATTATTAAGATTAAAAAGGCGTACTTTTGTTGTTGTCGTGCTCTTAATTGCTGAGATTATTATTAGATTATTGTTATTTATGTACATTTTCGTTTACTAGACTTTCTTATAACACAGAATAAATGTTTATGTTTTGTTACTATAGTTAACTACTATATATACATATATATTTATATATATATATGATATCTCTACAGACATGTATATAATTTTTGACAGATTCTTTTGTACAAAATTATTATCATTTTCTATGTTAACAATGGTATTTGGCTTGTTTTTATATTTTTTCATTTAGACTACATTTTACTTTATTCTTATTTATTTGTTTGTTTGCTTTAGTTTTTATTCTCTGGGCTACATTAATTGGCTAGATCTATTTTACTTCAAGACAACTACACACATACACACACACAAAACAAGCCCTAATCAATCCACACAGTCCAGCATTAATGACCTATTTCGAATTCGAGCTGGCCTGTATTTTGCCATTTGGTAATGCAGCCTACATTCATTCAGATTTAATGCTGCAGCATGTCAGCGGCAGTGTAATTCTAGCAATAATATTCCTGCACGAGCATGAATACGTTTTTTGTTTTGTATCTTTTTGAATTCAGTAGTTAAATTAAACACAACATTTTTACACATGTATGCAGGAAACTTGTGAATCCCCAAAACAACCTGTCAATGATGTCAGAAATAGAGCACTGCTTGATTCAGTATATGGGCTAAACTACACATTAGCTTTACTGAACCTAGATCACGCTCATCCTCAGAGACACAGAGCGGTCAACAGGAAGCCATTAGGATTGCCCACCCTGCTACTCTATACACTTTCTCCTTTGTGATACCCTGCATTGACATCCGTTAACACAAGGCCCTCAGACCCATGGGAGAAAGATTCATACAAGTAATTTGGTCCCTCAAGATGGATTGTACAAGAATTTAATGAAAGGGAACAGCTGGGTTCAGATAGAGAAACCCAGTAAATATACTCTTAGCCTGATGGGAGTTCACTGCAAAGTGCCTGTACGGTGAAAAATCTTTTGTAATAGAACCCAAGGGAACCTGGCACTTTGAGAGGTTAATAACACATCACTGTAATGGATGACTTATGGACAGTTCAGATGGCACGGTGTGGATGCATATTGACAGGTTTATGTGTAACAGTGTGTCATTCTTACACAAGAAAGTTTATAACACATCCATGAGCAACAATGCAACAGTCAAGGGCTATTGACTGTGAAGCTTGAGTCATATTTATTCATAGCTACCCTCACCTATAGTTTCTACTACCGTTGACATCTGGACTGTCATAAAATGGTCTTCGTTTGGTAAACCTGTAAACACCTTTCTACCCTGTGGCAGAAAAAAAAACTTTGTATATTGCCATTAAATTTGCGAACAGTCTCCCAGCTTCGATTTGATTGGCTAGTAGCTGCTAGCATCTGCACTCTGCCACCTGGATTCACAGAAGCAGAAATAAAAATAGACATTCGTGAGAGGTTGAGCTAGGTGAATATGGCCTTTCGAAGTACCTAAATGCCTTAGCATGCTTATCACACGTATAAAGAATGATTAAATAGTGTTTTTGCATTCATATGTGAACAAATATCCAGAGGCAAAAGGTGTCTGGATTTATGTTACACCTGCTTAAAAAGATGCACAACAACATGATCCCTGGGAATGTACTGTGTCTAGCTTATTAAAATGAACATGCAAATTGAGAGGCAGTTTGTCGGGAAAATCTAGCTGTAATCCATTTGACACCCTAAATCATGGTTTGCCTTGTCTAAGTGACCTGACCTTTTCTTAAAGACATTCGGGTGTGATTACCTCAGGCTTCATGCTCCTCTGTTTCTTATGTAAAAGTGAGTTCATCTTTGCCCATACGGACAAAAAAAACTCAGAAGACGAAAAATGCAATCTCTTTTTTTTTTTAGGAGCGGGAAAGTAATGGTAAACAAATTCGCTTTAAGCCCGTGTCATTAATCTTGTGTTGGATAAGTGAATAATGTGATGTCAGAGCTTAGAAATGAGTTTAGTGTCTTGTGGGATTGTGAAATCATTTTGAAACCATGAGACGCAATCTTTAGTTTCCATATTTGTAACCATTACAGATGCAGTATGAAGATGTTTCCATAGAGATGCACTGTTCTTTCTGAGTGCTTTTTGTTAGTGCTTTAAAATGAAGAAACATACACAATGAGTCAACAACCTCAATTGTTTTTGATCTTTTTAAATCTAACTCCCTTTATGGCAGTTGGTCAGTTCACTCAGCAGCCATCTTGGAAACAAAATTTAAAAGCAAAAGTTATTCAAGTATAGCTTATTTGAATGGAGAAAGAGCTTAATCTATTAAAATGTTTGTCAGTTTTACATTTAAATTGATACAAATTTCACATTAGGAATGAATTGTGCTTTTTAGCTGAAATTACATAAAAAGGATTGTATTCTTCAAGCTAGTCAGGCTGTGTATAATTATTTTGTATATATATATACACACACATGCATGTATATTAATGAAAAAAATATTATTTACATATAAAATATTTATATTTATTTATATAATATAAATTATATATAAATCTATATACAGGATATACATGAAAATATTTCTTAAATATATACAAGCGTGTGTGTGTGTGTGTTTATAAATATAAAATAACTATTATAATATAATTATACACAGTGCACCCACATATATTATGTAAACATAAACTTTTATTTTGAATGCGATTAATCGCGATTAATCGTTTGACAGCCCTAGTTATTATATAAAAATTACTTTTTCATCATCTCAGTAATTCAGTTTTTTTTTTCTTCGATACATCTAATTTGCTTAGATTTAGCATTGAAACATGCTCTGATATTTACAGTACACTTCATTGTCAGTACACATACTGATCTTCATTGTCAGTTCAGATTTAAGCTTGGTGTCCTATTTACCTTACCTTTGAGTCCCACACTGAAACAACATGCATAAAATGGTATCACACTGAATGTGTGTCCCAGTGAGGCTGCTAGTTGGAGCATGTTCTCTGTTGCATCATTTATTCATAATGTGTGTCCGTATCGTAACCCTAAGGACACAGTGGCTGTAGAGAATGTTGTTTGGTTTTTTTTTAAGTGCATATTTTTTTATTTTTAGGCAACATGCTGTCATGGCAATTCACAATACAGTATTTTATGTTTTGCTGAATTGTTGGCTTATTCTAATAAATTTGTTCAGTCGGGTTTGTACGATCTTCCTGTCCCATTGACAGTTAAGTTTACGGATGGACCTCCACATTTTTTCCCCCAATTTTGTGTTTTGTTTTTGGTACAGATCACATTTAATACAAACAAAAGTTACATAATGCATTACTTTTCATAGTAGTTACTAATTGGTTACTTTTTTAGGGAGTAACGCTGAGTGTTGTAACTTTCCCAACTCCGATTCTTATGAGACCGGCTTTATTTTAGCACAAAATGCGATTGTTTTATCCCATTTGAGATTTTTTAAATGTAATATTAGCCATAATAATAGAAAACGTGAATTTGTCACAATGTTTTCAAATCAAAATGTCCATATAATTGTGACGTTTCATGCAGACAGGGATATTGTTGTATTGGAAGTGTGCCGGATGTCATGCACATGGTTTAGCGCACTGTTACGCAAATGAAGCCTGTAGTTAATTTACCATGTCATTGGAATCCCACAGAGTCTATTAAAGTCTGTGGAACAATGCTGAATGCTAATAATAATAATACTGATTACACCTTGACAGCATTACAAAAGGAAGAAATTATTAATCCATTCATCCATGATTTCCCAGTATGAAGCCTGCTGTAGAATCTGTTTTGTGCTCGCTTTTAAATGAGCACTCATGAAATTTCAGAACAGCCAAATCAAGAAAATCAAATCAAAGATATTTTATATGAAGATACTTGATATTTTAGTACTTGATATTTGATGGACGGAAGTGCCAAAGGTGTTTCAAATAAATTTATAAGCCCCTAAATATATACAATTTTTTTTTTTTTAGTTCATAATGCAACACTTGAGCATCTAAGAAAGTCATAGATGTTTGGAATGACATGAGGTGAGTAAATAATGACAGAATTACATAATTTTTTGACTGAACCATAGCTTTAAGTGCATCCTAAGTCTTCCTGTCTCAGGTATGATGACCTGCAAAAGTAGTCTGACCATATATATTTTTACCCCATACAGGGAGTGGACAGAATAGCAGGAGGCAGGGTGGTCTGACAGGGATTCATTCAGTCCACACTGCCTGGGTGGCCTAATTCAGAGAAACCATCTCAAGGGGGTGAGAGAGAGAAAAGAAGAAATAGGGAAGGGATAGGGAAGGAGTGGATCTTATATGTATCTATTACTGTGCAGTTACAGTTAAAGTTCAAGTCTAATCCAGATATCAGAGATGTCCTTTGCAAAATATCTCAATATCTGGATCACAGAATCCTTTACAGCATTGTAAAGTTTTCAGCTTTTATTTTGAAGGTCCGTGGTTTGGACACACACACACGAATAACTTTGAAGCCTTTATTAAATACTTTATTTGCGAAAGTTCACTTTACTGTTCCGAGGCTGAATAATTTCATAAAACTCAACACAATGAAACTGTTCAGTTTACTTAAAATAGTTCTGTGAACTTGAAAGAAAAAGAAAGTGCTAAACACTCAAAAAATGAATTTGACTGAACCAATTCGTTGAATTTAAGTTTGTCCTACTCAAACCAATTAATTACTTTGACCGTGTAGTTATGAGCAACTTTCTCTCTTGGTCTTTGCTCCAGATGTGTCTGTGAGCCTGTTGTCCCTTTTGGTGACCACATGTGGCCTGGCGCTGTTTGCCGTCTCCCTGTTCGTGTCATGGAAGTTGTTTTGGGTGCCATGGCGAGATCGCTTCTGGCCCGGCCTAAAGGACCAGCAGGGCGAGCAGCAGCCGGTCCTGGCCGAGGTGGAGGGCATGGAGCGGGAATACAGCGAGGACTTTGAGAAGGATCCCATCGGCCCAACGGTGCTCCCAGAGTCAGCCATGAAGATCAGCCACACGTCCCCGGACATCCAGCTGGAGGCCCAGTCTAAGGCAAAGGAGCTCAACCACATCCATGTAGCTCGCGTACAGCGTCAAGTCACCGAACCGACCTCATCTGTCAGGTGAGTCATGTGTTCCTGACTTCATCAGGCATAATCACTCAGCCACCATTTATATTCGTTTAGCAATTCCCAGTTGGCATTTATCAGACAGTGCGAGCCTCTGTGACCTTCAGCTTTAATTAGAGTTCTTTTCAGTCTCGTTATTCGGATGTCTAGCATGGTGACCAACAGAAATCCGCCCCCCTTTTCTTCTCACTTCAGGCACAACTCCATCCGGAGACAGATGAACGTCTCCAATCCCGATTTCAACATGGCCCAGTTCCAGAGACAGGAGTCCATAACAGGTCCAGGCTTGGGACGCATCAAGCCTGAGCTCTACAAGCAGAGGTCAGTGGATGCGGATGACGTCAGGCGAGCGGACAGCTGCGGACGCCTGCACTTCATCATCAAATACGACTGCGACTTGGAGCAGCTCATCGTGAAGATCCACAAGGCCCAAGATCTACCTGCCAAGGACTTTACGGGGACGTCCGACCCATACGTGAAGATCTACCTGTTGCCAGAACGCAAAACCAAGCATCAAACCAAGGTCCACCGCAAGACTCTGAACCCCATCTTCGACGAGGTTTTCCTGTTTCCTGTGGAGTACGCTGAGCTTCCAACGCGCAAGCTCCATTTCAGCGTCTACGACTTCGACCGTTTCTCGCGTCACGACGTCATTGGCCAAGTGGTGGTGGACAACTTCCTGGATCTACCTGACTTTCCACAGGAAACCAAGCTCTGCAGGGATATCCTTTATGTTAGTGCGGTAAGTCTTCCACTGTGTGTGTGTATACTGTATGCTAGTCATGTCAGTATTACTCCTGAATTTGCCCTTAAACATGTTGTGTGCTCACTGCTCAGTCCTCTCAAATGATGTTGTTGTGGCAGAATTTCTAATTAGTGAGAAAAGTAGCATTCATGAGTGGAAAAAAAGGCTGTTTCGTCACCTGAGGTGAGGTGTTGGTTGAGTTAGCTGGCATATGCTGTGTTGCGACTCAAGAAGGTTTTATCCAGGTACAGGAAGCTGCTATTGGAAATCTAGGCAGGGAATTTATACATTGATGATATTGTTAGTTTAAATTAAACCAAACACAAGAAAAGTTTGTTTTTTCTCTTGATTTCAGTAATTATAATCATTTTCTATATGTATATATTTTCTGTATTTTTTATGTTTATTGAAAACACTATATTATAATTAGTGAAATCAAGGAAAAAAACTTTGTTTAAAAGTTTAGTTAGTAAGATTTTAAAAAAATAATAATAATAATACTTTTGTTTAGTAAGGATGCATTTTTAAGATTTCCTTTTTGTTTGAAATGCTGTTCTATTGAACTTTCTATTCATCAAAGAATCCTGCCGGGGAAAAAAATTTTCCACAATATATTCCACAAAAATAATCTGACACATATATATATATATATATTAGTGCTGTCAAATGATTAATTGAGATTAATGGTATCCAAAATAAAAGTTTGTGTTTACATAATATATGTGGGTGCACTGTGTATAATTATTATATATTTATAAATACACACACATGCTTGTATATTTTTAAGAAATATTTTAATGTATATAGATTTATATATATTTTATATTATATATAAATAAAAAAATTCCTAAATATACATGCATGTGTGTGTGTGTGTGTGTGTATATATATATATATATATATATATATATAATAATAATTATACACAGTGCACCCACATATATTATGTAAACAAAATCTTTTATTTTGGTTGCGATTAATCGCGATTAATTGTTTGACAGCTCTAATATATATATACAGTATATATATACACACACAGATTATATTCATGTAAAAAAAATCCATTTATAAAATTATTAAGCATCACATAAATGTTTTGCAATGTGCTCAAATCTCCAACGGATTCGAACACAAACGTGTACTTTTGGCAATATTATATTATTATAGTGGTGTTAACAGTTCATTTTAACACCTAGAAATATGAATGGAACTGGAAATGGAATTATAAGTCCATTTGTAGCCGTTGTGAAGTGAATGCAGTTAATGGTCATGCTGAAAGAACAAGTGAAAATATTTGAGGATAGTTTTCTCTCTCCGATCACTTTCATGCTTCAGAGGGAGCAACATAAAAATATACTTTGAGAAGTGTGAATATTTCATAAGCACACATGGCACACGTAGGGGTGACCTATATTTGAAATAGCTGGAGAGTTTGCTCTGACATGAATATACGGTGGTCTCAGGTTTATTGTTTTAAATTGAAGGAGTGCGGGATAGATGTCTGATGGGGTGAAATTGATCCGTCTCATAAGTGGACCTGTGCCAGTTGTCTGGGGTAAATGCCCTCAGCCTAGAAAGAAAGACAGAGGTTTTTGTGTGCAGACGGTCTTAGGACATACTGTACTTAAAGGAATATTTCACTCCCTTATAATATTTTGAAACCTGTTTTTTCTTTCACAATTTGTTTTGAAGCTTTACCTGTAATTTTACATTTTAAATAACCAAAATAGTCTCAACTGTTTTGTGGTACTGAGCTAAAATACAGGACAAACTGCATTCTGTAGGGATTTAATGTGGATCTCAATTCTGTTCCCTTTAAATGAAGTATGGTATAGATTGAATTTAATTTGGTTGGTTGGTAACCATATTGTCTATTTGAATATTGTCCACGCTATAAATGAGTCTTCATCGTTGTTGACATCATATTCATCTATTTCACTGGATCTAGAGGTTGATGGAGAGCATCACAGGCTGTTTCAGTGCATATAAGTGGGCCATACCTCAAGGGATCACCTCTTGGTGGAACACAATCCACACGTGCCATAAATGCATGAATCCTTTTTGGAGGCTTGATTGTGTATCTAACAAAACTTCTATAATAATACTATGGTGTAAGACTTTACATTTCGATAACTGTATGTATGTTGAGGACTTTAGTGCCACTTAAACAATTATACAGTTGTTTCCCTGTGTTTGGTCGTCATTTGCACATATTCATAAAGCAATTACTTTAAGATGAGTGGATTACCATTGCAGCCCATTTTGCTTCTGTAATTTGACATATTTCTGATTGCAACAAGATATTTAATTGGAAAAAAGTAGGATGGAACTTAACCAAGGATGGTTTCAATGGTGAAAAGTGGGTGTTAAACACAGTATTGGAGCAAATTTTAATGAGAGTTTGCTAAAACAATGGCTAAATAGTTTAATTCAATTCAATTCAGAGCAGCATTGCCAAGTCTGCGGTTTTACCGCAATGTTGGGCTATTTTTACATTGTTGCCATGGGTTGTTGTTTTTTAGCCCGCAGGTTGAAGCGAACACCCCCGGGAAACTACATTACCCACTGAACATGATTTTTACCGGGGAATCCCCCAACCTGACCGGGATTTGGGTTGTTTTGCCCTCCCTTGATTGACTGGGTTTTAAATAGCAATAGCAACCCCCGATTCAGAGGCTTATATAAGCACAGCTCATGTTTTCTGAAAGTATAGGGTCAATCTTTTTACTTTAAGTTGACTTTAAAAGTGTAAATCAGTCTTTTCCCCAACTAACAGAGTGCTGCGGGACTGACACCAAAACCTGGAAGATTAATTCGCCAGTTTTTTTTATGATGGGGTTTTTGAGTAAAACACAAATTTATGATATTTGGATGTTTTGTTCTACAACGTAAACTGCACACACCCCCTAAATGTCCCTATCTAGTTAGCATTACTTATTAAAAATAACAGTTACGTTTCAAAATTCGTGTTTTCTATGATGGGTGTGTGTGTAATTTACGTTGTAGAGCAAAACTTCCAAGTATCGCCAACATAAGCTTACCACGGATCTCATTTTACTCATAAATGTAAAAACCATAGGAAAATCTTTGGCGAATTATTTTTTCAGGTTTTGCCGTCATCTCTGGAGCACTCAGATAAATCATGTTTACGCAAGCACTTGTTGATCTTATTGGATAAAGCCGACTGTGATTAATAAAGGCAAAAATAAATAAATATATAAAAAATATTCAATTTGTAACCGACCATTTATCTTTCTGCTCTCTCTATCTGATTGAATCAGGTTAATTTCTATTTTGGCATCGATCAGCTAACAGTGTAGCACAGATGTCAGAGTGCTCTCTACCTTCATGCTAACTCTGTATTACTTTAGGGATTCTGAGTAACTTGTTAAAAATGCATGAGAGTTCCAGCAGCACAGCCGGTCTTAGATTGAAATGAAATACAATCCACTGTACACGATCATGACATGCGAATACAACTTTCCGGATATCACCTCTGGAAAAAAAAAGCAACTTTAACCTTTATGGGTTTTTTTGCACGCAAGTCATTTGCATTTCAATCTGAATGAATGATTATGTTTGCTCAGATCTATTCAAGGTGTAATTCGGCTCTGCCTATAAATAAAACACAAGCTAGTTAAATGTACGAAAAGGCCAATCCATTCCACTCAGCTGGAGAGAGAAAGATTGACGCAGCTCTAATCCGGAAGAGTAAAAAGGTCGATCAGCAGGATTTAGTGCCATTGAATCTCCTCTAACCATGAGACATTTACCTCAGATTGTGACTGAAATGACACTTTTTGTAAACTTGAAACGAAGGCTTTAATCTAGCAATTCTTGGCTTGGGAATGATTGTTATACAAGGTAGTTGCTTGTTTCCCATTAGTGTTCTTGCATATCCTGATGCCACATGGTTTTCAGCATCATTACTCCAGTCTTCACCGTCACATGATCCTTCAGAAATGAATATTAATCCCACTGACCCCAAACTTATTTATGAAGAAAAGTAGCCTTTAAAGTTAATGTAATCCAATTGTATTTACAGTATCCTAATCCCATGCCACCATTCTACAGCAAGCTACAACAATCTGACTGAGGTGGAGAGAGTTGTAACAAAGCAAACCCTTATTTTCTTTTTTGAAAGATGGGTATTTCAGCAGACATTTTGAAGCCATTCACAGATAATATAAAGCTTCATGGCAGTTGAAAGAGAGACTAGGTCTGCATGTAGTTACAGACATAAGGAAAAATTGACATATTGACACACGTATGTGACACACTTGTGTGTTTTTAGGTTAGATGACAACACTATGCAACCGTATAATTGTGAGACAGGTGCAAAAATGACAATTGTGAGAAATAAAGTTGCAATTATGAAAATTAGTTGCACCTGTTAGACTGAGATGTTGAGACACACAATTACAAGAAGTAAAGCCTCAATTTTGAGACATGAAGGCACAATTGTGATGCATAAAGTTATATTTTGAGACAAAAAGGAACAATATTGAGATATAAGATTAAATTAGGAGAAATAAAGTTGTAATATCTAGATGTAAAATTCACAATTGTTAGACAAACAGTTTGCAAAGCTGTCATTTTGAGACAAAATTTACCTACTTTGTGATAAAATAAGCTGATAAAAAATAGCCCTACTTTGTGATAAATAAACTGAATAAAAGCTGATAAAAAAAATAGCCCTACTTTATGATAAATAAGCTGTTAAATTAAAATAACCACAGAATCGGTGATAGCCCTTGTGAAAGATTAAGCTGCTAAATTAAATAACACAGAATCGAAAAATAGCCCTATTGATAAATACTTAAATTGTAAAATTAGAGTATCCACAGAATCGAAAATAGAAAAAAGTCCTACCTTGATAAATACTAAACTGAAACAATAGGAGAACTGGATATAAGGAGAATCTACTTGCGCGCTCTTGCCGCTTCCACAGTCTGACCGGTTTGTCCTGGCCTTCTGCTGGAAGTCCTCGAACTTATATCTTTTTCCCGGGCTGTCTCAGCCGAGCAATTAACACAGCACCCTCAAATAATCCGAAAATCGGTGACAAATTGAAACTAGGCCTTGGCCAGTGACTTACTTAATGCTATGCAATTTAGATTGCAATACTATTCAAACGCACTAAGAGCGGGACACGTCTAATTAAAAACATATTTGTGAGAGGGTAAAAATGTAAAAATAACCCCAGAATCGAAAAATAGCCCTACGTTGTGATAAATAAACTGTTAAATTAAAATAACCACAGAATCGGAGATAGCCCTTGGGATCGATTAGGCTAAGCTGTTAAATTAAATAACACAGAATCGAAAAATAGCCCATTTTGAGATATAAAGATACAATTAGGAGAAATGTATTCGTAATTTTGAGTGTAAAATTCACTATTGTAAGACCAACAGCAAAATCGCCCTCTCTGAGTTGAATTTAAATGAAATAAGGTTTTGTGGCATTCAGTTTCTGGATGTGGTCTTGTCACAAAATGGAAAATCTGTGATTAACCAAATGTTAACAAGCCTCTTTATTTTGCCCTGACTTTCATCAATGTTTTCATTACGCTCTTTCTTTCTAATGTGGCGAGCAGCCCTTGTTGATAAGTGGGGGTGGGTGGGATTGGAGATGGAGAATCACACTAGATAGACTCTCTTCGAGCCAATATTCAACCTCTTCACAACTGCACTATAATTTCATTCACAGTTCGCAAGTGACCATAATTTTACCGCTGACTTGATTTAAGTGCTTAAGAGAGCAGAGGCGTCTGTTATCCTATAGTCTACAGATGGAAGGGCGTAATTCAATTACCTCACCAGAGAGGAATTGGATTCATGAGGTCCAACCCTTAATATCTCTCACACACACACAAAAAGAGGGTGTGTTCTGGGCATTATTAGCTGGTTGTCCCACGCCTCTTCCCACCACATCCCGCCCCCTTTACCATGACATGGAAAATAGAAGACAAAATACACTTGTATTCAAGAAAACGCTGCTTCTCAAGGAAATTTAATTTGTTTTAAGGATTTAAAAAAAATGTTTTAAATTTGCTCGGTAGTTGTTTAAAACACAAGTAGTGTAACTCGACCTAGGAAGGTGACGCAAAATAAAACGTTGTGCTTTTCTAAGCGTGTAAAATGGATAACTATATTGTACGGCGGAATACCACAGCAAGTGCTTGGTAGCACTTTAACTGGTGTCGAATCATTCCTAATGCCATTTTACAACATTGGACGTTTTTAAAACAATTTCCTCCAAGTGCATCGATGGGTGAGTTGAAACTCATTATAATATGCAAAACTGTTCTCCACTCACAGCAGTGGGCGTTTACTTCCAAGTGTTCAGTGCGAGACGCTCATAAAAACCGAGCGTTTTTCAGCTAGGCTCAAAACTTGGGTACAAAATAGCCTATTACTTATTCATTTTGATGTTTTTGAATGCAAAAACCAAGCGAACGTCATAAGTTGACCTCAGACAACAATATAATAAAATTTAAAAAGCCAGTTCATGAGCTTTAATCTTTTGAATAAAACGCAGCATAAACATTCTTTAAAATGTCTTCTTTAGTGTTTCACGTATAAACTAAGTCTTAAAGGTTTGGAACTACATGATGATGACTTTTTAGTGAACAAATCCTTTAAACAAAAGCCTCTAGCATTTAATTTCTTAATTTTGTTTGCTGCTTGCTTCAAAAGACAACGCATTTGTCTTTATAATGAAGCAATGAGGATTTGGCTTGATGAGAAGAATCCAATTTAGGATTTAATTTGCAACAAGAGTCAACCTCTCTTACCTCTCCTTTAATGAAGGCTGTGCATCGTATGGATGAGACGATGGCAATAAGAAGAAACATTACCTTACTCCCTTACACATACTCCCTTTCCTAGACACTAATTATGATGTGCAAAGAACAGCAGACACAAACTGCCTACATTACATCAAACCCACAGGCCATCTCATTTATTGATCTATCTGCACTTGGCTGACACTAGGGATATCGTCCAGGTTTATTTAAATAAAATTGCCACAAAAAATTTGCACAAATACACTTTTAAAAAATTAGTTTGAGTTATATACTACTGTTCAAAAGAGACTTTTTTATGTTTTTGAAAGAAATCTCTTATGTTCATGGCATTTATTTGATCAAAAATACATTTTATTTTATATTATTACAAATTAAAATAACTCTTCTATTTCAGTATATTATAAAATGACATTTATTTCTGTGATGGAAAGGCAAGTGTCACATGATCCTTGAGAAATCATTCGAATATGCTGAAACGTTTCTAATATGTTGAAAACAATCGTCCTGCTTCAAATGTGGAAACTGGACACTTTTTTAGAGGAATTGAACAGCCTTTATTTGAAATAGAATTGTTTGTAACGTTATAGTTATCTTTATCCTCGCTTTTAAATAAAATATAATGCGTTCTTGCAAAATAAAATGAATGAACCAAAAATTTCCAATAGTAGTTTTTATTTCTTCTGGTGAACGCAAAAGAATATATGTTCAAAAGAATGTCTTTTTTGGACATACAATGAAGGTGGAATCCAAATATGTTGTTTAGACGCCAATCGCTTTAAAATTTTTTGTTCTACAGAAGAAAGAAAGTCATATATATGGTGAATAAATAAGAACGGAATTAAACTCTTTAGGTGAACTGTCCATGTTGTTCGGAAAGTACTTGTCACTTTTGTGCTTGCCACTAAACTAATCCTTTAGCAATGTTTGAGTCCATGTTCCAAAGGCAATTAAAGGTGATAGAGAAGTAGTTTCGACTGTGGATCATTCTGCACTTGAGTCTGATCTCTGTGAGGCAGTAAAACACCATCCAGTTCCAGTTCATCCCTGTAGAGCATTAATGAACACGACGCTCAGCGTAGCCGACAGGACCGGACGCAGTGCTGCGACCTGGCCAGATAATGAGCCTATCTCTGCCGCCTGCCTCCGTGACCTTTCTGCTTCACCGTAATAGATGGGGCCTCCTACTGTGCGAGAAGCCTGAGGGCTGTGAAGTGCTCCGAGTGGGACTGATCTATCTTAACAGACCCTCTGAGCTCCTCAAATACACACAATCACAGATGATTAGATTTGTCAGGAAGCCTTAGAAGCCCAATGAGGTGTGCTGACCACTCATGCAGTTTCCTTTACAGTGCACAAAGTCACTTCCAGAAAGTCCATGACCAGCACTAGGCATAAACCCATTTGCTAAATCAGAGAATAACATCCTTGATATAAGTCTGCAGTATTTAAGGTCGAGTCTAAGTCAAGTGTAACACCTTTAAGCATTTGAGGTTGAGTCTAATTCTACCTCAAGCCTCAGGTGTTTAGGGTAATTTAGTCCAAGTTAAAGGAGTAGTTCACTTTTGAAAGAAACTTTTGCTGATAATTTACTCACCCCCATGTCATCCAAGATGTCCATGTCTTTCTTTCTTCAGTTGAAAAGAAATTAAGGTTTTTGATGAAAACATTCCAGCATTTTTCTCCATTTCTCCATTTCTCCATTGCACTTTACTGGTAACCAAACAGTTCAAGGTCCAAAAGACACTTTCAGTACAAACTGCAAACTGTTCAAAGGGCTTTAAACGATTCCAGACGATGAATAAGGGTCTTATCAAGCGAATGGAATCATAATCTGGAATCATTTAAAGCCCTTTGAACAGTTTGCAGTTTGCACTGAAACTGTCTTTTGGACCTTGAACCGTTTGGTTCCCACTGAAGTCCATTATATGGAGAAAAATCCTGGAATGTTTTAATCAAAAACCTTAATTTATTTTTACTCCTTAAGTATCTCTCCTTTTTACTTGTTTATTTTTCTTAGCCATTGGTACTTATTTAATTTTATATTTTGTAAATTAGTTTTGAAACAGTAATATATATATATATATATATATATATATATTAGGGCTGTGCAAAAGTTAATTGCGATTAATCGCATCCAAAATAAAAGTCTGTTTTACATAATATATTTGAGTGTGCTGTATATAATTATTTTGTATATATAAATACCTATGCATGCATGTATATATTTAAGAATTATTTGCTCTTAAATTCTGTATATATATATAAATACATAATCTATATTATATAAATATAAATATTTTATATAGGAATAACACATTTTCTTAAACATATACATGTATGTGTGTGTATTTATATATACAAAATAATTATATACAGCACACACAAATATATATGTAAACACAGACTTTTATTTTGGATGCGATTAATCGCAATTAACTTTTGCACAGCCCTAATATATATATATGTACCAAAGTCAAAGATAAATACTATAAAAAAAGTCTTAAAATCAAAATTTGCTGTGTAAAAGTGTACGTTTTTTTAATGTTTTTGAAAGAAGTCTCTTATGCTCACCAATGCTGCATTTATTTGATCAAAAATACAGTAAAAACTGTAATATTGGTAAATATCATCATTTAAAATAACTGTATGTAATTTGCCATGATCCTTCAGAAATCATTCTAATACGCTTAATACATTTATTATTATTATTATTATTATTAATGTTGAAAACAGTTGTGCTGCTTAATATTTTTGTGGATACTGCAATAAAAAGATGAAGGATTCTTTGATTAATAGAAAGCTAAAAATGATAGCATTTATTTGAAATATAAACATTTTGTAGCATTATAAAGGCTTTTACTGTCACTTTTTATCAATGCTTCCTTCCTGAAATTTGTAGTGATCGGACACTATATATATATATATATATATTGCTAAGCAAAACAAAGTTTCTCTTTTAATGCCCACTGATGGGTCTCATGAATCTTCGAGATCATTCTCTTGAATCCTTTGGCGGTGGAAAGAGATGAGAGACTAAGTAATGTTAAGAGTTCTTACATGCTCTCAGCAACATTACACACCCATCTGATCCCAGTGCAGAGCGTGTCCATTAACATAGATCAGTTAATAATTGACAGCACGTGAAAGTTCTAGTAGCTGTGGGATCTGCCAGTGCTTGGCTGCTGTGTGCATTAAAGGCCCATTTGGGTTCTGCACACTCTTTGATTCATTACTAATGTATGTCCGTCGTCTTCTCTTCCGTCCTGTTGTGTCATTGCATTAACGCGCTGAAATGAGCCACAGAGCTGCATGTAATACATGTATACATAACAGTTGACCGATGGTGACCCAAGAACCACATAGTTACCTAGATGACATCACGATTGTGCTCTGAGGTAATATTTAACCCTAGTTTACTCCGGGGGCTTGTCCAAGCAGCTGGTTAGCATAGTCTAACAGTCTTTTTTCCAATGACCATTCACAAGTTTATTTTGATGAAATTCATTTTTAAATAATTTAAACACTCATCAGCCACTTTATTAGGTACATCTCTAATATCTAATCAGCCAATCACATGTCAGCAACTCAATGCATTTAGGCATGTAGACATGGTCCGATGATCTGCTGAAGTTCAAACCGAGCATCAGAATAGGGAAAGGTGATTCAAGTGACTGATGGAAAGGCAACAGTAACTCAAATATCCACTCGTTCCAACCGAGATCTGATGAAGAGCATCTCTGAACACACAACACGTCGAACCTTGAAGCAGAAGAGCTACAGCAGCAGAAGAACACACCGGTGTCAGATAAGAACAGGAAACTGAGGATACGATTCTAAACAGCTCAACAAAATTAGATTTTGGATTGCTAAAATTGCCTGGTCTCGATTTCTTTTGCGACATTCAGATGGTAGGGTCAGACAACATGAAATCATGGATCCATCCTGCCTTGTATCAACAGTTCAGGCTGCTGTTTGATATTTTCTTGGCACACTTTGGGCACTTTTGTACCAATTGAGCATCGTTTAAACACCACAGTCTACCTGAGTATTGTTACTGAGCATCGCTTTATGACCACAGTCGACACATCTTCTGATGGATACTTACAGCAGGATAACTCACCATGTCGCAGAGATCAAAATGCTTCTTGAACATGATAATGAGTTCACTAAACTCTAATGATCTCCACAGTCACCAGATCTCAATCCAATAGAGCACCTTTGGCATGTGGTGAAACAGGAGATTCACATTATGGATGTACAGCCCACAAATCTGTAGCAACTGTGGGACGCTATCATGTTAATATAGACCAAATCTCTAAGAAACGTTTCCAGCACCCTGTTAAATCCATACCACCATCAATTTTAAGGCAGTTATGAAGGGAAAAGGGGGTCCAACCCGCAAGGTTTAAACAGTGATAAATATTGTTGGATCCCACTACACTGAGGCTTATTTTGATGTAATGTTTTTTTATGGATTGCATTTTTAGTAAATTATACGAACGACAAAAAAAGGTGCAAAATGTGTCTATTTTCAGATGTGATAATTAGGCAGCAGGTTTCTGCTCGCTGTTATGAGTGGATTGCAAAGTGCAAGAACAGGATTCCCGTGAGGTGAAACGCTTCTCTGTTCCCATACTTCTTTTTGAGACCTTACTGTATGTCAGACAAACGTAATAATGTGTTTTATTTCTTAAAGTGGTTATATTGTATGCAGTTTAATGATATTGTATGCCCATTTAATGATTCTTGCACCAAAAACTGTTGCAATTTTGCTGTACGTGGCAGTTTTCTACCCTCTTTCTGACCTTTTGAAATGAGCAGGCTGCCGTTGCTTGTGTAATGAGTTGCAGTGTTTACTTGCACGTTTGCTGTGGGGACCAACACGATTGGCACTGCGTCATTCTTCAATAACTGCGTCTTTGCCAAGCATGAATTACATTGACACATTCAACAAACAATATGTGCCTTTCAGCTCTGTTTGAAATCGCTTAGTCTTAATCTGCATTGCTATTTGTACTCGTTGTGAATATGCAGGCCATAAGAAGTAATACGTTTTTTTTAATCACTTTTACTCACGACATGCTAGCTGGCAACAAAGGATTCCATTCATGCTAAGCTAGCAGCGGCACTGCCAAACAAACTACCAAAGTAAAAAACAAAAATGCTTTTGCCCACCTATCTAAATGTACAGTAGGAAAGTGTATTTTCTAGTGTGTGTTCCTTTAACTCCACAAATAAAACATGTTTTCCATGGTATGATTCCTAAGAGTGTTTAAAAAGCAATTTCTGTACAAATTGTGTCCAAGAAAGAGTTAATAATACTACACACTGCTATGGAATGACAGTTACAATGACCAGAAGCTCAAAGAAGACTTGTAAATGTTATTTGATTTGCACTAAATCAGCTCATGTGATTCTTTCCGTTAATGTATCCTGTTTCTGTATTGCTGTGTCTCTTCTAGGATAATGTGGATCTGGGAGATCTGATGTTTTCTCTTTGTTACTTGCCAACTGCCGGCCGATTGACAATAACGATAATTAAAGCCAGAAATCTTAAAGCCATGGACATCACAGGAGCGTCTGGTAGGCTCCTCACCTCTACATGACTTATTGTCTCTGCAGTAATGATTTTTTGGTGTCATCATGACATATTAAAACAAAGGTGCCCTGGGCTCTCTAAAAGAGCATTGATTTCATCGATTAAACACTTGAGAATGTGGCTGGAGATTTTACATAAACAAGTAGTGCTAAGTGAGGTTGGCAAATCTGATAAAGTCAGAATTGTGAGATATTTATAAACTCTATATATATATATATATATTCACAATTCTTATATAATATAAAGTTGCAAACTCGCATTTGCAACTTTATATCATGAAAATCTGACTTTATAACTCGAAAGTGCAAGTTTATATCACAATTCTGACTATATATCACGCACTATATACAGTACATCTGACTATATATTCTCTTCTGTTTTTTTAAGATCCTTACGTAAAGGTTTCTATAATGTGTGACGGCAGGAGACTGAAGAAAAGGAAAACTTCAACAAAAAGGAACACACTTAATCCAGTCTATAATGAAGCCATTGTTTTTGATGTTCCACCTGAGAACATTGACCAAATAAGTCTTTTGATAGCAGTCATGGACTATGACCGGTAAGGTATTAAAGTGTCTTATTAGCATTATCTTAAAACTAGTTACTAGCGTTATATATCACTGTTTTACGTCACTGTCACTACAGCAGAGCGAACTAAAGCGATAACACATCAGAATGTGTCGTATTGGGAAGTCTAATTCATTTTAGCGAATTGGCTTGTTCAAACGATTCATTTATATGAACGGATTCATAAATGATTCACTGAGTTCATGCACAGTATTTTACTGATTCTGCAGTTCATCACCGTTTTTGACCCATTTATATAAATTAGGATGTTTTCTAGGTTTTCATTGCATTTGCTTGTACATTTAGTTGTAGTTGCATGCCTGTAAATAAACTTTTTAACCCCTTACATAGCTTCTACATAGCTAGCTAGCTAGCATAGCTAGCTACCTTTTATTATTATCTTGTACTACTATTTCTTGTACTACTGTAGCTTTACTGTTGTTCAGCCTGTTGAAAAGAGCGTTCAAACCATCTTAAACCAGCTTGGTCTGGTTAGAAAAATCAGTCCTGTCAAAGTCGCTTCCCCAACACTTTTGTTAGTCCTTCAGTTTTAGCAGAGCTAATCTAAAGGTACAGCTAGCAGCGTGGTGGGAGCTAGTGAGCATTCAGTGTCAAATTTGAACTGAAAAGAAGTCTCATTTAAATTAAATATGCTTTTAATTTTTGCCAAGCACAGTGCTTAGAGACTATAGAAGTTTATTCTTAGTGCTGGTGGGTGATCTGAGGAACAGCCTGAGCTGTATATTCCCAATGCAGCGAGAGATTCATATCAGATTTAGATCACTGTCCTGTTTGAGAAGTACGAACCGCAGACACCGCATGTTGCAAAAATAAGGGAACAGAGAATGTATTGGATGGAGACATTTGTGTGTCTTTGTGATGCAAGATGTATAAAATATTTTAAGATGTATAAATATTTTGCAAAAATCGTCATATTTTTTTGCTGAAGGGGTAGATGTGGCTCTTTAAAGTTGTAAAAAGACATCGTTTTTTTGGCACCCTGATTCATCTGTCACATTTTAAGCATGGATACTCTTCTCATTCACAGCGTAGGTCACAATGAGGTTATCGGTGTGTGCCATGTGGGAAACAGAGCTAAAAGTTTGGGACGCGATCACTGGAATGAGATGCTCACATACCCACGCAAACCCATCGCCCGCTGGCATCCGCTTGTTGAGGTAACGTTGAGCTTACGACTATCACTTTATTTCAGTTTCAACAGCTCCATTTGGAGACCTAGGTTCACTAACAACCTGTTAATAATTACATTTGCTGATGTTTTGAAATTCCTCTGAATCAGTCAAATAATCTTTAAATTTACACTTCAAACCAGAACTGTATCCATCCATCCATCCATTTATTTTTGTATCTATCTATACATCCATCCATCCATCTATCATTCTAACTATCCAACCATCCATCGATCATTTTATCTATCCATCCATCTGTCATTCCATCTATCTATCCATCTATCATTCTATCTATCCACCCATCTATCCATCCATCCATCTATAATTCTATCCATCCATCTATCTATTCATCCATCTATCATTCTATCCATCCATGCATCCATCATTCTAAGTCCTTTTGAACTCATGTAAGCTTCAATTCTTATTTTTTATCTATCTATCTATCTGAAACATGTTAGCAATGCGACATGTACTAGCAACCGCATAGCTGCACCCTAGCAACCACCCCAAGTACTCTAGAAACCACACAACAGCCCAGTCAGAGTATTCTAGCAGCCACATAGAAACACTTTAGCAACCACATTCTATTTTTTATCTATCTGAAACATGCTAACAATGCGACATGTACTAGCAACCGCATAGCTGCACCCTAGCAACCACCCCGAGTACCCTAGAAACCACACAACACCCCAGTCAGAGTATCTTAGCAGCCACATAGAAACACTTTAGCAACCACATTCTATTTTTTATCTATCTGAAAAATGCTAACAATGCGACATGTACTAGCAACCGCATAGCTGCACCCTAGCAACCACCCCGAGTACCCTTGAAACCACACAACGCCCCAGTCAGAGTATCCTAGCAGCCACATAGAAACACCTTTGCAACCACTTACAATACCCTAACAATTACATACCAAACATCTTTTCTAAAAGACTTTAAACCTTTAAACTTTGAGCTTCAAATTTAAAACCTTCGAACTTCAATATTATTAACATTTGCGTCTCTCTCTCTCAAAACTGTTTCACACCTCAAGCTTTTACAAGTACTTCAATCTTTCAGGCTTGCCAACATCAAGTTTGTCCACAAACTTTACTCATCCTGTTTGTATTACAAACACATTTAAAATGTACATTATTTTCATAGTTACATAAAATAAATGTTTCATTATTTGTTTTCTCTTTTGGGGTTTATGAATAATAGCATTCTACTTCCTCCTTATTCTCTCACTGTGATGGTGGTCTAAACAACAAATAGGTGTCATTGGCATGTAAATAGTCATAAACATTTAATGTTCATATTTATGCATTTGGCAGATGCTTTCAGTTTTATCTAAAATGACCTGCATTGCATTGAAGGTCTACTTCATTAAATGTGGCCATGCGTTCCCTTTAAATCAAACTCAACTTGGACATTGCAAATGCCATGTTCTACAGTTTTCTACTATTCTGAGATTTTGGTATTCAGAATTTGAGTTCAGTAGATGATTTTGTTTTCCTTTTAGAAGTGAGAAGCAACTGTTGAGCTCTTAAAGTTGCAGGAAGTTTACTTTTCAAAGTATAAAGACTTGATTTCTCATACAGTATGGTGCTTTATTGCCTTTTAGTGTAACACTGTCAGTTTCATCATCTTCTTTTCCTTTTTTTTAAGGCTTTTCTCACATTACTGCACTGAAATCATGTTTGCAAATCTATGACCTCTCAGGAGCCCAGACTACACATCTTTAATAATTCACAATCCCTGTCCTCCTCAACCACATTATGCTCCCCGAGTCACCGTAATATCAAACAAAAGGGAAGCATTATCTCGACTGGCATAACCAAATCTGAAAATCGCATCTCGGAAGACGGAGGACAACATAACGTCAAGCAAAAATAAGTCATTTTAGGGAAATCTGAGGTCGATGAAAGGGTATCGTGAGCTGATTTTTGCAGTCGTGGCACAATCACAATTGATTTGAAGGCGAAAATGAGCCGTTCAGGCGCTAAGAGGACCATTGTGACAATATGTGCAGCACTTCAGCCGTTCATTGTCAGGAAATTGGATTTCGTCTCTTCCCACGATGTGGATAATGTCTGAGCTTTAAATATGATTTTCAGCATCTGATCTGATTTGAGTTGTCCTCTGCTAACCCTCATTTTTCTCTCCGGCAGTGGGTTGTTCAGACCACGACCGGCGGTAGCCAAGACTCCTGTAATTCCCTGAGGACACCTCCATCCCCGTAATGGACACCGTGAAATATCAGCCATGGAGAAACCCGACAAAGTCCAGTTCACAACTTTAATGAAAGGGAAAGCGCAAGAGATCTCTCGGTTCTGTTTAAGGTCACTTTAAATGTGTGCACACACTCAATGCAGTAAACACGCAGGACACCTTAGATGTAAGATTTCCTGGATGGAAGAAGAGTGTCAAGTCCACTGCATGTGAAGTGACCGTGTGTGTGTGTGTGTGTGTGAGCAGTGTTTGGTTATCAATCGAGCCTTGAACATTGTTCCGCTTTTGTTGCAAACTTTAGTTGAGAGGCAAGTATTTTTGACATTGTCATGTTTTATGTATCTGTAGAACACATTGTAATACACTAATATTGTTTGAAGTGTAGTGCATGGGGTCTATTTTGTGGTATTTTATTGTAAAAACGTACTGTATAAAAATATATAAGAAATGCATTGCAGACTCGAGTCATGATTTATGATTTAAAGCAAAAAAAAAGTTAGTTTCAAAAAAGTTCTATCAAAAGTTTGGGGTCGGTACGATTTTTTTCAATGTTATTTTCTTTTAAAAAGTCTCTTCTGCTCACTATCAAAAATACAGTAACAACATATTGTGTAAGATTATTACAATTTAAAATAACTGTTTTAAGATTTCACGGAGCCACATCTTTTCTATTTATTTGATTTGTTTTAAAGAAAGCCTGCAAACTGATTCAGATAAAAGATATTAACCCTTGTGCATCCTCTATGGACATTTTTGTCCTCTATAACCCTTGATGCACAAGGGTTAAATAAGTACAGAAAGCAATAAAAACACAATGGGTAAAAAATCATTACCATTACAATAAAACTAACCTAATGTTTTAGTGTTTAACCTCATTTGGTGTTGAAACGTTATCAATCAAAAATAACTGTATTTACATCCGGTGTGTTTGCGGAGTATTGCTAGCAAGCCGTATACTGCACTTTAGGAGTGTTGTTTGTACTTTCTGAAATTTCTGTCTGTGAAGATGAAGTTAAATTTTAGTCAGGCTGCTTTAGAACGTTTTAGGGTTTTTTGTTGGATGTACAAAGGCATTCCCTGAATGAGAGAGATCAAAGATGAAGGTTGTAATTTTCGCTCAAATGATTCCCTTTCTTGCCCTCACCAGGCCCGACCACACATGACTGATGCTCGTCTGCTCCGAAATCAGTCTAGGGTAAAATATCCTATACAGAGCTCCCTGACAAAAGTGGGAGAAAAAAAAAATGCAATCTGCAAGAAAAGATGATTGATGCCTCTTTAATCAGTGTCCTGCTGCACTCAGGCTTCCTGACGTGTGGAGCGACCTGGGTTCAGATCTGTGCGAGGGGGTCTAAACTTTTAAAATTATACTCGTCATGCTGTGCTTTTTACCGGAGTCGGGGTACGAGGACTGATGATAGAAAAGATGTTCCTGCCAGTTATCAGGTGGAGATCACAATTACTGACAGCTGGGCCTGGGTGGGAGAGCTGATTGCTGAAGAAAGAGCAGCTAAAGCAAGTCAGGAAGACTCAAAAGGGTTAGGATCAGGAATGCAGCGGTGCATTGCTTCTGGACATATTTAAAATGCAATTTAAAAAAATTAAACTTTTTTTAAAATTATTAATAAATTAGATTTAATAAAGGGGTAATTACCTCTCCTCATCAGCATGACTGTAACTGGGTTGTCACTTGGGGCCTCCAAGTTATGATATTCGATCCCTGATTATGATTGTGGGCAATATAAATGTAAACCATGTAAATTTGGGATTTTTTTTTATTTTTATCATCCTCCACACTCTAAAAAATGCTGGGTTGTTTCAACCCAAATTTGGGTCCAATATGGACAAACCCAAATGTTGGGTAAAAAATTTACAGCTGAAAGTTAAAGTTGGGTTAAAATTTTAAATTACATTTTTAACCCAACATTTAGGTTGTTCCATATTTGACCCAAATTTGGGTTGAAACAACCCAGTATTTTTTAGAGTGCAAGAATTTAAAAAAGTATTTTTGTAGGTTTGTCACAAATAGAATTTCAGTAATTGATACTAGCACTGAAATTTCACAATTCTCAATATATTTTTTTTGATACTACAGCACACTTTTAAACCCATTTATTATTTAAAAAGTTAAATATTTATATAAATATAAAAAATTATATTTGGTCTTCAAGTACTCGACAATTAAGCAAATTAAGCTTATTTATTAAACATTTACTATCAAAAAAATTGCTTCAAGCATATAAATTAAGCAAATAGCTTTATATTTATATGACTAATTTTTTGTCACTCAAGTATACTAAAAAATACTGGGTTGTTTCAACCCAAATTTGGGTCAAATATGGACAAACCCAAATGTTGGGTTAAAATGTGAAAGACTCAAATTTAGGTTGAAACAGCCCAGCATTTTTTAGAATGTATGTGAATTAAGAAAACACTTTTTTATGTTTATTCTAATACCTTCATTTTCCTTTCACTATTTATATTAGTATCACCAAATGTATTTAACATTCAAGTATTTGAAATTTAAAAGCAAACATATTTTAAATATGTTTAGCACTCAAGCTCAAATATTTATCAATTGAGCAAAAATGATAGATTTTCCAAATAATATATGAGTTACTTTCTTGTCTTTTTTTTAAGTTTAATAAAGTTAGGGATTTAAACAAACCACTAACCCTAACAAAGTATGAGCAAGAGTAATATTAGCATATTAGCTTAGCAAGTAGCACTAATAGCATCTTTCCCAGATAGCAAACTGACATTGAATCAACGTGGAAATATGACATAGAAACAACGTTGATCTGACATTGTTTTGCTCATCGAATTAACGTCGAACCAACGTCAGACGCGTCATTCTTTCAAAACTAACGGAAAATCCACTTGAAATCAACGCGTTGTTTCAACGTTATGAAAGCAAACCAATTTTCGATTTTCATTAAGCTTTGAAGAATGCCGCGTCTGACGTTGGTTCAACGTTAATTCGATGAGCAAAATCAACGTTGTTTCAATGTCATGAGAGACGTCGTTTCCACGTTGATTCAATGTCAGTTTGCTGTCTGGGTTGGGCTGTCTCACATCATAACCACAGAACTTTGACACTATAGACCATTTTGCTAGATGTAAACAACACTGGTCCAGAAACACTGTTTCAGTTTGTAACTGTTTTCTTTACTTCGCATGTAAAGAAAACATCTAGATGTTTGTTTAACTTTTTGATTCAGTTTTACATGTTCTGTTGGTTGTATTTTATCCCAGCTTTTGTGTAGTGTTAAAAAAATGAAACAGGAAGTGCTTCTGGACCAGTGTTGTTTACTTCTTGCAAAATGGTGTAGCTTATGTAAAAAAAAAACCTTTTCCTCTTAGACATGAAACAAATGTTGCTAATAACAGCTTGCGGACAGACTATAGCCAGCTTTGTTGATCATAAAAGGAATGCTCTTATCGGCGACAGGGTGTTTTAGATGTTATTAGAAGCATTCGTTTTGTAAATTGACCGCAGTTAGAACTCGTCAATGTTTACCTAATGCAACCTGAAATTTTATGACGGCGAGACTGTGCTAATGGCTCACATTGCTAATCAAGGATCTGGCACTCAGGGGTAGAGGAACTGTCAAGGGTGAAGAGGGAAGTGTTTCCAGTAACTGCTGTGTTCTGTGGGCCCCACCGCTTCCTAATTACAGCCAGCATTATGAATTATTTAACAGCGTGATCTCTGTGATGTGCAAAACTGAGCCAAACTCTGTGCTCTCAGATCATTCCACGAGGCCGATCTGCCACGAGACGGAGGGCGCTTTAGTAGCGCAGGCATCGTGGGGATTCCCTTAAATCCTGGCCGCTGCATTTCGCAGCTTGATGCACCTGTTCTCTTAATTCACGCGCAAGTCTTAAAATCTTACTGGTTCTGGTAATACTACTGAGGTAGAGCTGAGTGCATGTGACTTCAGGCAGGTTGCGGAGAGATTTGGTCCAGCGGTATCTATCGGACTCCACCATTGTAAAAAGCTAACCGGAAGAGCCGTATCCCAACTAAAAGACATACTTCCTGTCTTAATTTTGTTCGTGACATAGGCCTATAGTCCCAGACTTAAATGCAGGTTTGAGCTATCTTATAGCAAGCAAGTACTGTCAAGTCCCAATGACATTAAAATGTAAGTTAATATATTAGCCTTACTGTAATATATAAGCTAGTGTACACCAAAACAATGACAAAATTCACATTTAGAAGAATTCACAATAAGAAGCATTCAAAACGTACAATTAATCTTGCTCTGTTGATTAATTTATCAACAAAGCAAGAACTTAGGTTGGACAATCATATATGATATACACAAGCATTAATCAAACTGAGAAAAGTTTTCGCTGAGGTGATTCACCCTGTTCTAGCATCTGTTGCTAAGTGCTAAATCGGTTAAATTAGCATCTATAATAAACCAATGAACTATACCAAACAATATTGAGTGGGAAAGAAACATTCATATTTTCTGATTATTCTCCACCTACACACTTTATCAAAAACAATTTGGGGAGTCATTCTATATTTGCTTATCAGCCATGGTTGCATTCAGAGCAGTGTTATATAACGCCAGTGTGCTTAGTTACTAATGACTTTTCTTTTGGAGCTACATTACAGGATCTGAGGCTTATAAAGATGGAAAACGATGATATCAATAAAAGTTTTATTTTAAATATGACCATTTTATGATGTGATACACCAATCAAATCATTTTAGCTTCATGCTCGTCATTAAATCATGTTTAATTTTGACTTCTCTGTGCATGCTCTTTGAGGTGGACCCCCTAAACCTGCATTATATGACTGATATAGACAACAACGGTTTGACCAAAAAATGTCAAAACTGAAAATACTGTGGAAACAAAGACGCATACATCTTGGATGCCCTTGAGGTAAGCTGAAACATTTCAAAAATTAATTTCAAAGTGAACTATCCATTTAACAACCTCAGCTCACAGTGGGTCTGTTAAGTTTTTGTTCAAAATTATTTTTTTTTACTTTGAACACCAATTGAAAAACAATATTGCAAAAGAAGACTAGCTAAAGATGTAGATGACATATTCGTGGATGATTTGGTTCATTACCTCAATTCTTCTCATTTTGCACCTTTAAATTAAACTTGAGTGTGCTAAGAAGGGATCCACATAAGCCAGATTATGATATGGAAGCGTATGATTTTTGCTACTAATGATACTTTCTGAAGTGCTTTCTAAATCAGATTATAGACAAACATATGTTGTGTGCTCAAACGGCACACTAGTTAATTGGGTTTGCCATTGAAACATCAGTGACATCAGGTGCATGTTCCTGTGGTCCACTGGAACTATTATTGATGGTTCATTTACCCAAGAAAACCCAAGTGCAGAGCACTTTTGTGGCTACAAGCTTATTTTTATGCAAAATAGAGACCATGATATTCTTAACTAAGCCTGTGATTTTATTTTTTCTCTATCATCTTTATTATAATCATCACAATGTACTGTGTATCTCTTCTCACATTAAAGTTCAAAGGTGAATTGCAGATTGCAGCCCATGTGCCTCCAGCCTTAAATGGAAGCCAATTAGGTGAGCAGTACTGGTTACATGACTGATTTACAACCCAGGGGGATTCAGGAAATTGGGGTTTCACAGTTAGCACACATCACTTATTTGAAAAGCCCTGTGAATGATTGAACATCCATCTAGATTAATCATCAAGGGGATTCCATGCTCTCACAAATACCCAATAACAGTTTGTTACTGGCTACTAATCGCACAATTCACACGCAGAACAATTAAGGCTCCAACCTACGGCTATGTCATTCTCCAAACAATATGGTGTTACTAATGATAACTCTTTATTGTGCATACAAACATTTAATATACTTTAATGCACATATTAAACCACAGATAATCAGCTAATACTGTTTTACTGTAGACTGCATTTTGAAATTTTAAACAGGAACATGCATTAAATGCCTTAATTTATTTAATAGTGATAATAAAAATCAAAGTGCTTTACATATTGAAGGGGGGAATCACCTCAACCACCAATGTGCAGCATTCATCTGTATGATGGGACAGCAGCCACATTGCACCAGATCGCCCCCACACACTAGCCTACTCTGGGGAGGAGATGGAGTGATGAAGACAATCAGTACTGTGGGGATGATTCAGAGGATGATGGACAGAGACCATTGCCAATGGGCAAATTTGGCCAGGATGTCGGGATTACAGGCCTTCTTTTTTCCAGGGACATCCTGGGATTTTAAATAACCACAAAGAGCCAGGACCTTGGTTTAACGTCTCATCCGAAGAATGGTTTAAGATGGGTTTGAACCCTAGTGAGATATGATTACAATGTGTCCTTTAGCATTTATGTCAAGTGCAATGTTTTTACCAGTGGTTTTGATGGGGTGGTGGTGGTTTGATGGAACGGGGTGGTGATGGCGCAGTGGATAAGACACATGCCTTTGGTGTGAGAGACCTGGGTTCGAATCCACTGTGAGACATGAATGTGTCCCCGAGCAAGACACTTAACCCCTAGTTGCTCCAGAGGTGTGTGACCTCTGACATATATAGCAATTATAATTCACTTTGGATAAAAATGTCAGCTAAATGAATAAATGTAAAATAGTTTTCAATTTATGGACCTTGACTCAAATGGGTCAGATTCATTCTGATGTTTAAAACAATGCTAAATGCAAGCAATAAAGTGCAACTAACTGTATAATCATCCATAGTTAAGACAGAGAAGTGAATAAGCTTAACCTTTAAATGCAATGGGAAAATATTTTGGAGTAAATTCACCTGGTAGAAGTTGCATGAACCATTAAAGGTAAAAGTAAATACGATACAGATTTTTGTTTACTTATATGCAACAAATAAAAGTGTTGAGTTGCATTCTGATGTCCAAAGTAAAATCTGGATCCTAACCTGAACTTATTGTTAAAATACAAGAGAAGACCTTATAAAACAATTAAAATAACAAGAGAATGCTATTAATAAGAATATGTCAGAATTTGCACAAGTATAGCATGGGTGTGTGTTCTGTTTTTCCTCCTGTCAGATTCATGTAAAGGTGTCACTATCTATCAGATCCATCTGCCTAACATCGATCAGGTTTCAACAAGATCACCGAAGCACTTAGAGTATGTGATATATCAGCATGGGAATGTCACCAGTTGTCAAGATGATCCAAATCAGTGAGATACTGTACAATTCTCCGATACATGTGGGTCCAAAAGTCTGAAACCACTAGTAAGAATACTTTTTATTTATTTATTTATTTTTTTTTTTACAAAAAATAGTAAAAATAAATGTCTTTAAATGTTCTGAATTAACATTAACTGTCTGTTTATTTCCAGATTTTGAATGTGGTGTGAGGCTTTAGGACCCCAGTGTATTTTTTCCCTAGTACAGTACGTGTACGCAACACACATGTTAGTAGACAGCATGAATATTCAAGTCCTTGTATACATTAAAGAGGAATAAATAGACTGCTTGCTTTCCCACTGTGTCCCAAGGTGCAAGATAGGAAGTTTCAATGGTGATTAATTTTCTTCCGCGCAAGCTCAGAAGAAAGACATTCAGGTCTCGGTTCTCAAAGCATGTTTAATAAATGCTGCAAGGTTAGGTAAGTGCAATCACCATAACAAAGACATCCACAACTAGTCAAAGAAAACCTTAAACAGAAGACATTGGTGACAAGGTCAGTATGTATAACCAACTCTTGTTTCAGACAAAACAAATAGTTAAATAACAATAGCCTAATCAAAAGCAACTGGGTGAATCATTGAACAATTAGTGCCACACAATATTCTAAGTTTATCATAACATGTTTAGTCTCAGACTGAGCAGTAGCTGTCCAGAAATCTAAATAAGTCTAACATGAGCTTTAGCATTTCAAATATCAAAGAGTTGCTCTGACAACATTCCCAGGAGGCTGCAAGGCAATAAAGTCTGAATAAAACCAGTCCAAGAATAGAGCCTTGAGGGATCCCTAATGCTATAGTTGTAAGCAATAGCCTTTGATTGAAGCAAAGAATATCCATCAGTGCCTTTTTTCTTCTCAAGATCCTGTATCTATGTAACTTCCAGTGAAAATCCAAACATCTACAGTATCCCTTCACAGAGAACTGTTCTATCTTTACACATTGCTTGATTTCATGCATAGATGCGTTTATGATTTTATTTGGTAATGTTTAGGTACTCATAAAAGAGTTGGCAAAAAGTACCCAGATGACCTACTTCATGGCGAGAGTCTGAAGTGTGCATGCAATGAACCCTTTACTATCCCATGAGGCCACGGGAGACAATTTATGAATGGCAGTGAAGACGTTTGACACTGGTAGGTCACATGATAATGACAACATGGCTACGTCCAGATTACATTCATACTACACACATAATACTACATAGAACATGCTTTTTTAGTAATTACTTATTCAAAATAAGTACCAACTCAAGAGAGTATGCAATTTCGTACACCTTGAGGGTCCCTTGTCCAAACACTCCCCTGACTGTGATTGGTGGGAGAGATAGTCCCGTCCCCGGGACTCTCAAATAAGAAGAACGTTAAAAGGGATACTCCACTTTTTTTTTGGAAATAGGCTCATTTTACAACTCCCCCGAAGTTAAACTGTTGAGTTTTACCTTTTTTTGAATCCATTCAGCCGATCTCCGGTTTTGGCACTTTTAGCATCATTGAAGTGCACAAGACCATCAGCATTTCTCAGAAAAAAATGACCAAAGTGTTTTGATATTTTTCCTATTTAAAACTTGACTCTTCTGTAGTTACATCGTGCATTAAGACCGACGGAAAATGTAAAGTTGCGATTTTCTACGCTGATATGACTAGGAACTATACTCTCATTCCTGCGTAATAATCAGGAAACTTCACTGCCGTACCATGAGTGCAGCAGGCGCAATGTTATGACGCAGCGCTTGAAAATTGTCCCCAGCTTCCAACCGGGACTAAGTTTTAGTGCTAAGTGTGTTAGTTAGTGTACGATGTGACTACAGAAGAGTCAAGTTTTAAATAGGAAAAAATCAAAACACTTTGGTATTTTTGGGAGGAGAAATGCTAATGGTCTTGTGCCCTTCAATGATGTATAAGCTATATGCTAAAAGTGGTACTGCCATAACCGGAGATCGGCTGAATGGATTCAAAAAAGGTAAAAGTCAACAGTTTAACTCTGGGGGAGTTGTAAAATGAGCCTGTTTCCAAAAAAGTGGACTATCCCAAACACTTTACGGGAAAATTAACGTAGAAATGGATTATATACAGCTAAGATTTTAACATAAAAAAATCACACGTATCACGTATCCCGTTTATGAGATGTTGATGTCTTCTTTTTCTGCATTCAGGGGTTTTGTTCTTGGTTTACTAAAATGTTCAAAAAGTGAATGTGAATAATAACTTTTTAAAATTGTTATTTAAAAAGCCTTTTCCTCACCTTATTTGTTAATATAGTTTAAATGACACGCCTATTTGAAGGCCTAGTCTTTTTATCTACTTCTGCTTATAGGATGCAAATGTATAAGGTATCAGCTTTGAAGTGTCCTGACAAAGTAATGAATGTGCTGTTGTGTAGGCTATGTTGTTAAAAACAGCAGGGAGCTGGTTGGGCTAAACCCCTAAGAAAAGATGAGAGGGAATTATGGAAGTGTGTCAGAGAGTTGGCTCAGTGGTGGAGACTGTTTGGGGACCATGCATGTCCTCATTTAATGGTAAAAGGGATGCTTGGGTCTGTCTGATGTTTCCGAACAGATGTACCATTTCACGCTTATTAATTCATTTGTGAATAAAAGTTAAACTGTAGAGATAAACATTAATTTCTAGTCATTTACCTCTTGAATTTTATGGATACTGACTGTTGTTTTATGTGCAGTCTTTTGTGTAAATATTATAACCATAACCGTTAGCATTAGTTGCAACTCTCCAGAGAAGAGATGTTATAAGCCCCCAAAAAATATTAATATCAGACATACACATTCGAAAGCTTTTATGGGCTTGAGACAGGGACATGAAGTCACTGTTATTAAACTCATTCAGCATTGGAAGAGACACTGTTCCACTAATGGAGCTTTTGATGAGGGGTTTTGTCTCGCTGTGCTATATAGAGTTTGGTCACCAGCCACTTAAAAAATGTTATTAATGGAAGTAGGACTACTTTGGGACAAGGTTGGTTGAAATAGTTTTAAAATGTTTTTAATTTCTTCTTGTAAATTGAAAAATAAGGTAAATAATACATATAGCTCTTTTTTAATAGAAATTTTTGTTGTCTTTTTTTATTTTCTCTTCATCTATTTGCAGTCCTTGGATTTGCTGTGATTGAATTAGGCCACAAAAGTTTCCACATCAAATGTTTCTACATCATTTGAGCCTGTCGCTTCCTTTTGCAGTGTTTTCTTTGACAACAAGCCCAGTCCCCTCGTGACAAGCAAACCTCCTTTTTGACAATTGCCTGAGCTACTACATTGTCATTTCTGATTAAATGAAAAAATAATAATAGGTTACAGTTAAAAGCAAATGAATGAGACAAATATAAGGAAGATATGATCTGATACCCTAGTTAATGCAAAAGGCTTGTTTTGTGATTTCTATTTAAGATGAGGCATAATAATTGAATGATGCCATTATATAACAGCCTAAATAATTGACTAGTGGAATTTGGGCCAGTGGTGTCAGAAGCACAAAAACGTCTAAAGGAAGTTATCCGAGTTAAAAAAGAAAAATGCTGAATTTCGGAAAATCACTGATAAACCAGAGATGTTGGAAACGGATATATTTTAAATCAATGTAAACAAACTCTCATTGTCTAAGCAAACAAAATCAACAATGGACACATCCTGTTCCCAGAGTTCACATTGTTGTTTTGGTAGTGGCGCCATCTGATGGACAAACAGAACCTTTCTCTGGGAGAAAAGAAAGTTAAAAGATATTAGCAAGAATGTTATGCTAAATAGTGTTTTAGCAATAAAATCATTTTAGTAATTTTAGTTCATAGCCTACTAATAGAAATAAAATTGGCGAATAATCATTTTTTTAAAAGAAGTGCAGGGCTCAAACAACTTCTTCCAGGAATAAAGTAATTTTCTTCCCCCCGTCACTTATTTGGCAGGAAAAGTGTCTGTTTGTGGGCCAAAAATGAGGGTTGCGTCGGCCAGCCAGACTGAAGCTCCTGAAGGTGTCCTGATGTGTTTCCTGCTCTCAAATTACCAATTTGAACTCTAAAAAGGCTAACAAACTGAAGGGGTGAGGCAAATATGGTGTACATTATACTGTAAATATGCAGTAATTTGAATCGTATGATCTGCTATTTTGATTTATCGAGTGTAAGCGTGTCGGGACATCTGGAGTTTATTAATACTAAAAACACAGCTTGTGAAGACCTGCCTTTTCAGCATCTTCCTTCGAATACAGTTCCAGAATTTGAATAACAAACATCCAGTTGCTTCTGGAACTCCGCTGGCTCCATTTTAGCAGACTGACATTAGAAAAGAAAGGGAGTTTTCTTGGTTTTATTATATAACACAAACTAAACAATCGGGAAAGACATCAGAGTTGAAATATACATCATGCTTTTGTCATTGATAACTATACTTCTTTTGCTTGGAACTGGACAAACTCAAAGGACAACTCCTGATTTTATGATGGAGTATTTTCAGAGACAACTTCAGGAGCTGGAGGTAAGATTTTTTAAGATAACTTATTTGTGGCCAAATATGTTTGCTTTAACTAGCTAATATAATATATTAATACATTGTACATTGGGTAGGACAATTAAAGCTTACTATTAGCTATGTTTCATACTCTTTTTGTATGTGATTGTGTTAAGTATATGTTCCTGGATCTGGATTGTTGGTTCATTTCTACAACATAACTCTAACCTAACCGTAAACTTATAAAATTAGAGAATTTTAACTACACTAATGTGCGGTTCCCATTAGCCTAGAACTTTTTTCCATTTCTCTACAATGTGACTGGTAATTTGGAATGTTGCTCCAAGACTAACAAGGATGTTGATCCTTGCCGTACTTGGTCAAATCAGGGGGTCAAGGTTTAGCTGGTTAGCTATGTGTTCAAACTGAATTAAATTTCAAGCAAAACACACATAAATTGCTAACATTTAAATATAGTAGATGTTTTACCTTTACAATTTAGTTTTATTGTTGAGTTTTAATATAGTGTGATTAGTCACGTGGTATTTTTGCGCATTCATCTTAACAGGGACGACTGATCAAATGCGAGCAGGGCTTCCAGCACTTCAGTCAAAGGCTGTATGAAATGTCTAAGGAGATACATGGGCAAACAAGCAAGGTGAACGTGTTGAAATCAGAGGTCAAAGGTCACATTGATACCATCGCTATGCGCATGGATCGAGTGGAGAGAGATGTGGAATACCTGCAGAATAAGATCCCTGACAACGCTCAGGTTGACATTGAAGATTCGCTGATCGAGGACCAGATGAAAGAAGCCAAGCTAAAAAAGACATCTGTAATCCCTAAGGGCAAAGGTAAATAAGAAGTTTAGGCATCTATCATTTGGAATTAAGCCCTACAATTTGAATTTTCAGGACTTTTTTGGTGTTAGTGTTAGAGTATTACATGTAAACATGTAGATTAAGAATATTTACCCCCGGTTTCACAAACAAGGCTTGAGCCTAGTCCCAGACTAAAATGCACGTTTGGGTATTGAGCTGCGATTTTTTTCAAGAGACGCTACTACGTCTTAATTGAACTAAGGTCTAATCCTGGCTTCTGTCTGTGAAACCCCAGCAAACAAAGAATGTTCCCCTAATGTTCCCGAATGGTCCCATGAGGTTATTTTTTTGGGAACTAAACAAGAACATTATAGGAACGTTCCATGTAGGTTATTTTTAGGTTCCATTTTTATAACGTAAGGAGAATGTTCCGGGAATGTTCCCTTAACCTTAAGGGAAAGTTCTAGGAATGTTCTGGGAACCAAAAACTAACGTTCCCAGAACCTAAATTTGTTTGCTGGCACCATGCCTTAGTTTCCAGTAATTGATAAGGTATCAATAGATTGTGCTTTCCTATAAAAAGATATGGTAAATAAAGGATGTAATTGTATAAATGTAATATTTCTAAAAACTTATATTGCTATTGCTGCATAAAGTTGATTATTTTGATCTTGATTCTTCCAGACTGCAGTTCAGAGCTTGTGGGTATCAAGTCCCTCAAAATCGTCAAGAAGGCAGGCGACATCAATGGGTCCTGGATGAAGGATCCGACGAAGGGTTCTGCTAAGATTTACTTTTTTAGCGGCACTCGAAACAGTACAATATTAGCATATACTTCTCTGAAGGCTTTCACTGGAGCAAACTCCACCAAAAAGACGGAAGTTATCCGTCTTCCTTTTCCCTGGCATGGAACCGGCCATGTAGTCAACAACGGCTTTGTGTACTACCACAACGCAGACACCAACAATGAGATCCTGAAGGTCCACCTCAACAATCGCACAGTGGCTGATCGCTTGCTGCTTCCTGGAGCCGGTCGAATGCCGGCTTATTCCCTCAGCCCTCACACCTTGCTGGATCTCGCTCTTGACGAAATGGGGCTCTGGTCGATCCATGCGGACCCAGACTTTGGCGGCAACTTGGTGATCTCCAAGCTGGACCACAGTAGTCTGGCTGTGGAGCACACTTGGGATACCAATTGCAATAGCCGTGATGCAGAAGCATCTTTCATAATCTGTGGCACCTTATATGTGGTCTACAACTCCCACTATGGTGGAAGGTCCAGCATCCAATGCTTGTTTGATATCCACGACACCATCTACCTGGAGAGCATCCCTGTGCTTTTCTTCCCAAAACGTTACACCAGCCACTCTGGTTTGCATTTCCACCCCAAGGATAAGAATCTGTATGCTTGGGATGATGGTTATCAGACCATCTATAAGTTAGATATCAAGAAGATATAAGATTGGTCAGTTCTACATAGAAACAAAAGGGCAGTTACAATAAGGTCCTTTCAACCATCAGTGCTTTATTCTTCTTCCCAATCACATCTGATCTGCTTGAAAGCACTTTGTAGTGCACTTTGTTGTTTTACCAGACTGTAATTTCCTGAAAAACAAAGGACTCTTTGGGTTCCTCGGTTCAGTCAGAGGACCGCTAGTATCGTATCTCCACTCTTTCTATGATTGATTTGAGACAATAAAAGTTGTTTATAAAAGAAGTTTATCCAACAGCAGTAGGCCTACACTAGAAATAAAGAGCATTATACAAAAACTAATTATCTCCAATGACTATGTCTCTCAAAGAAAATATTTTTGTACAGAATTTGTTGCCACTTCAAATTCACTGTATTGGTGAGGTGGATCATGCATTGAAATATTATAATGTGCACCATACAAGCACATTCATTATTTGTATGACACATTTTCGCAATAAATAATCATTAATAATTATTATTTACTTATAAGTCATAATTTAATTAATTTGTTCAACATAAATTCTTGTTCTCAGCTTTTCCAGCTAATTTTTTTATTAGTATCAGTGTTTGCACTAAGCAATTATGCTTTTGAGTACAAAGTCTTCAAAGTATATTCATTAAAGAAATTGTTATTACTATTTTGTTCACTTTTCTAAGGCTTTAAATCATGATTTTAACTTTGGATTTTGTTGCAAGCGTGTACCTGTGCTGATAACGTTTAGCGCATGCGCACTTATATGTTAGTCTATTTGTGAATTTGAATGGCCTGAACAATAGATGGCGCTGCTATTCTCCACACAGATTTCCACAGGACTACCTGAACCATGGACAGTAAAAGAAAGACCTGAACATGCGGTCACTAGTTGTAACCATAGACTGTGGTTGTAACGGAACATATTTGAAGACAAAGGAGACACTACAAATACAATACTATTGTATTTATTTCATTCTGTGACAAAACATTTAAAACTAAAGAAATTTGTTTTCACAGCTCGTGTTTTTAAATGATATTCCCTCCTCGTTACTTATACCAAATTAAAATTGTTCCACTATACTTTGACCGCGTTAAGACTAAAATGTTACTTTAGTTTATTATGTTAATTAAAATATGAAAATCGTTTTGCGATTCGACCCGCCCCTTACAGCACATGACAGGTGATTGGTCAGATGAAATGGACCTCATGGCTTTATGATATTGGAGCAACGCCGTTCGATGATAACAGATGAGCGGGACGCCAGCTGACATCAAGAGGATTTAAAATCGGACAGGATCGGGAATTACTTACAATACAGGTACGTAAATTTTTAAAAACATACTTCCAACGGCCCTTTCTTACACAGAACAACTTTTTCGTCATTTTAAGCTGTTTTAAATATTCTTTCGCACGTGTAATGTCATACAAATTATCAAGAAAGTTTAGGTGCTGTATGTTAACGGTTCCTCGTCATAAATTTAATTTAACGTTAAATCACATTGAATGATCTTTTCTGCCGTTGTATTTATTATTAATGATAAATGTGTGAGTTCTACTGTATGGGATCAGAATTTTCTTAATGTTTTACATAACATGCAAAAAAAATACACACATACAAACTTTAAATGCGAGTGAATATAATTATTTACATATAGTACACCAAGCTGTAATGATAACCATGTGAATTCTATTAACTTAGCTATCTAATTCAAACAAGTAGCCTAATCAATGAAAACATAAGTCAAATGTGAGTAAAAATAAATCACTTCCATTTAAATTCTTCTTACATTACATTATTTAGTAGTAGTACACAATTAAGCTATACTATGATGATGACCAAAGAGGAATAATCACTGACCAGAAACTTCGACTCCAACGTGATTGGTCTGTCAAATCCTTAAGGATCTAGGTAGATAAATGGGTCATATAGTGTAGGATGAACGGTCTCAGATTAGCCATTATCTGAACGAATATTCACAAAACATTCGGCACTGAAGCCTATTACAGTGTTTGTCACTGCCTGTTACCATTCATTGTCCACGTTTGTTTTACTGCCAGTTTTTATTATAGTGCATAAAGCCTCTTCCTTCAGTGCTGACCCCAGTGGGCTCAGTGAGCAGCCACACTGTGCTGCGATGGAGATTTCACTTGGTAATGACTGTGGGGTTCAACAAAGCTGTCTGTGAAGATCATGTGCTTAGAGAAAAGGATAAAGGCTTTTTTATTTGTCCACTTCCCCTGGCGCGCTCTGAAAACAACACAATTGTTTTGTTCTTTGATGACACTACCGTATGTTTGCCAAATTTAAAAGTTTAATAACTTGTTGTGGATGACCATTTTAGTTGTTACAGTACAGTTTTTGTTTAAATAACCATGTGATAATGTGTCTTGAAGTAGCTTAACATTTCAGAGATGTTTAAGGTGGAATCATGCCTTTACAGTCTTTGAAGCCTTTGACTGCCTTCTCCATCCCATTTTGACCCTCATATTTCTGTATTCAGGGAAAGAGATGTTTAATAGTGAGATCCTCTTAGCATCTTGGCAGTTTCTTGGCAGAGCAAATTAAAAGCAAGACATTGATCTCTGATTGATTTTTTGTTGTCGTGGTAGCAAAGTTGAACATGAGTAAATGGTTTATGATAACAGGTGAAGGAGAGCGTTCATATTGTTGTTTTGAACAGACACGTAGCCCTCAGGCTCTTCTACTGTGTGATTATTACCATGCCCTTATTTCCATAGAGGTGCACACACACGTCCTGACTGACCAGTTTTACCACAACCGTTTCATTCCCAGAACGATAATTTGAAAATTGTAGTGATTCTCTCACTGATATCAAGTAGTTAGTTCAAGAGATCGTTCACACAAAAATAAAAAGTTTTTCATTATTTACTCACCCTCATAGCATGCCAAAACCTGATATTTTGAAGAACGTTTTGCCCATACACTCTTAGAAAAATGGTACCCTTTAAAAAGGCTCTAATATGTACAATATTTGGTACCAATAAGACTCTTTGAGGTACTAATATGCACTCCTCAGGTACAAAGGTGCACCTTTTGAAAGGGTACCGCCACAGCTTCTGAAAGCTAATGTTGACCAAAACAACTCAATAATGATGACTGGCAACAGTTTACTGAAGTTTTGTGCAGTCTTGTATAGGGATTCAATCATTTCTCCAGCACACACTTGAAAGTCATACAGGTTGGGAACAGCATGAGGGTGACATATTTTTAATATTCAAGTAAACTTGTCCCACTTAGTGCAATGAAACCCTTAGTGCACTTTTGTTTTCTGAGGCTTTCGAAGGCTTGTAAAGTTAAATGCAGTTTAATGAGCATCTAAAAGGGTCCATCACTCTTTACCACACTTTACATGAATTCTTTTCTCACTCTTTGATTCAGATATACCATCCACTAGGTTTAAGAATCGAGATCCAATTCCCAGTTGCATTTTTCACTGAATACTGTAACCTAGCAGAGGAAGCTAACTTGAACGTCAACAGTTGGCATCAGACTTTCTGTGAACCCCGTCCTGAGGACTGAGATAGACAGCGGTGGAGATCCCATGCAATATGCATTGGGCAGTATTGATGTCAGGGACCTGTAGGACAGAGCCGTGACGTTTTGCCCCATGAGCAGGGTTTTCCTGTGCCGAGCGGCTCACTGACATTTTCACGGGCCTTGGCACCACAGTCGAATGCACCTGCTCAGGGCTGACATTTCTCTTGTTACTGTGGAGGAGTGCAGCATTCACCCCAGCTGCCAGAACGCATCCGCTCCGGTGAGTACAGCTCAGGATCGTCCAGGGTCTAAGCCCGAATCGAACTTACAACCGCCTACACCGAGTCATGAATCATTCCGAGTGTGTAACATCAGAGCTGTTTTGATCTCCTGGACATTCTGACGTTAATATGTGTGGAAGTGTTATGTGAAACGTCTTTATTAATACGGCGGAGCTTCCTCTTTGTCTTCCGCTTGTTGATCACGCTACTCCGCATGTGGTGTGTACAGTCATAAAGGTTCTGCAACTCTATCCCCTTGTTATTTGAACCAGGTTTGTTGTGGATGACTTAATGTGTTTGAAAAGTAACCTCTATTGAGAAGGTAGCTTGTGGCAGAGCGTGAACCTGCTCACACAAAAACGTCCAGATCCCACAGCGATGAGGCCTTGTGTCACTTTGGGAACTGCGCTTTACCTTCTACATTATAGTGCGTTTGACCAAGGTATGCGCAGTGCCCACGCGATATGTCACTCCGTCAGCTGCTTACTGAACACACACACACACACACATATACACATCGGGATGGTTTAATGCAGAGTGCTGAGTGGGGACGGTTAAGCTGTTTGAGGAGGACTGCTGTCTTTGATGTTCTCATATTAAGCTGTGTTGACGTGCTGGGTTTATTGGTCTGACACCTAATGCTGATGCCACTTCCTCCCCCTGCAGTATTTCTGCCCAAGGCTGATACAGTATGTGTCATTTTTTGGGTTTTACTGTACATAGTGGGGATTGCTATATTTGCTAACAACATGTATGGAAAATATGTATATGGAGTGGCTTACAGGCAAATTAATAACAAGCAAAAATTATAATTAACATGGTTTTAGGTTTCGAATAATACCATAGTTGGCACAGTGGATTTATTAAGATAATTATTATATTATATTATTTAATATTATATTTCACTACTGTTCAAAAGATTGGGGTCTGTAAGATTACTTTTTTGTTGTTGTTTTAATAAGTCTTTTCTGTCCGGTGCATTTATTTGATCAAAAGTACAGAACATTTATATTGTGAAACATTGCAATTTAAAATAACTTTTCTATTTGAATGTATTTTAAAATGTAATTTATTCCTGTAATGGTAAAGCTGTATTTTCTTCAGCATCATTACACCGTATTCAGTGTCACGTGATCCTTCAGAAATCATTCTCACACACTGATATAATAATAAGAAATGTTTCTTGAGCAGCAAATCAATGTTGAACAAATTTTCAACGAATGGAAATCTTTTGTAACATTATAAATGTCTTTACTGTCACTTTTGATTCATTTAATAAATGCATTCATTCATTTAAATAATATTTTTACTGACCCCAAAACCTTTGAACAGTAGGCTTAGTGTTAATTTATGGCAACTTTTTTCAAAGAAAACATTTTACATAAAAGTACATTTAATGTGTATTGTGTACATAATTTTTGTATTATTTCAAATTTTATGGGAACTGTTTTCAAAAGAGTAAAACTCACAATAAGTGAGGGAAAATAAGTCTTTCCTCAAACTATTGCTATAAAAAGTTATTTACTCCTATACATCATATTTAGAGTTACATAAGTCTCTCAAGTGATTCTAGATATAAGTTTGATGTCTGTCATAACAAGAATAATAACTATAACAATTAGTGTACACACCAGTGGACGAAATGTTCTGTTTATTCTAAAGGCCTGTTCACACCGGGACGAATTTCGTGCGTGAATTTAACACCTTGTGACTAAACAAAGGGCGCCAATGTGAGTGTGCACACACACCAACACGAAAAACGCCATGCGTAAAGCGTAATTTTTTTAAACCACCTTGAGTTCGTTTTTTTGGTTTGATGCGCCGCGTCAAAAACTATCCGACCAATGAGATTGGTGCTTTTGCTCTCGTGTCTGGTGCTTCTGAAGTTACAGTAAAACACTTGGGGGCGCTCAAACACAAAACGGTTTTACCGAGCACACATGCCTAACGGCGAAGAAGACATACACACTGCCGGAAGAAGATATACACACTGAAGATAGAAGATACCTAACGGCGAAGAAGATATACACACTGAAGAGTATATGATAATGTTTATAATATTTTTGTTATAATAGTATCATTATTTCTGTTTTACATTAAGCGCCATCTAATGTCAGGGAATGAATTTGCATGTTCACTCGGCTCATTGTCAGCGAAAATCACTTTGGGTGTGAACACAAAAAATGCGCTAAAAATGCTGGCTGATATACGCGCGTCCCGGTGTGTACGGGCCTTAAGAGCGTGCTGCAGTTTTGTTATCTGTCCCTTTAAATGCTCGAGCTCTTTAAAACAGGATGGATTCTGATTGGCTCTATAAAAATGATTTTATCGTTCATAAGCTGGAAAAAAAATCATTCTGAAAGTGAGTTGATACTGTTATAGTCCACTGGTTATGGACGTTAATATAGTTATCGTTATAGTTATTATTCTTGGTGTGAATGGACTTTAAACCCGATTAGTAAATCAGTAAATCGCTATTCTTTTATATTTAGATTAATTTACTATTTAGAATAAACTATATCATTATTGTTCTTGGTTTGAACAGGCTTTTATTAATGCTTACTCATTATTTTGTGTATCTGTTCCAAAGTCCAAACATGTTCATGATCACAATTTTCCAGTATTTTAGTTAAAAACAACCTTGGATGAGGCGGTTTATCATTAACTGTAATGTAGCTCAAAAATATAGGGACTTCCCGCAGTACCGGTAGTTTCTGTTTGCCTCTCTAAACATCCTGGAGTAAAGTAAGGAGAGTGGTTATTCTAACACCACAGTTTGCTGTTTGGCACCAAACGCTGGGCTCACAGTCTCAGGCAGTTTTTGATTCACATGATAAATAGCAGTAGCTTGTTAAAACCAGAGAATTAGTTTGCATGTTTGGTTTCACAATATTTCAAAGGGTTTTGGATCCAAAAGATCTATAGGTTCTTCAGTGTCTGCTTGTGAGTGTTATCTAGAGCGAACACTTAAGTATTGTCAAAGCTTGTCACATGTCAAAGTAAAGCAAACAACACTAGACTAATATGTCTCACGAGGTGAATCTTTCCAAAACTTTTTTTTAATTTTTATCATTGGTTTCATACCAAAAAAAGTACAAAAAGTGTTGGGTGTAATGCATTACTAAGTAATTAATTACTGTAACTTAATTACTTTTCCCTTAAAAAAGTAAAGTAAGGGATTACTTCTGTATTTTAATTATAGTTACTTCTGATTTCATTGCATTACTGAATAGACAGTCCAACTTTATTTAAAACAAGTGTATTTAACATCAAAATAATAAAATGTATGTTTTTAATGTAACATTCTCCCCTTAAATACTTTTGTCAGTTCAAAAATAATTTATACACTTTTATATTATTTATTTGAAAGAGAAGTTTCATGTCTATCTTTGTATTGTTTAACTGGTCATGGTTGATATGGGATTTAGAAAGTAATTATTAATAATGCAATACGTTAGTACAGGAATCTAATTACACTGTTGAAGATATAAAACTTTTTTTTTTTTTTTGAGTAACTTGCATAACACTGTACACACAGACATACACTAATGGTTGAAACAAGATTTTTACATTTTCCCGAAGAAAATAGGTGGTGCTTACAAGAGTCGTGAAAAGGTCACCTCCACAAGGCAGATTACTGTGGTATTCAGGGTAAAGTCTAAATGGCCCAGTAAGTTCTCTATGATATCCTGGACTCTAGTTTTGATTCTTGTCCCTCCTTCAATATAAGTCTATGGGATTGATATCATAAATGAGTAAAGTGAGGGTGAGAGATAGATACTGTAGTTGGGATCAGGTTCAAACACTTCATTGAAATCAGTTTCCCCTCTCAAAGCCTCCGCATGAATAACCTGTGGGTTGGATGGCCTTGCAATCTCTAAGAGAAACAGTGTGAACGGAAATATTCAGAATGGGTTTGGGCGGAAAAAGTGATTTATTTATTTTTTTTGTAATTCAAGGTTTCGCTGTTTGTGTTGGCTTATCAGGGACAGGGTTTTATAAACACAGAGGATCTAAGCAGCCGAGGACTTGAATGCTGTCCGGCATGTGATGTGTGTGTGATTCAGTCCCTCTGGGCGGCTCGGTCACACTCTTGAGTATCAGGAACACTGAGGGCAAGGGCTTCTATTGGAATGCGTCAACACTGATAGAAGCAACACTGACTTACTGTGGGGGACATTTCAGAAGTTTTCAACTAAACTAAAGATTTGTTTGAGAAACTTGATTAACTAAATCCATAGTACTGATTAATAAGTAATGTGAAATATAGGGGTGTAACGATACCCTCGTGTCACGATTCGATAGACGATACTGAACTCACGATACGATATTATTGCGATACTCCAATAATATTCATACAATATTCATGATTCTGAAGCTGAAAATACAGAATTATTTTAGTCAAATATTCTTGCACTTCTGGACACTTTTTACTGGTCAAGTTACTGGTAAGTCATTTGACATTATCAGGAGGACCCACAAATATTCCCCCATTGGATTATTATACATTACAATCAATAGTATATATAGTAGTTTAATGTAGTACTGACACTAAAACGTTTGTGAGAATTTTCTCTCACACAGTAATTTTTATTTTGTGGAACTATCCACGATACATATTGTCACTAGAATCCACGATACGTATTGTTGTATTTTTGTATTGGTATATATTGTGGCACGATATATTGTTACACCCCTAGTGAAATAATCAGTAATTTTCGATAATCAGAAATTCCTAGTACAAACTCTCTACACATATTTCCGTGTTGTGTCTGTTTTGTTTCTGTTTTTGTTATATTTGTTTTATGCCAATAATTAATATAATACTAAAAATATTGCTTTTATTATTAGACTAATTGTTAACATAGTAGTAATATAATGCTATCTAACTATCTATACACACACACACTTTTTATATGAATTATTGATTGTTATTATATTAATCACTTTGTATCATATGGTGATATGATACAAAATTGTATCAATCATATTGTATTAATAATAGTAAATAGGCTATTTCAAATATATTGCTCTATTAACTACAGTGTGTGTATACTCTGTGTGTGTGATGTATATATACTGTACTGTATATATACATATATATTGTCAAACGATTAATCACATCCAAAATAAAAGTTTGTGTTTACATAATATATGTGGGTGCACTGTGTATAATTATTTAGTATATGTATATATATATATATATATATACACACACACACACACACATGCTTGTATATTTAGGAAAAAAATATTATTTATATATATATATATATATATATATTATAAAAAATATTTATATAGAAATTATTTTCTATATATTATTTATATAGAAAATATTTCTTAAATATATACAAGCATGTGTGTGTATTTATATATATATAAAATAATTATACACAGTGCACCCACATATATTATGTAAACACAAACTTTTATTTTGGATTATTTTGGATCGTTTGACAGCCCTATATATATATATATATATATATATATATTAAACTAATTATCTCTAAATTTTGACTCCATGAGACTACTCACTAGTATGATCTGAAGGCCACAAGAATTTGAATGACTCTGGAGTGTTTGATTTTATATATTTTTTTATGGTTTATATAGTAACTTTGATATGTGCATCACATACTGTTTCCATAATGTTTTTAACTGTAGTGGACTGGCATTGTGCTCATGTGAAACACACACACTACACAGGTGGAGCTCTCAGACAGAAGAATCTCTTGAAGTGATTTGTCAGATCGTAATAGTATAAAACAGAAGACACAGGACAAACTATGGAACTATGGTTCAAACTATGGTACTATGGTTAACATTATCTTTGTTAGACTAATTTAATTGCCTAAATGGAAATTGAGTTTGTGGGTCCGAAAAGAGCGCCTGTTCTGTAGTGGGTCAGGAATCTAAAAGTTGTTGTGATTTCTCATAAAACGGCAGGAGAACATTGAGGGATTGGATGTTTGTAAGCAGATTATTACACGTGAGACGAGAATGGTTAAACTTGATTTGATAAGCAACAGCGGTATATTTCTCTGCGCCACCTTATAATAAGTGAAGAGAGACGAAAAGGCCTCATCAGCATGATCAAATAAGACGTGACTCCTTTTTTAGGGCAGATAGCACATGACAGAAAGCCTCCACACCCTTATCTACGTTCGAACAACTGGGGTGTGTGTGCAATGCTCGAGGTTGTACTGGATTTTTCATTTTCGCTTGCATTAAAAAGCACGCTATCTATTAATGAACTGCGCTCATCTCTTCTTGTCATTTAACTGAAGGCTTGCATTCACATTCCTATCAGGGCCGTGATTACAGCGCGGTTGTGTGTTTCAGCAGTGAAAGATCCCACCGCCCCGAATAGTGTCAACGCTCTCTTGTCGTGTGTGGCTAAATTAAGCTATATACATAATGATTAGCATTGTGGGCCATGCACCCTTTCAGCACGGTGGCCCTTGACAGTTGCCTTTTTTGACCCTCTACCCGACTGGCATGTGTCCCGGCTGCCCACTAACAAGATTACAACAAGTAGGTTAAATGTTCTGTTCATCATGTGGCCTAACATTTATAAAAAAAAAATGATATCCAGTACTCGAAGTTGGCCGTAACCTCACTTTTTCTTGCATACTGGCACTTCTCACATGTTCCTGCTTGTGGATTGTCCGAGCAACGGTAAATTTGTGACGGAGCTTTACTCTGAGACAGAAACGGGCTTCCATAATTTAGAGATGCCTCTTTGTTTGCTTATGTGTGTGAGGCTAAATATATGATGTATGAATGTGCGTATTACACATGCCACGAGGCATGACAATAGGGTGAAACTTGACCCTGACAAGCGTAATCATTCTCAAATTTCCCTCCATCACCGAGGTCCCACAGGGAGAAAGTCAACCTGCCTCGGGATACGTCAAAGCAGAGAGTCAGGGGTTAACGCTTGGGAAAATACCAGCTCTTAATATGGAGACCATTTTATATTATAGCTTCAGAAAGCATGCAGTCAAACACACACAGCTTTCTAAAAACAGACTTGTCAGAGTGGACAGTATGATTTGCACGTGTTTACATGTTGTTGTATACCACGTTTGCTCGAGGGAATTTGTGTAATGTCAAGTTAGATTGGCATCATTGTACATTACGGTCAGGAAATCTGCAGTCTTAGACATGCCAAGCTGCTACTTGTGTTAGATGAGATTCATGGAATTGGTTCACACACACACAAGATTAATGTTTTTACTCCACCCTCAATTTCGAAACGCTCTTTCCCAGCAACTGTAATTGTGACTTTTATTCATAATGTTGCATCATTATATGACACATTTTTGCAGGTCGCTGAGAAGCAAACCAGCAGATGCAGTAGACGGCTGGCGCCATGGCCTCAGATGCAAGTCACATGTTAGAAGCAGCCTTGGAACAAATGGATGATATTATTGCTGGTAAGACTTTAATTTAGTCGATTTGAAATCCTCCCGATTAACTCAGTTCTAGAATAACAAACAGGATATTTCAAAATAGCAGTTTTAGCTTCCCACAAAAATGGTAAAGGTAATCTTGCAGTCTTTTCCTTATTGGCTGCTTTTCAGGAAGCGATCAGATAAGGGTCTGCTGCTCCTAAATAATGTGTTTTCAGCATATCTCTTGATCTATGCATGCTAATTGGATTCCCTCAACACTACATGTGTGAAGCTTTTTGAAAGGATTACATGGTGTTGGATATTTTGAAAGAATAGTACTTGCAGCCAAACAAAGGTAAAGCTAAATAAAAGCCCTGATAGTTCAATTGTACGGCTTAATTTAATATGTTAGTTTTGTAAATGATATTAAAATAATGCATTCAAAATTTATTCATTTAATCATGTCCCTAAAAAACAAAGGCTATATATTGTATCTGCACTATATATATATATATATATATATATATATACACACACTGTATATATGTGTATATACTGTGTATATATATACTCTGTATATATATATATATATATATACTGTGTGTGTATATTATAGTGTTTAGATTTACTATAATTTTTATATTAATGTATAATTACTGTACTTTATATAATATAATATTTATAAAATAGTATTGTAATTTATTAATTAACAATATATATATATATATATATATATATATATATAAATTGTTAATTAATTACTGTAATATAACAATTATATATATATATGAAGAGTTCAGATGCAAAAGCCTCTAAGTGCCATTTGAAATTTTCTTCTAAAATGATAATTTTTATCAAGCTTGTATATTTAAGTTCAGTAATTTCACTTAAATGGCAATGAAGATTACCTATTAATTGTCATTTAAGTAAAATTACTGAACTTAAATATACAAGCTTGATAAAAATTACCATTCTAGAAGAAAATTTCAAATGGCATTTAGAGGCTTTTGCATCTGAACTCTTCATATATATATATATATAATTGTTATATTACAGTAATTAATAATGCATTATCTCAACTTGACCAACTAGTATTTTATTTTTTATTTATTAATGTATTTAACTAATTGATTTTTACATGTATTACTTTATTGATTTTAATAAACATGTTATGTGTTAATTATACATGTATATATTCAAATATTTTCACACACATATATTTACATAATTAAATCCAACACTAATTATATCATTTATTTAATTTATTAAACAGCAGCTCTATAGTATGTACAGTAAATTAAGATATATGTTGAAAACATATTTTACCCATATTAGGGTGTGCACCTTTAGAGCACAACATTTTATAACAAAGCAGAGTAACTGGCAGCCAGTTTCTGAGGGAAAACTCTGAACAGGGTTGGGTAAAGAGAGGATGTGGGGGCCGTGAAGCCCCTCAAGCATTCTCAGCGATTGCCAACATGATTTAACTAATAGAGGATAAATGTTTAATGTGGGCAGTCAACAAATAAAGACTGGGGGAGGAATGGAGCGGAACATGCAGTTTGCTGTCTGAGACAGAGAGATAATGCATTGGACACAGCTTGTCTGAACTGTAACAAAATCTGTGATAAACACTGCTTATTTCAGTTTCGTAACCTAAGGTCAGGTCATACTACCATTAACATTTAGGCAAAACAGCTTGGACTCGATAAGGAAATACTACATATTTATTTATTTAATATTTAAATTCAAATTACATGAGATTATGTTAGCATACATGTAAAATTATTCATACCGTGATATAAGATATGGATTGCATACCACGCATAGTCTATTAGCTGAGTAGTCCTGCATGTCATGAGTTATAATTGTACAGAATGAAGGCTACATGTGCCAAATATTACAGATGCGGGACTCTAAATAGCACTGGCTTATAAATCAATTGCATATGAATTTAAATCATTTGAAACCATTAATGTTTAGTAATCAAATGTCATACAGTGAGGCTAATCCTGGATCTAGGCTTTAAATGAGTGTCTGTCTGTGTGTGTTAAGAATAGGAGGGCGTGATGAGAGTTGACCACAGGCATGTTGTGTCTCCTCAGGTCTGCTGAGTGAACTGACTCATGACAATGAAGGACTGTTGTTCTACGAGTTTCTCATGCTTCTTGAAATGTCTCCACCTGCTGGTGGCAGTTGAAACATTTCAATTACAATCAAGATGATCCAACATCTTGCATTTTAGCCTTATTTGATTAAAAGCTCTTTTCCAATAGCATTCATTTTGTCTTAATTTAGGTGATTTTCATTTTTTTAGGTGTTTTTCTATTCTATTTTTGTTTTATTTGGGTTATTTTAGGTGTTTTTTATTTATTTGGTTATTTTGGATTATCAAAACCTAAGGAATATTTGTGAGAGGGGTGAGTATGAAATGACCTCATTGGTTGCATTAAAGCCACCAATGAGGTCATTTCATGCTCTCAGCCAAACAAAACACTTGCGCCTGAATGCACAAATTGCGCATTTATATAAACAGTTAGGCTATGCACATTTTGGTCTCATATTCTTTGTAGCAGCAGAAGACGTATGGAAACACACGCTAGCAGACATATGGAAACGATACAAACCTGATTTTAAACTAATGGAAAATTGTATAACGTGTTGGCAATTGCATAAGGTAAAAAATGAGACTGTGGCCACTATCCAGTTGTCAGCTGTGTCTCTCTTTGTTCTTATTGGTGATTCTGCTGTTAAAAAATGGTGCGATGTCATCATAGACTTTTAAAGTGTTATAGAATCCTGATGGTTTCCAGATGTTCTGGTGCTTCCTGTATATTTGTTCCATCTCATTCCATAGTATCCAGATGGGGACAGTTGGAAGTGTTGATGGAGTCAACACGTGGCTGCAGCGGTGTGCTGTGGGTGATGGGTAATGTGATGTGATGATGTATGACATAGCGTGATGGTGCATCTCTCCTGCACTCTTTTTTCACTTACACTGTAATAATGATTTGAATAAATACAATGATTATTGGAGTACACTTTACAAGGACATACTATTTAGTATTATTTTAGTTTTTGTTTTTATATAATTAGTGTTGTTCATGGTAATTCATTTTATTTCATTTCTTTTAAAATATTGCTATATAGGTTTAATTTGGACTATATTGATAGGATGGCATCTTGCAGTTGATGGAGATTTTTGGGATGCACATCCAGGGCACGAAGCTCCCGTTCCACCACATCCCAAAGATGCTGTATTGGGTTGAGATCTGGTGACTGTGGGGCCATTTTAGTACAGTGAACTCATCGTCATGTTCAAGAAACCAATTTGAAATGATTCGGGATTTGTGACATGGTGCATTATCCTGCTGGAAGTAGCCATCAGAGGATGGGTACATGGTGGGCATAAAGGGATGGACATGGTCAGAAACAATGCTCAGGTAGGCCGTGGCATTTAAACGATGCCCAATTGGCACTAAGGGGCCTAAAGTGTGCCAAGAAAACATCCCCCACACCATTACACCACCACCACCAGCCTGCACAGTGGTAACAAGGCATGATGGATCCATCTTCTCATTCTGTTTGCTCCAAATTCTGACTCTACCATCTGAATGTCTCAACAGAAATCGAGACTCATCAGACCAGGCAACATTTTTCCAGTCTTCAACTGTCCAATTTTGGTGAGCTCTTGCAAATTGTAGCCTCTTTTTCCTATTTGTAGTGGAGATGAGTGGTACCCGGTGGGGTCTTCTGCTGTTGTAGCCCATCTGCCTCAAGGTTGTGTGTGTTGTGGCTTCACAAATGCTTTGCTGCATACCTCGGTTGTAACGAGTTTTTATTTCAGTCAAAGTTGCTTTTCTATCAGCTTGAACCAGTCGGCCCATTCTCCTCTTTCAGCTTTATTTCAATTAACAGAAATGTTTTAATAATTTTAGTTTTAGTTAACGATAGTAACCCTGCATTATGCAGTCTTTAATTTAGTCACATTTATTTTTTGCAATTATTTGTGAAATTTACTGTTGAAATTGTTTCAAAGTAATTTTTAAGACATTTTGACTGTTTCGATGCAACATGAGGAGGAAATAAAGAAGAATTGCATTGAACCATTTGGTGGATTCTTATTTAGTGTACCTTATGTTTCTGACGGCAGGTTCCAAGGCTGCGGTGGAGTTCAGTAATGGGCTCTATGACCTGGGCTCTCCTGTGAGTGTCGGGCCCCTGCAGGTTCTCCAGCTGGCGGAGGAGCTGAGACTGACACTGGAGCTGCAGGTCGGGGACGAGGACCGCAAGTCACTGCGCTCCCAGCTGCCCTGCACCACCGCACAGAGCCTCATGGAGTGGCTGGAGAAAGGATCGGTGAGTTAAAGCCCAGACAATCAATGTGGATTTTATGTTGGAATAGTTGATTTTATGTTCCGCTGAGAACAAAGTTCTTTCATGAAACTCGAAATGGCTCAGGCTCGTAGACCCGTAACTCAATCTCCCTGAAATCCCATCATTCTCTATTGGGCACAGCTGATTGGTTCCTGCTGTGTCAGTAGCTAATAAACTCACAGCTCAACCTTCTAATACTTGGTCAGCATTTGCCTTCACAGTTGCAGCACACTTTCCGAAAACCTCCACCTTCCTCAGCTCCACCTATATAGATCCACAATGGATAATTGATGTATGTGTATGTATTGGCAGTAGCAAGTCCTGTACTGGCTCTGCAGCAGAAGCAGTAATAAGCAACAGCAAATAATAACCAATCTATACCGCCAAGAAACATGGACAGTTTTCATACAGGTTTATTTAAGCCTTCGGAAGTTCTAACTTATTCAACTCATTCACCCTTAACTAACTCATGAACAATCCTTACATCTGGAGGGTTGATGTTTTCTGAGCTTCTCTGTTTAGTCTCGTGCCATCCTCAAGTGTTTTGGATAGTGTTTTCTACTTTATATAAATATTTACACACAGTGCATTTTTCAGATGACATTTGTCATGTTTTAGACATAAAACCTTTTTAATGTAAATGTATATAAATGTGGTGACATGATAGCAAACAACAAAAGACGCTGAAAGTGTTAGGACAATTGGCTTTATGCCCAGCTGCACTACTTCCTGAACTTCAGCCAGCTTCTTGTTTCCTGTCTGCCATTATTGGCCAAATTGATTCATTCAGGTGTGCTTGACCTCAGTAGTCATGGCAACAATAATCAGACACACCTGAATGAATCAATTTGGCCAATAATGGAAGACGGGAAACAAGGAGCTGGCTGAAGTTCAGGAAGTAGTGCAGCTGGGCATAAAGCCCATTCAGCTATACTGGGTCTTAAAGGGACAGTTTATCCAATGATCCATTAATGAAAATTCTGTCATCATTTTCTGTCGAACACATAAGTAGAATAAATATACATTATATTATTTTATATATATACCCCCCCCCCCACACACACACACACACATTAACATTAATAAAGGTAATTTTTTTCCCTTTATTTCACCAGGTAGGCCGATTGAGAACAAATTCTCATTTACAATGGCAACCTGGCCAAGATAAGGCGAAAAATGTACGAAAAATAAGTACACAAAACACAGGAGTGCAAATTTACAAATTACAGTGAAACACAATAAGGCAATACAGGGTCAAGAGAACGGGATAAAGTATATTTAATTCTATTGAGTAACCTAGTTAAGGCACAAGCGAATGTATTTTTAAGATGAAAAATATAAATAGATATAAATATATAAATACATTTTGACCATTATGAATAATTCAATTCTACATAGAAATATTATTGATAATAATAAACATTTTTAATATTTTATTGAAAAAAGAACTGAAAGAATCTTTAAAAGTTTCCTTCTGTGTTCCAGTAAAAAAATAACAGCCTACAGCATTGGAACAACATGCATAAATAATGATAATTATGATCATTTTCATTGTTGACGGAACGAACCCTTTAAGTGCAAACTTCTGCCTATTACAGGGTCTTTTCTCACGTGTCCCAGAGGCAGTTTCTGGCCCAGCATTTGCGTGCGTATGCGATGCGTGTATGTTCCTTGGATGTTTTTAAAAGAGTTCGGATCCCCTCTGAGACATTGATAGGGCTGCGCTTCCTGCCTCTCTCCCTCTCTTGCCTTCATATTCCTCTCTCCACACAACCATTCTCTCCTTTCTCTTCACTCATGCTTTTGCTTTGCTTTAAAATCTATTCATTCACCTTTAACTCCGCTTCATCTCCTTTAGGGTGAGTATTCAGCTGTCATCTCTGCTCATGCAACTACATTAGTTTGTTGATGTGTAACCTGGCAATGCTTGCATTCTTGCTTTCTCAGAATAGTGTTTTTCTTGTTTTGCTGGCATTTGTTATTGGCAAAAACAGTCACAAGATTCATTATACTGTTATTTGTGTATCCCAATGGAAATGCTGGCACATGATTCTCATCAGTAGCCTGTGGTGATTTCTTGGTCAACTAACATAGAACATCTCCACGTAAGGTGCTTAAGCAACCTGTTGGCGGAGCTCGAAGATCAGTCAAGGGCCGTGTTTTTGCAGGGATCACATGCCAAATTTTCAAGGGAAAAGTTCAGTCAGAATCCACACGATGGAAAATTCTCAAGATTTCCCTTCGCAGATTTCACTACAGTTTCAAGTTGGTTGCGTGATTGGTTTGAAAGTGACTGCGCTTCATCGAAGTCCTTTTTTAAGGAAAGTCCGTTCACTCGGCTACCATATTTGCAACTCCTCCGAGCGGCTATTTCGGGCAACCAAAACCAAGTCTATCAACTTGAATGAGGGAATTTTAAAATCTGCTTGCCACACTAACATATATTTTAAATCAACAACACAATCTGACATGAACTGTCCCATAAATGCTGTTTCTTATGACTCATTTTTGCATTTAAAACAGCTTATATTTCAGGCTAGACCAGCCAATGTACATGTACAGGTTGTCTGGTCCTGTCGGATCAGTGTCTGCAACACGTCGGTGTTGGCTGGCTCTCGTTTTTTGCCGATTGAACATGTTGAATCAGCATTTATCGGGTCTTGGAATGTCTGAAAAGTGACATACTGTAATCCAGTGATTGTCCTCATTGGTTGGTGTCTGTCGTGCAGGGTGAATTGGCTTCTAAGTGCATGTCTTACAACGCTAACCGTTAAAGCGCATAAAGTTTGGTGCACGTATGGTATGACGTCACTTTGTAGGCCCACTGGGCGTTAGCATCCCCATTTTCCATATGCTTTTGGATTTAAAGGAGCTGTATGCAAGATTGTGGCCAAAACTGGTACTGCAATCACTTTCAAATTAGGCTGTATCCCCCCTTCCCTCATGACTCAAGGTTGCCAGATATGCTGCAGGATCCAGCAGGAATAGGCTGCTACTAGAAGCTTCCAATTGCAAGTGACGAGTCCAACACAGTGAGGTTTTTTTCTGTTAATTATTTATTTCGGACTTTGTAACAAAGTATTTCGGATTCATTTTTTTTTAATCAGATTCCGACACGTTTGCATCTGCAGCTGTGGTAACTAGAGAAGAGCTGGCAACCCGAATGCCGCAACACTACTGACTCCGTGATTGGTAGATCAGTGGAGGGTGACGCATCAGAACAAAACACAAAATGACAACATCAACACCAGTTGAGGGCTGCAACCACCCTATTGGTCGACAACTGCAGTGATGCAATGACTTATCCATCAGCAATTGGCTCTTTTATTCCGAAGACGGGACTTATTCTGCCATATTGCGTGTTGCACTTTCTCCCATTCATAAATAATATAAGTTCACTGTTTTTTAATATCTAAAGTCCTTGACATACATCGCTACTATATTGATGATAGACAAAGTTCAAGTATAGTCAAGTGCATAGCCTTTCAAAGTATATGTGCATGAACACACTAGAAAGATTCATGCTTGTCCACTGTCTGCGCTATTTTTCTCCAAATGTTAAAACGTTAGTGAAAAAAAAAAAATGTTGTTGTACTCATTTAAACTAGAGTTATGAGTATCTCTTGATCTCCACAGACAAACTAGCCAACATGGGTTTCTATGGTCGTTTTGTTTTTCTTGTTATCCGTTTATCCGCCAGTGTTGCCACCTTGTGGCCAAACTAATTAGTGCTATAAAAATCTAAGCGCATAAGCGAGATGGAAAAATCTGTCTGGGATTTCGTTCAGTTTGTGGATACTGTGCTGATGATGAAATTCACATCAAGCACACAGTAGTACGCAAACCCTAGCGTAAATGTTAAATCTAAATGGGCTTTCGTACGGGTCCTTCTACAACACAACAGTCCTCTGATCTGTGTCTCTAAGTGGGATCAAGTACACATGCTCCCTAATTACAGCTGGTAAAAACAGTGCAGGAAATGCGATCAAATCTCGATAGTGAGACGTTCGCATTAGAGGAACCGCATTGCGCTTTGTTCTTACACGCCGTATCTGGCCTGTGTTTACATGCACATGAGGAATGTTTGTGGCAGCTGCAGAAAAGAGATAAGAGAGGTCGTTCTTCTTATAACCTGATCTGAGACCTGTCTGAGCCGCTGTAGGTAAAGCGTGTCTGTTTGATAGTATTCAAATATGTCTACTCTTGTTTATGTATGTATGCGCACGTGTGTCTGGTGTGTCTCCAGCTCCGCAGCTGTCAGGATCAGAGACTTTGCCAGGTGCAGCTGAACTCGCAAAGCTCTGGATAAGTTGTGTGCTACACTAATAAAGACCCAATCATCTGTGCTTGATCTCAGGGTGGAACCTCTAATAATGCTTGATGGCTGACATAATCACAGCCTCCATCCCTCCCTCATGAATATGTAGTTGTTTTTGTCTTAAAATGGAGAAAGTTCACCGTAAAGCTTAAAAAACAAACAATGCAAAACAGTGTTTCTCTGCGCAAAATAGCCAGTGTCATTTGCTGACTCCAGCTGTATTCATTTAATGTTTTTGACAAGAGTCCCATGCGGTGACCGTATCCCCACTCTTACACAACACCCTATGACACAAACAGGAAACGCTCCGAGCGAGGCGAAACTTGAAGAAGGTTTAATGGCCATCTCCATGCCCATACTAAATGTTGCAGCATTTTCTATATTTTTTTTGTACTTGTTTGATTAGTTATGACTTTTTGATATATTTTTGACTATATTTTTGATAGTTAACCATTTACTCACCCGTATGTCATTCCAAACCTTTATGAATCTGAACTCTTTACTCTTGGCACGTTTATTTAATGAATCAGTCGATTCATTTCGCTAAATCTGCATGAATGATTCATCAATGATTCGTCTTTTGCTCACACAAAGCTATCATATGATTTAAGAAAGCTTGGAATATAGTGTATTAGCCATATAGACTGATTCACTGTAAAAAAAGAAATAAATTAGTTGTTTTTCCAAAAAATAAAATAAAAAGCTGTTTCAAGTATTGCAGTTTGGCATATGGATCCCTGTATAATTTACAACTTATAACCATATATTTAAAGTTACATACTTATATATTGACTCTAAAACAATGCATTAAACATTACATTAATAACATATATTGTAATAGAAAAAACACCCAAATATACCAATACAAATATTTATACTGATAACAAAGGAGAAACTAAATTTTATATGAAATATTCATATATAATGTCACAATAAATGTCCTTTTACTGTTGTTCACTATTAATTATACTATAATTCTTCAATTTTACTTGCAAAGACAGTATTTTACAGTAAGATTACTTAATATGTGATGTTAAAAAACCTGAAACCGTATTCTGGACAAATGTGGGCAAAATAGATTTATTTAAAAAATAATAATACTTCCCTTGATCTGAGCAGTACAAGACTTGGCTACTTTTCCTAAGTTTGCCTCCTGAACACACACAATTTTTTTTTACTCAATTCTACAATGTTAAGTGGGTGAAAAAAAAAACTCCTTAATCTTGTATTTGGGTCTAAAATGGGCACCCATAGAAATGAATGGGAAAAACTGTAATTTAGAGCATTCTAAAATAAGCCAAAATAAGACACCAGGTGACAGCAAAGTCACTTCATTTTTTAGGTTTTAGCTCTAAGAACTTATTGGAATTATATTTTGATGTAGTTAAAAAAAAATTTAAAAAAATAAAACATAAAAATAAGCATAATTTACATAGAAAATATGGTACTTTTTGAAGTAAATAAATTCAAAAATACCCCCAAAATAATAAAAACACCATAAATGGATGGATAAAACTTTATCGAAGACAGTGATATAACATTTATAATAAATAAAAATTAGGATCACACCTGAGTCCTCTGTGCCCACATTTGTCCACAATTACAGGATTAAGGGCTATAAAGTGAATACAGTTTGAGGGCTACATAAACATTTTTTAACATCATTTTGAATTGGATGGTGTACTTTTACAATGCTTTTTGTAGTTTTAAAACGTCGGTCTCCATGTATCGTAATTGTATCCAAAGAGCGACTAGCACATTTATAAAATTGTCTTCTGTGTGAGTGGTTGACAATGGATGCACAATTTCCACATGCAATTTTGCTAATGGTGACTACACGTTAAATGATGATTTACCTTTTTTAGCTCTTTAAGAAAGTTAATTATATAATAGTGTATAGCGGTGTACATAGGGGCATGTAAGCTAAAGGCCTGACAAGATCACAAGGTTATTATGTTGTTAACTAGTACCAAACAGGCTAGTTTGTGCTTGTCATTCCCTGCACAGTCTTTGCCTCAGCTGTGTTTGTCTATAAAGGAGACAACTGGACAGCAGGGTTGCTTGTAAAGTTAAAAAGACACAGAAATGGATGGATGTCTTCCACCGGATACAGGGTCTTTGGGTTGTAGCCTTGAGTAAAAACAGATGGGAGATCACTGGAAGGCAGTGTGCCTTTAAATTCCCCCCCACCCTCTCTCTTTTTCTTGTGCTAAACTGAGACACTGGCTTGTTTCGGTTCAGACTTGCATTGGACTTAATTAAAGCCACTGTCTCACACAGACAAAAGAAAAAGGCTGAAAGAAAGTCTATATAACAAATATATAGACTTTCACATGTGAACAAGGAAGTTTGTGTGTAGTAGTATGTAACAACAGGAAGTGGAAGTTGTGGATTTATGTTTTGCATATGACACACACACACACACACACACACACACAGAACTTCTAAGTGTCTGGCTGGACATCAGACGCAGGGGGTCTTGGGCAGACGTCTGGCATTAGAAATGAGGTTTGTGCAGTTGCTTCAGCATGTTAGGAACTCCTGTCTTCAGCAGCCAATATAAGGAGGAGGAGGAGGAGACGGCTGTAAAACAGGCACACAGATTCATTGAAACCCAAAGCTCAGATCTCAGCCTGCTGCTGCTGCAGTCGCTCCCTTACTATAACGGGTCGAGATGGGCCTTCAGCATGGAAGAGAAAATTGACTTTTATAAGCATTTCACTTGGCTTAAAAAGGTAGGTTGAAATGTCTGCTTTTCTTCTGTAAGTTATCCACTTTTATGGATATTTACATTCAGCGTTTCTTTTTTACTGTTTTTTTTTATTATTATTATTTAAGCAGGATATAATATGAAAGGGATGCACAGTCAAGAGGTCATTATTGCAATATATATATATTATGAAATATGAGTTGAGTTTCAAATATTTGATAATCTTACCTGTATATTATCTTAAAGCGTCCACTAAGAAAAAAATAGTCCTAAAATGTACAAAACAATCAATATTAGTGATTTTGAAGGTGATTTTCACAACAATCGCTAAGTGTGATACAAGGACAATGTTATTTTAGTATCATTGAGATACTAGTTTTTATGAATATTTTAAAAAGTTGCTTTGGGAACTAGATTAAATAAAATGTTTAATTTGTAAAAATATTTTATTTTATTTCAGTTTAACGTTTATTTTAGTTTTAGATAACTATTATATGCCTATTTTATCCCTGGCAGAAGTTGAATTTGTATGAAATACAAACCGATGCGCCGGTTTCTGTTGCACTTGCACTTTGTCTTGGATGAGCAGACTGATATAGAGTGGTTGGATTTGTGTAGAACTGTTTGTTGTTGTTCAAAACGTCAGGCTGCTTTGTGCTGGTGTGGATGTGTGCCGGGAGCTTGTGATTTGCAATAGTACAAAAGCGCTTTTTATCCTGTCCAGCTTCAATGATTCTGAGCTCATGCCCTTGAACACACACAAAAATACATTCACTGACACAACACTTGATTCTTAGTGGTCGTAAATCATGCAGTTAAATTCAGATTCAAGTTTGGGGTATGAACAACACCAGCATGCACACCTGTTCTTGAAGTGCAAAAGGCCTTGAAACGCTATGCGGTAAGCCAGGTAAACTTAACCAACCATTACATTTCAAAGTAAGAGAGAAATTACAGTAATTATCCCCCATGAGAAAAAACTGTAAAAAAATGCAGGTTTAGAAGAGGAATGGAGTGCATTACACTATTACAGGGAGGGTTTGTATCGTAAAACTCTAAATATTGTCATACATTCTTGGACAGTGGAGTAATAATAATCACTGTAGTTTCTTTCTGAGCTCCTCTGAAGTCATGTCAGGCCTTTACAGTTCTGTTAACAGGCAGTGGTTACATGAAAATGGGGAAATTCCAGGGTTGGTGGGTTGTCTTGCTTATAAACATATCTCTGGTGAGGTAATAAATTGAAACGGTGCTCTAGAGAGCATCATGAATCTCTGTGTGTGAACTCGGCTCTAAAGGTTAAATTAACTGGAGATTGTGCGTGTTGTGGACTTCTTAAAAAATGAGGCAAAGTTGCTCTCTCTGAGTTTTTTTTTTTTTTTTAGTTAAATGTAAATTCTTGTTTATTTTTTAATGTTTACGGTCATGGTTTCCAGGTTAAAAGCTAAAGTGTGATTTATGAAGGACTAGTGCCACTGAATGGCAACAGTCAGGTTATGGAAGAAAAATCCTATTAATTTAATGATAATAATATTTAATGATAAATTATGTAATTGTTAATGCCCGACGAAGTGTCCATTGTCAGGTGTTAATGGATGCGACGAGGCGTGAACTGTCCGATGTCCAGCTTTTACAAACAAGAACTTTGGGTAACGCTTCCTTTTACAGTCCAGTTACCCATGTAAATACTATGTACTTATTTTAGTAACTACAATTACTGGGTAATAACTAGTACTAACCCTGAACCTACCCCTAAACCTACCCCTGTTCCATGTACTTACCTTATATTAGCCAGTACTTTCTAGGTAAGTACACTGTAAGTACTGTACTGTAAAAGGAAGTGTTACCGAACTTTGTTTGCCTGGTTACGCCAGAATGCAGCCAATCAGAATCAAATATTCACCTAGACCATGGTATAAAGATCAACGAGGTTATTAATTGATGGTAAATACTTTTGTTGAAACCATCAGCCTACATTATATCAATTTTTTAAAATACTGTAATTGTTTAACAGTGACATTCTTGGTGAAAAACTACATTATCCATGATTCTGCAGAGAATCTCCACCAATCAGAGAAATGCAATAGACAAATTACACCAAAAGAACTCTAGTGGCCGGCCTCATGAAGCACTGCGAAATATGGAATTGGCAGTCTCCCTATGCTCTTAAATGACTAAATATATACATAATTAAAAATTTAAATTTATTTTTTTATATTAATATCCATTGTTTTTTCATCCGATTAAATCATTCACAGTTCTTCACGGGATTGTAGATTTTAACACAACCATTGACCAACCAGAATCAAGGATTGGAACTTACCGTTGCATAAGTAAGCAATAAGGCACGAGAGTTTGTGCTGTACTTATTCACGATACAGAAGCCTCTAGTGCCTTACGTTCTCGCTTAAAAAAAACTCTTAAAACTACATTTAGTGACACAACTACAGTAGTATTAATTAAAAATATGGTAGATTTGCTCGACATGACAGTCACCGCAAGTGGAATGATACAATTGGTTAAACGAATAATGCACAACTGGAAAAGGCTCTCAGCCAATCAGATTCGAGAACCAGAAATAACCGTTGTATTAAACATAACTATCAAAAGATATCACATTAAACTCTTATCTTCTTTCTGCCTGTTTCCCAGGAAATAAATGAACATTCGGTTTAAATTTGCTGTGAACTGCAATTACTATGCAGTGAAAGCCTATGTGTGAAGACTAAGCACTGCCTTTAGACAGGCTTAACCCTGTTACTCCGTCAGGCAGTCGGCCGCTAAAACCTGAGTAGACAGCTTTATTGTGGCGCTCAGAAGGAATTGACAGCCCTGGACACAGCAGAAGCTTTTAAAAGAGAGAGATTATCTGTGTGGCAAGTGCTAGCTTAGTGCTGACAAGTGACAGTGTCCTATCTTGCATGCTGTGTATTTATTTACTGGCATGTTTTCTGCTGATATAGTCTGAAGACTGGACAGAAGATTTATCTAATCTTATTTTTTTTTTTCAGCTTATGATAATTTGTTATGCTAAATTGGTATCATCCATCCATCCACTCATCCATCCATCCATAACAACCCTGGGGCACATCAACATGTTTCTTTTTCCATTTTTATATAAATGTCCTCATTAATTTGCAATGAGCTCCTTTGTTGCGTTTGCATTGAAGGGACGTCAAACCTGTCAGTTCATTTTTGGCGCCAACGTGCCATTTAACACCTTTACAACTCTCAAAAGCATTTGGCTCGCTTGTATACTACTCTTCGTTGAAGTAGTTATTCTGTCATTGGTGGTGAGCCATTCATTCTCAAAAAAACTGGATAAGCAGGTTAGCTCCTCCTCTTGCACACCTCTCTGTTGACGTTCAGTTTCTGTGTGTGGTTCAGTTTTTGCTATGCGAGCTGAATGTCCCCACAAAGCAAGGGCAACTTGAAACAACCTACATTAAGGGGACATTTGGGAGGAAAACAGGCACTTAAAGAGATAAAATGGCATCTCTGATGTAAAAATACATATGCATGTGTGTGTCTCCACAGGTTAACCTCCAGTCCTCGAGCAACAATGAAACCTATCAAGAACGGCTGGCGAGATTAGAAGGGGACAAAGAGTCTCTGGTTCTCCAGGTGAGATATTTCACTAAAGCCTCCAAGGCATTTCAGCTCAGTATAATAGTAACAATGTCAACACAATGAGAAGACAACTAGCCAACATGCTTGTAAAACCTCACAGGGTCAAACCAGGGGACTGTGGTGTCTCTGTGAACGAATAGACATGTGACACTGGCGCGCTCCAGCCCAGGGTGACACAACTCCCTGTCCAATACACAATGGGTTGGTCAATGATCACATAGCTATGGGACAATCTGGTGAAAGGTTACAGGGTTGGGTTGGTGTTACTCAACATGCTGATAAGTCACAATGGTAGCCACCACAGAGTGAGTTTAGCCATTATCAGCTCAAACCTGTTCTTTATGGTAATGTTTACACTAAACTAGCAAGCTTGTTAGAAGAGTATTCAAAAGCAGAAAAAGTCCAATTACTTTGAAAATACTGGCAAACCTCTCCTCTCCAAACAATTTGATCATCCATTCCAAGTTGCTTGACAAACAAACATTGCAATGTTTTGAAACCACCACATAGCCACAGGTCAACCTATAAATAAGTTACTTGTAGTTGTCCCAGCACATGAAACAGGGGGATAAGAATGTATTTTACCATTACAAAATGACACACTTCACCTTTAAGAAGTTAGGTTGTCTAACTCTGCAGCAAGTTTCAAAAGTTGTTGCTTATCTCCATATGCCCGCCCTTCTTGCTCTCTGATTGGTGGATTGTCTCGAGCTCTAAAACACTGATGAACATGATTGGCTCCTAATGCCCTCAAGGTGTTGTTCTTCTCCTTTTACCTGTCCTGCTGGTTGGCAGTCCTTCAGTTAGTGTTGAACAAAAGGACACTTTCAAAACAATTGAAACTCAAGCAGGCTCACATGTTAGCATGGCTGTGTGTCAAGGCTAAGCAATGGTCGTTTTTAAGCCAGATGTACATATTTTAAGGATCACATTCCTCTGCTGTTTAGACTTTGGAGTTCACTGTGTGTTGCAATCGTCATTAGCACACAGTACCTGTTGGTGGGACTGAGAGGGAAACTCTGGCCAGGTTTCAAGGTTAGCCTGAGTGAACGTTGTCTGCTGTCTGTTGGTTTTAGGTGAGTGTACTCACTGACCAGGTTGAAGCTCAAGGGGAAAAGATCAGAGATCTGGAAAGTTCCCTGGAAGAACATCACCACAAACTCATTTCCACTGAGGAAATGCTCCAGCAGGTAAGACTATATACTTTCTACCATTTATCAAGCTTTACGTTCAGATTCAAGCAGAAATCAGAGGAATGTAAGGAAGGGAAGTTGAAAATGATTGAATGTTCTACCTGCTGGTTTTACTTGACAAACTGTTTTGGAGTGTTGAGTTTTTACCTCCTTGAATTTGAGCAATTTATGGTTTTGCAACAGTTTCAGTTGTAATTGTGTAGACCTGACTCAGATTAAATGGTCTGACTTTTTAGTGTGTTTGATTTATGCATGTGGTTTACTCAGTCCTGGCATTATGACACCTTCAGACCTTCATATCCAAGAGTGTCTCTGTGATTTACATGTTTTGCTGTTTGCTGTATGATTAACTGCCTTAAACCGGTAGTTTTGTTATCATACTTGTTTAGCCATTTTGTTTAGTAGCTGTTTGCTGGCAACTGTTCCTTGTATTTGTGTAGTATCATTTCCAAAGTACTGTTTTTGAAACGGCTATGTTCCTTTAGCATTCATAAATGCTTATTTGTGGGTTCCGTTGTGGGATTTTATTATTTTTTTAAATCTGACAGAACTGATTTGAGTCATTGTTACAATGTTTACAAAAGGTTAAATGATTAATGTGTCCAGTTTCATTGCACTTAAGACACTTTTTTACTTGGATTTCTGCCAGTAAGTTATTTATTAAATAAATTATTATAAATTAGTTGCATTATAATGTAAATAACAGTAATACATTTGTAATATAATGTTTTTCCAAATATTGTTTTAATGCATGAAGAAAAAAAAAAAATATATATATATATTTTTTTTTTCTGGGATCACGTTAAGGATTCCATAACAGGAATGCTTTGCTAACAATCATATCAAGATGGAATGTCAGAGATGGAGAGATAAAGACAGACTGTGTTTTTCTTCCTTGATAGTGCAAGTAAACTCACAGCTTTAGACATGACCGTTTTCTTTAACATTACTTGAAGGATATTTTAAATAATGATTTATAGATAGTAGAAGACTATATAGAGTGATAGAGTGAGTTTTTTTAAGATGTGAAACATTCATTTAAATTAATAAAATCTTAGATCTCCATCTCCATGGACATTTTTGAACATTTTATGAACGTAGATATTAGGGGGAAAAATCCCCTTATCCAGTAAATCAAAAACAACTGGAGACAAAGGCCTTATTGTATGTTGTTGTGGACAGTGAGGGGCCCTGGAGTCAAAGGGGCTGAATAATGGTAAAATAGCATGTTTTAGCATTTGATCTAAAGGTCCTAGATCACACAATTTTTAAAAACTTTTAAAACCGTTTTTTGGAGTTTTTGTCTGCTGAAAGTTTTTCTTTTTTGCCTGTGTTAACTTTTGTCAGTGAAACAATCATTAGGTCTATGTTGCAAACAACAATACAGTTCTCAACCCTTGCAGCCTTGTTGTCATTTCTGTCAAAAAAAGTAAATCTGGCACTACCTTGACTAATCGGTCTATTGCATGAGTGTGTTGCTGGTTGGTCATTGTGACTCATGTCCACTGTATTTCCCAGAACTGAGATAATCAATGTACCACGGAAGTTTGTGTTGCATTCAGTGGTTTTCATCCATCATCACTATGCTTGGGACTCGATTGCCATTCACACATCTATTAGATTCAGCTAATTAAGAGAATATGGATTTTAGAAATATAGAAATATATTGGAGACATGAACTCACCATCTGTTGTCTATTGTAACTGTTGAGTTTTCTGATAGTTAGAATGAAATGAAATGTTGAATTCTGCTTCAGGAACTAGAAAGGAGATGTTGTACTGTGAAAGAGGAAGCGTAAGTGCGTTTTTATATGCTAAGTTTGAGCATTTATGTGTAATTCTGGTTGAAGTATGAGGCATAACTGAGACCAGACAAAATCTGCTGACTTGAATATCTTTTTTGGAGGGTATTAAGAAATTGGCCAAACTATTTAATAAACAAATATGGAAGAGGTCGACCATATTTACATGATTATATATATATATATATATATATATATATATATACATATATACATACACACTTAACTAAAGGATTATTAGGAACACCAAACTGATACTGTGTTTGACCCCCTTTCACCTTCAGAACTGCTTAATTCTACGTGGCATTGATTCAACAAGGTACTGAAAGCATTTTTTAAAATGTTGGCCCATACTAATGTTGGCCCATACTGATACATCCAGGACACGAAGCTCCCGTTCCACCACATCCCAAAGATGCTCTATTGGGTTGAGATCTGGTGACTGTGGGGCCATTTTACTACAGTGAACTCATCGTCATGTTCAAGAAACCAATTTGAAATGATTCGAGCTTTGTGACATGGTGCATTATCCTGCTGGAAGTAGCCATCAGAGGAGGTACATGGTGGCCATAAAGGGACGGACATGGTCAGAAACAATGCTCAGGTAGGCCGTGGCATTTAAACGATGCCCAATTTGCACTAAGGGGCCTAAAGTGTGCCAAGAAGACGTCCCCCAAACCATTACACCACCACCACCAGCCTACACAGTGGTAACAAGGCATGATGGATCCATGTTCTTATTCTGTTTACACCAAATTCGACTCTACCATCTGAATGTCTCAACAGAAATCGAGACTCATCAGACCAGGCAACATTTTTCATTCAGTCAGTTTTCACCGGTCCAATTTTGGTGAGCTCTTGCAAATTGTAGCCTCTTTTTCCTATTTGTAGTGGAGATGAGTGGTACCTGGTGGGGTCTTCTGCTGTTGTAGCCCATCCGCCTCAAGGTTGTGTGTGTTGTGGCTTCACAGATGTTTTGCTGCATACCTCGAGTAACGAGTGGTTATTTCAGTCAAAGTTGCTCTTCTATCAGCTTGAATCAGTCGGCCCATTCTCCTCTGACCTCTAGCATCAACAAGGCATTTTCGCCCACAGGACTGCCGCATACTGGATTTTTTTCCCTTTTCACACCATTCTTTGTAAACCCTAGAAGTGGTTGTGCGTAAAAATCCCAGTAACTGAGCAGATTGTGAAATACTCAGACCGACCCGTCTGGCACCAACAGCCACTCTCAAAATTGCTTAAATCCCCTTTCTTCCCCATTCTGACATTCAGTTTGGAGTTCAGGAGATTGTCTTGACCAGGACCACACCCCTAAATGCATTGAAGCAACTGCCATGTGATTGGTTGATTATTGTACCATGATATTTTCATCTGATATCTGGGGGTTAATATGTGCACATATTATTTGTGACCTTTTTGGCTTTTTAAAATGCTGGTAAGCCAAGGTTCTCAGAGCCCTGCTGAATTTAGCCCATCGTATCAGGAATGCTGAGAAACGATGTTTCCCTCTTTTGGCCCTCCTGACTTTCTCACATACAGGCACCAGAGAGGGTGAGGAAGTAAAAATAGCGTTCATTGCTTGTGTATATTTAGCGGCGCTTAGCTTTGGCCAAGCGTTTCTGTGAAAGAACTTGGGCAGTGGAGCAACGAGGAGCCGACCTTGTGCCGTGGGATTGTTACTGTATACAGTACAACTGTGTGGGTGTGTTTGTGTGTCACCATGTGTTCGCTAACATGTGTGCGTCTGCTCTAGGAGCTCTTCAGCCGAACCTCGCTGGAGACGCAGAAACTGGAACTGGTGGATGAAGTTTCTTATCTGAAACTCAAGCTTGTCGGCATGGAGGAAGAACACAACCACATAGATGAAGAGAACAAACATCATAAAGCCGAGGTACGTTATCAAACTGACGGCTCATACAGGGCAACAGGTTCATCCATTATATGAGGTTACTTGAATAATATCATATTAACGTTGTTCTTTTAACTACGGTTTAATCCTATAGTTGTTTGCTTCCTCTATTTTTATGGTCTGTCTTGTAAGGATGTCACAATATATTGTATGCAGTAATTTCACAATTCTCGATACCAATTTTATTTTTAAAGCAAAAACTAATGTACTGTCAATGTAATATTTATTATTGTAGTTTTTATTAATATTTTGATTTTGGATAGATTTTTATATTTCTTAGTATTTCTTATTTAATTTTTTTTTTACATTTTAATTTTAATTTGTTGTTTTGTACTTTTTAATGTTATTAAATGCATTTCTAATTATTTTATTTTATTTTTTTTGCTGAGATTTTAGGTTTTAGTTTGTTTTCAGTTAGTTGGCAAGGCATATTTTTATATAATAATTATATTTAGTTTAATTTCATCTTTATTAAGTATGAATGTTAAAAACTGAATATTGTTATTATAAGTTGTGTGGTGTGTTTCTCATATATATATATTAATTTGTGAGTGAACATTTAAACAAGTGAAATACTGGTTTAGGTGTCCTGATTAAGAGATTGTTATAATCGCCTTTTTCATTGTTCCTGTGTCTTTGCTGTCCACCTGTTGGCTCTAATTCAATTGAAACCACACACACAGAAATCAGCCATGTCAGTATATGTGTGGTTTAATACTTATTAATATATATTCAAATATTATAAATATATAAATATATTAATCAAAAAGTGCGATGTTGGAGAGAAGAGAATCTGATATCAGACAATATATATATTGTGGTTATGAAGAGCCCAATCTTGAAATACAAGAACAGTAAACATGCTCAAAATATGAGCTGATATTTAATCTGATGTTTCCAAATGGCACATGGAAACATAACTAGAGGACAGGGAAGTCATGGTGGCATGTTTATGTTGTAGTGTGTGTATATGTGGATCCTGTAGATTTATCACCTCTTAACACCTAATTACTTATAGGACTCCCCGAGGTACACCCTGTGTATAGACAACAGACTAAACAGAGACTCAGAAAAACACCATAACGCTTTAAAAGAGCATCTGTCCTGAGCTTTATTTTTCTTGAACAGACTAAATCTCTGGCTTCCTGACTTAAAATTGGAAGGTTCCTTTTTCAAAGCATATTCCAAGACACCAAGTGGACAGGTTTCCCACAGCTATGGGAAAACCAGCAAAAAAACAGAGCAAATTATAATCATTGAAATGAATAGAAACTTAAAATCATGGGAATTTTCATAGTGAATGAATATACATTTGTCTGGGTATCCTCATCTCAAGATATTTACCTCTTTGAGTGCTTTTTTATTTTTTATTAGTATGTGAACATTTTGCTGGTGTTATATTTCAGGTGGGTACAGTATACCAAGGACTCAAAGAGATGATAAAATGGGAAGAAATGTGAGCCCATAGATGTTTCATTGTTATGTCTTCATCAATCGTTTGAGTGGGGCTATCACACAGACTCAGCTTTTCCACACTGACAGTGTGCTTACAGAAACATGATTTAACGATATGTACACACATGCACAGACAATTACACACACACACACACTCAAAACCTATGTCCCACAAATGCTCCCAGTGCCAAAAAGGCAATGCACTGTTAAAGGAAGATGTTAATCGGTAGAGACACAAAAGCATGCGGTGGGCCTAAATGGGAGACAGTGACAGGCAGTTTGATGAACGTGAAATGACAGACGACAGAAGTGCTCAGTGCTTGTCTTGATGAGAATTCAGCAGCACACATCACACACACACACACACACGGTTTTTAACACATATCTGCAATGGGTGTCATTCACCTTTAGAAATGAAGTGAAACGGAAAGAAAAGGCTGCTAATGGCAGCTGAAATGCATGTAGCTTGTTCCGTTTTTAGGGCACCGCACATACATTTTACATTTAATATTTAGACATTTTTTAGACAAGTCGATTTTGAAAATATGTAGCAGTCAAAAAAACTACTAAGATATGGATATGATATGAAAACAAACAGATACTGTAACTTAGTTGTCACGCTGTGTCTGTAGCGCATAATCAAAGGAATAGGGAAACAAAACAGTTTTTATTAAATCTACACCGAATACTCCCTGGAGAAAACATAAACAACCACATTAACCTTAGACGCTAATATAGACAATACTGGACACACAGCTAAGGAAACTTAGGCCTTCAATACAAGGGGAGATTAATCGCATTTTTTTCAAATCTAGCTTATTACAAAATAGTGTGCATAATCTGTGACTGGTTAATGAAATTTCTAGGTTTTCTGGGTAATGACTAAATTTTGTAAATCATTCTTTTTTTTTTTTTTTTAAGCGTCACCTCACACTCTTAGTGTTGGGGTAACTGAGCTCTCCTTGCATTTGTTGCATCAACAAACACTGGCCTCAAAGGTGACAGCTGCAAGGCTCCATTCAGAATGGATGAAATTCACTTTGAACATACCACAGTCACATACACTTTCACCACAGACATCTCCCCCACTCACAAACCTTTAGCATGGAGCTAAATATAGGCGTGGAACGTGTGCCTTATCATCGGCTTTAGCATCAATGGGGAATATCATATGAAACTTCCTCTTGCTGACTGCATTTAGTCTGACTAATCATTCACTTGTTCAAGTGAAAAACAAACCGAACATTAACATGCTCATGGCTGAAGTTAAATCTCGTAATCGGTGCACAGTACTGTTATATATCTCAGTTTTGATTAAGAATTAGAGATTTACTCCCAATGTTGTCCCAAAAAGTATTTTATTTTAATCACAAGCATCTGCATTTTATCTCAGAAAATACAGTAGCTTGGTCCCCAGAAAGAGACCATTCTGTAAAATTAGTAAGTCAGTTAACTTATTTACTCTGGCAAAGAGGTCACAATGCTGGTCCCATCATCACCTTTACTATTTATACAAAGGGGCATTGTTTCAAGCATAAAACATAAAAAGTACATATAATTCTGGCAACATGGAGAGGGGTTCACTTGAATGCCTTTAATGTATAGACTTTATAGATTTAGGTTGGAAAAAAAATATTTCCATTTCATATCACAGTGCTAATAAATACATTGGTTGATGGAAATAACACTACATTTAGTTTCAGAAAAATAAAACGGCAATCCTATTGTGGTGTATAGCCTATGTATATACTGTAGGACAGTTTGAAAATGTGTGTTTTAAGATTTTAATATTATTAAAATAACTCCACAAGGCCAAGAAACCTAACCCTGGAAAAACTTGTCTGTAATGGACATGTGACTTATTAGATACTAAAACTGGCTTCAATTCCACAAAGCCAAAGAATGAATATGCCTTTTCAGAGAACCCAGATTAATCACAAAACCATCTATGTCTATTCATAATTTTGTTTCCAAATCTGATCAACATTTTCCTTTTTCTGGCTTTCTTGTTTTTGCTCTCTCAGAGTGTGGTTAATCTAATTAGTGAACTACAGGAGCAGATGTGTAAATTCCAGGAGGAAATCAGCAATCGCATTCAGGAGCAGAGGGCCCTGGAGAGCATGGGGGACTGTAGCACGCGCGAGGCTCTCGACCAGAGCCCCGATGTGGGCCTTGGTGCCTCGGACGCTGAGGAATGCAGCTGCCGCTGTAGAAGCGGAGGAGAGAATGTAGGCAGATCCTCCATTACATGGTGGATTTACTTCAAGACCCTCTTTTACCGCTTTGCTCTACCCTAAAACTTAACCATTCCCCCGTCTCACTTTTGGACACTCCAACAGGAATTACTTCTAACTGCCTCTTCCTACAGTGTCCAATGTGTCTGTGGGCTCCACTGTGGGAATCTCATGGTGTTTGCAGTGTGTTCTGATGAAAGAATGACATTTATTTTGGGTTTAAACCTGCATGATTGATGCTCACTAACGCTAACGGTTGCTGAGTAGTTCCAGAGAGCTTCCAGAAGGGTTGTGGGCTTAGTGGTGACCCTATTAGATGTTTCCTCCTTGATCAGTTCTGTCAGTTTCTGAGGAGCCAAGGCATCGTTTTAAGAAACAAGGTTTCCCAGGAATCTCCGGAGCTTTCTTGTATTTAACTGCACGGTGTGTGGGTTTCATGGGTCAGTCCAAACCCTCTCCTCTGGATGATCTTAGTGCAGAGCCCCTAAAGTGAAATTCGTATGGGAAAAGCCCCTGGAACTTTCGAGTGTGCGCAAGAATATTTTTCCACATGTACAAGTAAATCTTGGGGTTTCATTTTTTCTACAAAGTCAATTTAGGGGCTCCGTACCTTAGATAGCTGCTGCCGAAGGGGTAGGAAATGTGCCACCAAAAGGTAATGTGTGATTTTTTTTCTTATTTGCTTTTGTTCATTCTTTAGGCATTGCTACAAGAGCTTCGCCTTTTTAAGAGCAAAGTTGAAGAACTGGAAGGAGAGAAATCGCAATATGAGAGGAAGCTCAAAGCCACAAAGGTAATGTTCTGTATATTTAATCTGGACTCCTGTTAGCCTTCAGTCTACAATTGTTGCTCTTGCGGTTTTGATTTTTTTCATCATGAACCATCAGCATTTACTAACAGTCTCTTTAGCCATATTGGCTTAAACCCAAATGCAAACTCTCAATGCAACTTCTTTCTTCGATCTTTTAACTATTCTATGCATACTAATTGGACTCTTTAGTTCATTGCACTCACAAATTCTTAAGCTCTCAGCATAATGAACATCCCTCTGGCTTTCTCTTCCTCCAGCTTTCTATCACCTATTCCCTCCATGTCTGTTACCAGTCGCTCATGACCAAACTTTCTACCCTGAAGCTCACGGTCGAGCACACTCAGGTAGAACGACAGCATTGGGAGGAGCGCTGTCGGACAGCTCAGGTGCTTAAACCCAACTCCCACTCCTTATCCCTTGCCATCCTCCCTGAGGAGTATGACACAAAGGAGAGGGTGATGATGGACCTGTCCAAAAATGGCACCCTCAGTACTTGCGTCCACAGTTTAATGTAGCGTAGCTGGATAACACTGCTATAGAGATTGCTATAGACTCCTTCAAGGTTCATTGGGAAGTACCCTCTTGAATCACAAAATGGGACACCATAATGTCTCGTGGACTACAGGGAGACTAAAAAAAATGAAGGCTGCAAATTTGCTTCAGAAGTGCCATTTTGGACAGGGTCGATTTCATAACATTTTCAACTCTGGACTTGGAGGTCTACGTTTTCAATCGAGCTTTTTCATGGTTCCTTGAAAATATCCACTCCTTTGGTTGTTATGCCTCTCTGAGCTCCCAGTCTGAACCCCAGTCTCTGTGTCTCTTGAACCCTCTTCCACCTACAATATTTTTAGATTAGGGACGTTTAATCCTGGCAACCATCCTGCAGAGTTTAGCTGCAACCCCAATTTAAACACGCCTGAACCAGCTAATCAGGGTCTTAAGGAACTTTCAGGGTGGTATGTTAGAGCTGAACTTTGCAGGAAAGGTAGCCCTCCAAGGAGCAAAATTGAACGCCCCTGATTTATGTAATTGATTTACTTGGTCCATTGTTGACACGCTTTTTGCATGCACTGTGTAGTTTTGTGAAATAATCTTGCAGCTTCATGATCCCCAGCTCTTAACTTAATGTTGACCTTTTTAGACCGCTTACTATTGCTCTCAAGAGCGAGCTCTACATGGTCTAGTGGCAATCTTTTAAACCACATTATGTGTGGAAGCAAGCAATCTAGGGCAAGCATACCGTATGAGTGGATGGGCTACTAGAGATCATCCATCTGTGTTAGCCTCGTGCTCATTGATGGAAGAAGCATGTGTATGTTTGAGTATTTGCGTATTAGTTGAGGTATGCATGACTACATCCTCCAGCAGATTGTTGGGTCTGTCTGTCTTGGGGAATGAGGGTTGAGCAATTCAACATGGCGATATAAACGGATTCGCTCACCATATAGATACACCAATGTTTATTTATCGTGCTATTGATGATGTTATTTGCTAACATTTGAGCATTTAGTATCCTCTGAGTCTGCTGCCAGAGTTTTTAGCCAGTCTCAAACTTCTGATGGGGATGACGTACATGTAATCACTTCAAGCTGATGTAAATCGAGTCGAAAATCTGTGTGCTTGCTAGAATGTTTAAAATAAAAAAAATTATTTTATTCAACTATGTAGCCTACTGTAATCCCAGCATAGCTGCTTGTGTTTTCTGGGAAGTCATATTTAGGGAGTTCTGCTGGCATTTTGAATGGTTGTAAATGGTATCAATATGCTGCAAACACAGAAAGTGTTTGCTTGGTTGTGTGGTTTCGTTACTTTTCTTTCTGTTTTGTGATGATTTAGTGAGTGTTATGTGTGAAAGTGCCGTTTTTCGCCCCCCAAAACGGTGAAGGTTATTATATCCTTGTTGTGCCTGACTGTCACATTTGTGTTGTCAATGTTAGATTCTTCTGTTCTCCCAAAAAGCATTAATGTGATTAAATCCATTTTGAATATCCACCATAATGTTGGAAAATGTGTGCCCTGTTGTCTTTCTGACGTTTTCACCATCTTTTGAAAGGTGCTAATCTGCTAAAGTGTTTCGTTTTTGTTAGACTGAGATTGCCAAACTCCAGCAGCTGCTTTCTACGAAAGATGCAGAAATCGAGTGTCTACAGAGTCAGCTTCTGTCCCGAGGAACCATCAACAATGACATCACAGAGAGAGGTACATCTAAGAAGATTAAATCATAACGGTTGTTGAAGTGCTACAAGGCCTTAACCCAGAATAATTTAACATTACATTACTAAATGGCCTTTTCCATGAACAGGCAACAAAAACAGGCCTGAAATTTAAGCCCTGATTTGTTTAAATTACTTGTGTTTTATACGATAAAAATTAAATGGTTAGTTCACTTAAAAATGTTCCCCGTTTGTGGAAAGTTCCAAAAACTAGCTGCATGGGAGTGACGGTGTGTGTGTGTGTTGGAAAATGTTCATGTGAGTGTTGAAATTACTAACATGTGGCTTTTTTTGGTAATCACTGTGGCCTCTGGTCTTCGACGCTCCCTGTTGTAGAGGAAGTGTATAAGAAAAAGCTGAGAGACAAACGTAAGCGCACACATTTCAGATAAACATCTCAGATCCTCTCATGCTGTACCCCAGCTTGATTCAACTGCCCTTCAGAGTCTCTCTGTCAATCTGGCTAATGTACACTGGCATGCTGTCAAGCCTGTCGCACACATCTCCTCAGTGGCTACCTGTGTGTGTGTGTGTGTGTGTGTGTGTGTGTGTGTGTGTGTGTGTGCGCAGAGGGGTTGTTAAGTGTCTGATTCATGCTTGTCGTCACACCCTGCAGCCACTCATTGCTTTCCCATGGGTCTATGAGCTAACTCATCCTTTACTATTTATGTAGGGCTAGGGCCATGGCCAGTTCAGAGAAAAGAAATGTTGAATCAACTAATCACCTCACAGCTAGTGTATATTGCTGAACTTCATTCTTCATTGTAGCACTAAGCAGCTAATCTTATAATTTGTGCAATTATTAACACCTCAGTAGTGAATGTATTTTATTGACTCAAGTCTTACGCAGTCATCTTAGTGTGAGAAAAGACCTTTATATGTAGTAATTTGTATATGTTAAATATACTACATAATTGTCCAAATATTATGAATACTATATATATATATATATATATATATATATATAAGAGCATATAAAGTACATCGGCCTCATTATATTATAGTGATATTTGACTTCGTTTTTTGAAATCCTTGAATATACAATATATGTATTCTTGTATATAATCCTATTACATGGGATGTTAAATATATATTTAATAAATGTATATCATAATAAAGTATAGAATAAAAAATAATATAATATTAAAAAAATCTATATTAACCCTCATGTGGTGTTCAAAACCCTATAACACTTGTGGTGTTCCCGGTCAAAAATGACCGGCCCATAAAAAATAGCTTATAAATCACTCGTTATACCATATTTTCACCCAATCTTGGATTCAATCTTTTTGTCAACTTGTTCTCTTTCAATTAGGACTGGTTTTATATTTCTGTTTGCATCTGATTAATCGTGAGCCTCGTTTGTCAGAGAGTAGGCATCTAATTTTTTGAGTAAAAAATATAATAATTTATGAGTAAATTTAGAAATATGAAATTTTTTTTTGAAAAAAATGGCTACTGTTCATCACACTAGTCTACTCTAATGATTTACCAGGAATTTTGTTTTGAAACTTTTGTTTTGTAAAAAATATGGAACATAGTCACACTTGTGGTGTTCCCGGTCAAAAATGACCGGCCCATAAAAAATAGCTTATAAATCACTCATTATACCATATTTTCACCCAATCTTGGATTCAATCTTTTTGTCAACTTGTTCTCTTTCAATTAGGAATGGTTTTATATTTCTGTTTGCATCTGATTAATCGTGGGCCTCGTTTTTCTGAAAGTAGGCATCTCATTTTTTGAGTCAAAAATAAATAATTTATAAGTAAATTTGGAAATATGAATTTTTTTTTTTTTAAATGGCTACTGTTCATCACACTAGTCTACTCTAATGATTTACCAGGAATTTTGTTTTGAAACTTTTGTTTTGTAAAAAATATGAAATATAGTCACACTTGTGGTGTTCCCGGTCAAAAATGACCGGCCTATAAAAAATAGCTTATAAATCACTCATTATACCATATTTTCACCCAATCTTGGATTCAATCTTTTTTTCAACTTGTTCTCTTTCAATTAGGACTGGTTTTATATTTCTGTTTGCATCTGATTAATCGTGGGTCTCATTTATCTGAGAGTAGGCATGGTCAAAAATTGTCACAATGGGCGACCATTGAAAGTGAATGGGAGAGACTGAAAACATAACAGAACAATTTAGTTTTCAGGAGCATGTTCATTATTTTCATGTACACATATGAGCATGTGTGCTTGCAAACATCGACCCCTTGGACCTGTGCATGTATCGATACATTTATACACACGTTACCCAGACACACACACACACATGCGTTAAAACACACAAGCTTTTTTGAGTATTACACACATTCTTTTCCGCAGAGAGAAATGATCCTCCCCACTATTTTCTGAGTCAAAAATCTGATGAATAACAAAATGGGCAGAGAGCTGCTTTGCCATTGTGCTGCCACAAATGAATGACAAGCAAGGTGCTGTGAGGCATTTATATATGCCTGTGCGATCACATGATGTATATTTGTAAATATTGTCTAGTTCTGTGTGAGAACCACTGTCTATGGTGAGAACCTCACAGTTCCAAAACAAAATGTCATAATATTTTTTCTGGAAGCTGTGATGAAACAAGAACATGAAAGAAAGATTATTTTGAAGCCGGATCACTGCAGTCACGGCCAGTTTGTGTGTGTGTGTGTGTGTGTGTGTGTGTGTGTGGTAATGTCAGATGGATAAATGTATATTAGATGCAGGTTAGGGTAGAATCAAATTTCTCTCTGTGGAAAAGAATGTGTGTAATACTCAAAGTTTGTGTGTTTTAACGCGTGTGTGTCTGGGATGCGTGTGTACAGTATAAATGTATCGATACATGCACAGGTCCAAGGGCTCGATGCATGCTCATATGTGTACATGAAAATAATGAACACGCTCCTGAAAACTAAATTGTTCTGTTATTTTCAGTCTCTCCAATTCACTTTCAATGGTCGCCCATTGTGACCATTTTTTACCTTCCCTACTCTCAAATAAATGAGGCCCACGATTAATCAGATGCAAACAGAAATGTAAAACCAGTCCTAATTGAAAGAGAACAAGTTGACAAAAAGATTGAATCCAAGATTGGGTGAAAATATGGTATAATGAGTGATTTATAAGCTATTTTTTATAGGCTGGTCATTTTTGACCGGGAACACCACAAGTGTGACTATGTTCCATATTTTTTACAAAACAAAAGTTTCAAAACAAAATTCCTGGTAAATCATTAGAGTAGACTAGAGTGATAAACAGTAGCCATTTTTTTCAAAAAAAAATTTCATATTCCCAAATTTATTCATAAATTATTTATTTTTTACTCAAAAAATGAGATGCCTACTCTCGGATAAATGAGGCCCACGATTAATCAGATTCAAACAGAAATATAAAACCAGTCCTAATTGAAAGAGAACAAGTTGACAAAAAGATTGAATCCAAGATTGGGTGAAAATATGGTATAATGAGTGATTTATAAGCTATTTTTTATAGACCGGTCATTTTTGACCGGGAACACCACAAGTGTAACAAGGTAACAGAACTCCCACAAAAAAATACGAAAATGTTCAAAAAACAAATGAGATATAGTTATACCGCTTGGGAACAAAGTCACTAAGTTTCAGTCTAAAGCGATAACATTAACTAGTATTTTTAGGAAAAAGAAAATCTTCTCCGGGTCAAATTGACCCGAACACCACATGAGGGTTAAGTACATTGGTCCCATTATATTATAAAATATAGTTTACTGTTTTTATGTATAATCCATTTGTCATGTTGAATATACAGTTTTACATAATTTAAAACTGTTAATAGAAAATATATTTTATAATGTAATAATTATTGTATAAATATATATTATATTAATTTACTAAAATGAATATGTGTGATATGAATGATTATATAATAATAATAAACTAATCTGTTTTTTTTTTTTTTTTTTTTTTTTTTGTAACTTGGTAGCTGGTTAGCTGCTGATTTAGCTGAGGTTGTGTGAGCCAGCTCTAACAAGGTTAATGTTGCAGGATGAGATTGATTATCATGTCAGTTTTTTCTTTAAGCATGAGGTTCTGCTATGAAGTCTCAGAGTAAATCACTGCTTGGCTAAAAAGCATGCATCAACCTGGACAAGCATGTACACACTTTTTATTTTAAAAGAGTCTTTCACCTGCCTGCTAATTCTCCTGACAAACCTTCAGAAAGACCAGTATGTCTTTGAGCTTTTTTGGACTGACGCTTGACCAAGGTGGCTGTTTTTTTTTTTTCTCTCGTAGAGGGCTGGTTTACCTCAACATCATCTGTGTGTTTTTTAAATGGAGTATGTCACCATAATTATGTTTTGAGTAGTCGCCAACTAAAAGTAGCGGTTTCTTTTAGCCTGACTGTAGCTCAGAAAGATTCAGTTAATTCTTGTGAATCAAAGTCTGATTCTATTGAATCGATTTGTCATAAACGTTTTTCTTGCATAGAGGAATATTCAGTTAAATCTGTTGCACTTTACTATGTTTCTGTATGGCAAATCAGGGGGCATTTTAGTTTTTTAGTTTTTATTATTGTATTTGGTGTCAATTTTCCTGTTCAAATGTTATGTTGTCTGCTTAGAAATCTTTGTTTGTTTGTCCGAAAAATGTGTCTCTGATTAAATTGAGAATTCTAGCAAATACATACATGTATATCTAGAAAGATATCCATTTAAGTTTCTACAGTGTGGCTTGCTTCTAGTTTAACTACAGTATATTGAATGCTGTAACGCTACTCATAATTTAAAAGTAGCTTACCATAAATGCATATGAATTGAGTTTTTCTCTTTATGTTCCAGATCAAGAGTTACAGCGGTTAAAAACTGGAATGGAGACGCTGATAGCTGCCAATAATGAAAAGGTACGTCAGCATCTGTGCACTTGGATTTCTTAACAAAATCTGCAGGAAGCAACATGCAACTTGTAACATTTCCAGTGGTTTGCTGATGGACTGAACATTTACTCCATCTTGTTTCTCTAGGATCGCCACATAGACGAACTCAATGTTCTTTTGGGCCAGTACAGAAAATTGAAGGAAGGCTTGGCCCTTTCTCAAAGTACGTGTTTATTTGTTGGACAACCTTTGCCTTAAACGCCATCTTGCCGCTTCAATGTTTTAGTCACCTTTGCTCGATGAATGTGACCCGAATCATAGCTGAAGCTGATTCTGTTTCTCTCTCCCTTCAGTGACCAACGATACTTTGCTTTCTGGCAGCAGTGAAGAGGATCTATCTGGCAACCGAAAAATAAGAGCCCTGACCCATAGGGTGTACTCGGACATCATCAGATCAGAACTGCAGGTGATGTTTCAAAGGGGTTATATCAGGAAAAACTCGATTCTTGCTTCCCTTTCTAATTCAGTCAAACAGTTCAGAAATCATTACAATGTCACATAAGACTGTCCGTGTTTTCATATCAATTGACTGTGTAGTTTTACATGAAGAAATGAAGCAATAGTAGTTTTATATAGAAGTCTCTTATGCTTACCAATGCTGCATTATTGCTGCATATTTGATCAAAATATAGTTATATTGTGAAAATATTATTATAATTTAAAATTATGTAATTTATTCCTGTGATGGTAAAGCTCTAAGAAATCATTCTGATGTGCTGATTTGCTGCTCAAGAAACATTTCATATTATCAATGTTGAAAACAGTATTATCAAACTGTAGAAACCATATGTTATTTTTCCAGTATTCTTTAATAAATAGTTCAAAAGAACAGCATTTATTTAAAATAGAAGTCTTTTTTTATAACATTATAATATCTTTACTCTGACTTTTGATCAATTTAATGCATCCTTACTGACCTAAAAAATGTAGTGTATGTCTATTAGAAATTGTCAGTTTAATTTGACATTGTCAGAGTGAAGGAGTAAAATGATTGTGGAAAAACTACATTATGATTTTTGGTACAAGAAACCTTGCTTAACATTATAAGTGAACTTCTGGGGAAACATAAAATCCAAAAGCAAAGATTTTATCCCATTTGGTCCATATTTCTATTCAACTTTAGTTAGGTTTTTTTATTCCTGTTGCTCCCAATGACAATTTCTATTTATTTTCCTCTGCATAGATGTCTTCCCGAGGCCCGTCGCCACTCCTGGTCTCTCCTCCGTGTCCTCAGAGGGAACTGGACTCCAGGTGAGCGAGAGGTTGTGTTATTAACAGTACACTGATGATAGCAGAGTCTCAGTGGGATGCTTTACTTAAAGGCATCTGTGGGAGAAGGACCATTTTGCTGCAAACTCGCTGTCCCAATCGTTCACCCAAGCTAATGTGATTTTGTCACCTCTATCTCTCTTCCTTGCACTCCATCCCATTCTATCCTTCTCCGGCCCAGCTGTCACAGTATACAGCCCTCCATGGAGACCTCGATGGTATCCATTGGCGATTTGGGCTTTTACAGCAGACAATGGCAAGTGCAGTGTGTGTGCTTGTGCGTGTTTAAGAGCCTTTTGTAATGTAGCAGTGGCTTTTTGTTGTGATGTTATTGCCATACGCCACACACACACTGTTTACACACATCGTTCTAGTCTAGGATGACTGAGGTTTCCAATTGGACCTCTGGTGTATGTAATTATATTAAGACATTGTCCCCTCCCAAACAGTCTGTTTCTAGATGTATTGTTTTTTTTGCAGTATTTTAGCAACTAGAAAAATTAAATCGAAGGTTCAAAAGAACATTTAAAACTGTAATCTTTTGTAACATGTGATATTTTTTTTATTCATTTAATGCATCCATAGTAAATAAAATCAGTTTTTCTTTTAAACAAAAATTGTAGTGTATGCATAGTAGAGCTTGCTTTTTTCGAAATTGCGAAAGAAATTATTAAAAAATGCAAGGTTTGTTTTTCCACATAATTTAATAATCCAGTCTTGCCTTGAGATTTCAAATGTAAAATCATTAATTGCGTTTTAAATTTAAATTTGACTGGAAAAATGTCATTGTCACCTTGAAAATGTTTTTTTTTTTTTTTTTTCATTTGGGCTTAATTTGCTGATAAATCATAGTTATCATTTTAATCATCACTTTTTTAATATGAGAATGTTTTAGGCTACATATAAAGTTAGTTCATGATGTTTTTGGTTCTTGACCTTCTATTTTCAGTCATCTTTTGTTTTGTAACCATGTGTACTATACAGTATGTGCTTCCAGTGTAAACATTTGTTTGTCCATGATAACCTGGACCAATGAGATGTTCTAACTCCCCAAGCTTGTTTGAAATAATTGTTCATGGTTTTATTTTCAGGTCAATGCAGCGAATGCTGTCCACCAGCTTGGAAGAGCTCCAAAGTGGAAGCTTACAGATGGTACAAAAATCTGAATCGTTTTGTTCTAAATAATTGTGACTCTTGCCAACTAACTCATCTCATTAACATGCTTTTAGTATGAATCTCTCAGCTCAACTCAAATCTCTCTAATACTAGATTTACATTAACAATAATGCTTTGTTGTATGTTTTAACACATTTAACTGAGTGTATGCTGTTGGTTTTTCTTAAGCATGTAGTGGGCCAACCAGTCGAGGCTGTTTTAGAGGTACTACAAGCTAACATGAACCAACAAAGCTAAAGCAAACATAACCACAATAGCCTTTGCTGAATGCATTAATTAACATTACATTTGCTTTTCTTTTTGTTTGCCTGGCTTATTAACAAGAAAACACTTACACCAGATTGTAGTGTTCGTTATAGTTAATCTAATAAAATGTGTTATTTATTATATCATGTATCATTTTTCATTAAATTCTAAAGCTGATTGTAATTATTATAAATGTATATGGTTAATATAATGAATATACTCATTCTGTATTAACATAAAAATCTTATGATAAATAGCGAATCACTAAGATACATACATTTCTTCTGCAGAACCGATATAATCAAGAAAATAACAAATACCAGACGCTCCCGGGCAAGTTTAGTCATCCAGAGCAGAATGGAGTGAGACTCCTGGCGTCTTCCCCACTACAGCTATCTCCTGATGAAAGTGAAGACAGTGAATTCAACCTAAGTAAGCAATCGTCTCACAGCACCCACAATTCCTTGTCAGAATCATTTTTTACATGGGTTGTGTTTGAAAGCAAATATAAGTGATCTACAATTGGGGTGGTGATTGTGCAGTGGATAAGACACATGCCTTTGGTGTAGGGGTGTAACAATATATTGTGCCACAATACTGTATATCGCAATACAAAAACGCAACAATATGTATCGTGGATAGTCCCCCCAAAATAAAAATGACTGTGTGAGAAAAAAATCAACTTTTCAGAGTTTTAGTGTCAATAGTACATTAAACTACTATATATAATGTTGATTATAATGTATAATAATGCAATGTCTGATGTTCCCAGTTAAAAGTGTCCTAAATTATTTTAAATGTATCTAGCCAGTGAAAGAGTGCAAGTATTAATAAAAACAATACTTAAAATAATAAAAAAAATCAAAATTTAAATAAAAAATATTTAAAATAATACTTAAAATAATTCTGTATTTTCAGCTTCAGAATCATGAAAATTTTTGTTTTCCTTGGGTTACAAGCACCAAGTCCAAGCCTATTCATTTAAACCCACAATGTAAAATAAAATTTAGCATTTTAATCAGCAGTACATTTTTTGTTAACCTTTTACCATATGTCTTGGATTATCGCAATAATATCGTATCGTGAGTTCAGTATCGTGATATGTATCGAATCGTGACATGAGGGTATCGTTACACCCCTGGTTCAAATCCGCTGTGTGTCCCTGAGCAAGACCCTTAACCCCTAGTTGCTCCAGAATTGTGTGACCTCTGACATATATTGCTTTTTTAGGTCGCTTTGGATAAAAGCGTCAGCTGACTGTAAATGTACAATGTTTATTTCTGGCTAGAAATTGAGTCCTAATATATTCAATTATAAATATGTGTATATGCATTTAAATAAATTTTTTTTATCTTTCGGACACACCCATAATTTTGTTTTATACCGTGACCTTTGACCTTCTTAACACTGTAACCTCAGTCATATTTGACCGTGCTTGTATGCTTTTTCATTTTCCAAGCTCAAAGCTTTTCAACCATAACAGCTTTTTTTAACACTACGGTGTCTTTGCATGGGCTTCTGTGTATCCTCTCTTTACTCTTTCTCTCGAACTAATCCATCTCTCGGGCTGTGTGGCTGTCTCTGCACACGTTTCCCCTCTCTCACTCCATGTGAAGATCGCTGCCGAAGCGCCAGCGCTCCAGCTTTAGGTATTGTCCTCTCAATCTCACGTTAGCATGCGACCACAGAGCATACACTTGCTGTGTCACATTGGATTTAACCTAAGCTCTCCTATCCTGATTCTATAAAGCTGAAAGCACACTCTCTTCCTCTCCTCTCAGAGATTAGACTTCGTTTATGTGAGCCTTGCTGCTTTACTTTGAGTTTAAACTGGTGCCATGTGATGAAAATATAATGTGCTGTATATGGAAAAAAGGAATAAGGAAAAATCCATTTAGGTTTCATATACAAAAGTCTACTGTTAATATCCAGAAACTTTTATGAGCATTTACCATGCTTTGTATGGTTATTATTCAAAGTCTTGATTTATTATCATTTATATCTATATATTATAAATAAATGTACAGTGTATATAATCTAAATATTGAATTATTATTCAATTATTATATAATTGAATTGAATGATCCATTATTAAATAAATGATATTATAAAAGGTTAAACAATCATTTTGATTATTTTCTTGGAAAAAAGGAGTAAAAATAAGTACCAGTGGCATGGATTATTATTATTATTATTAATAATAGTAGTAGTAATATTGTATACACTTATATACCCATATATTGGATTTACCTGCTTTACATTTATATTAGATCTTTCTTTCCTGGGAAAATGTTATATTTTCTTATTTTCTAATTAATCAGCAGTAAAAATACTATTTTATAAAAGTATTATTCTACATTTTTGGAATCTATGAGCTTAAATGCATATCTAAAAATGGCATTGTGATGTCAGTTTTTGCTTTTTTCCCTTCTGCTCTCTTGCATGGCTAATATTTGGCGCAGGGCCGCGGAGAAAGCATGATCAGTTTGTGGTTGGTGGGTACACATAGAATGTATACTCAGTCCAATAGTGAACCTATAAAAACATAGAAACCCGTAAACCTATCAGAAACAAGTGGATTACTTTCTGTTCACAGGAAAGACAGAGAAGACAGATGACTCAACCTTGTCTGACCTTTCGCCAATGTCATCTGGAGTAGAATCAGGTCAACAGTCCCCGGTTTCACCAGAGCACAAGAAGAACCAGAAAGGCATCCGAAAACTGTGGGGAAAGTGAGTTGGTTGTTGACAGACAGCATTCCATAAGCATTTATGTTTCATAATGTGATATATTTTTTAAATTGGCATAGGACAAAAGTTGATTTCATCCATCAAGATAATTAATTGGATCACATGTTTTTTCCTCTGCTTCACAGGATCAGGAGAACCCAGTCTGGCAGTCTTCCAGCTGACGGTTCTGATTCGGATTTTAAGAGAGGGGGTTTCAGAGCCACGGCTGGCCCACGACTCGCCTGCCTGGGCATCGGTTCTTCAGCACGGTATCTAAAGCACCTACAACGAGATCTGTTCTGAGACATGTGTAAGCACCTTCATTCCTGTTTCTCATATTCTACATTTATGTTCTGCAGTGACATGAACGCCCCCTTCTCGAAATGGTCATGTGATCAGGTCTGTGCATGGTTGGAGGACACTGGCATGGGTCAGTACGTGAATATGGCCAGACAGTGGGGGACTAGTGGTCAGACTCTACTCTCTGCCTCCCCGCAGGACGTAGAGAAGGTGAGAGATGATTCATACAAGATATCAGCACATATTTGAAAGAACATATGCAGACCTGTGGTTTCAGGTTGTAACAATCTGATATCCTCATCCAACACCTGGCGGTTCCTGTAAAATGATTTGGCTATGCCTCTCGCCTCAGGTCGTTGTGGTGCCACTCAAATTCTGGTTTGGTTCTACCTGCCAGGGCAGCTTTAACCTCTGTCCCACGCCAGTAATGTGGCGTGACTTACTCATTTGTTCTGCTTTCAAACTCACTCAATTAAATGTTTGGCTTTACATGACTTTACGCGTCCATAATTGAACACTTATACATTTTCATTCCTTGATATCGATAGATTCCATTTACCAACGAAATAATATGCGGTCACAGCCATCTTGATTTTTTTTTTAATTGATTTTCACATTTAGGATCTGGGAATTAAACATCCACTACACAGGAAGAAGCTCCAGCTGGCTCTGCGCTCCTTCAGCACCAAAATCACAGAGAAATCCTCTGAACTCGACCACATCTGGGTCACACGTATGAACAAATCAATTTTCATCACTCTTTTTTGTTTTGTTTGTGGCACATATGGAGGATTTGGAGTGCTGCTTAAAAATAAAAAGAAGTAATCAAAGAACAGAAAAAATGAACAATTAAATAAATAGCATCTTTCAAAGTTGAAAAATAAATAGTCTATATACAGTATAATATAAATAAGTAACTTTTTTAAAATGCTAAATTGTTTTACGATTGGCTTTATTAACTACATTTTAAAACATTAATTAAATATTTATAAAAGTATGTCTTTGTCAATTTGAAAGTGATTTGTTTGATTTGTTGGTTTTGTGACTGAATAAAGTGATAATTGATTGCTTCATAGTTTTTTATTTTAGGTGACCCTCCTAGTGCTCCATACATAGATATTTTAGAAAATATGAATAAGGAATTACAGTTGCACTCTATATAAAGAAACCATGTTATTTCCACACAGGATGGCTGGATGATATCGGATTACCGCAGTACAAAGACCAGTTTCATGACGGACGTGTGGACGGTAGAATGCTGCAGTACTTAACAGTGGTAAATATCTTTGTTAACCTTTAGTGCCTTGCCTATCAAATTAAAAGTCTGGAATATAATGTACAGTATCAACTGAGATTAATATCGGTACTTTCGTTTCATTTTCAGAACGATCTGCTGTTCATGAAAGTCACCAGTCAACTTCATCACCTCAGCATCAAGTGTGCTATCCACGTCCTACATGTAAACAAGTTCAACCCCAACTGCCTCAAAAGAAGACCTGGAGATGAGGTGTGGATGAAATAAACAGAAAACAAAGAGAGGGCAATCTACTTCTGCACGTCCAGGACTGATAATGCATTATGAATATGCTAATTCTTGTTGTTTTGACAGAATAAAACATCCCCTTCTGAGGTCGTCCAGTGGTCCAATCACCGTGTGATGGAGTGGCTCAGATCGGTTGACCTGGCAGAATACGCCCCCAACCTGAGAGGCAGCGGAGTGCATGGAGGACTTATAGTGAGTGACTCAAATCAAACTTTGTCCTGTTACTAATTAAAGTTGATTAAATAGTTTCTGCGACACTAGTGGCATTTAGCGGAATTACAAAAATAAAGCATATTTGCAAGCGCCTCTTTTGTGCGTCATGCCTCCCCCAACTCAAACATCACAAACACGGGTGCTTGTGAAGGTATGTATTAAATGGATAATGTACATGTTGCTCACATATTATGGTAGCCCTGTTTGTGCTAAATAGAGTGTGATTTCACCTGTTCCATTAATATGTTTATAAGTAACTGAAAAAAGCACAAATGTCAGAACATCTCTAGGACCCCAAATACACATTGCACCCCAGAGGGTTAACTGCTACTTTGCGACGTTCTACTGTAACCGTCTACTACGGGAGAACAGCTGATTTGCTGTAGTCGTTATACCTGACAGATTAAGAAAGTTAATGTTATGTTTTAGGTTATGTGGCATTGTAATCGTTTCTGTATATCATTAAGTGCCAAAATCAACCCTTCTCTTACTTTTTAAAATCACTTTCTTTTGTGTATTTTGTCTGATGATTAAATTATCGCCAATGCCGTCCTCGTTACTGTTGCTTAGTGATTTTTGCGCTCTTTAGCTACGGCAGTTAACCGTTTACTTCCGTTCTATCAGCAGCTGTTGCTTAAAGTCCCTGCTGTAACAGTCTGTCACAGGCAATTCTAGTTGCATATCCTTTCTGGCCTGCCATCTAGTGACAACATTTATTTAATTTTTTGGCCTGATGCCAAACTTACTTGCCGCCCCGTGCCCTACAAAATGCATTACAACATGCTAAAACCCCATAGCAACACCTTAGCAAAAACTACTCAGAACACCATAGCAAATATTTTGTTTCAGATTCCAATAAATTCCAAATAACTATATTTTTGTTTGTTTTTTTTGTCAGATCTTGGAACCTCGTTTTAACTCGGACACCCTTGCGCTGCTCCTGAACATCCCCCCGCAGAAGACTCTGTTGAGGAGGCATCTGGCCACTAATTTCAACACGCTGGTGGGCTCTCAGGCTCAGCAAGAGAAACAAGAGTTCCTGGAATCATCGAACTACACGCCGCTAACCACCACCGCAAAAGTCCGGGTGAGAAAAGCAGTTCACATTCGCTGGCCACATCTTTAGAAACACCTTAATCCCTGCCAAGCGTACACCTCAGAATGAAGATGGAAGCCCTTACACATGTAAATATATGGACTCCTGCTTCAGCAGCCGGATTCGTGTTTAAGCTCAGCTGATGCAGCACACGTGTTTTGACACTTAGATTTTGCTTAGGCCATCTATATGGAATGTGCTGAGCGAATGGTCCTACAGTGTGTAACATACTTACTAAGCACAATGCAGCTTTAGACGAAACATTAGTTCACCTTCGTCTTTTGCCAACCATTCATTTTTCATGATAATAGAAAGAATGCGTTTTTAGGAGAAATTATTTCCGGTAAGGATGACGTGACATTAAAGGGTCTCTTAATGTTGCTCTTTTGCCTCACCTGGAAGAATTTTGAGTCTTTTACAACAATTTTAAACTGATCCTGGAGATTAATGGACTGGGTTTGTCTCTATTTATATTTTTTCCATAAAAATGATGATAATTTCATGAATCGCTGTGTGTATCCTATCATATTCGCTGATATCCAGCCCAGTTCATGAATTATTCAATTGATTAAATTTGGTCAATAAATATTTATTATTATTGTTATTAATAAGATACTTGCTTTTTATCCAGCCCAATTCAATTAATTCATTATGGAATGTAATGAATGAATGAACATTTTATTTATTTTATTTTTTTATTAATAATAAAACAACCTTTTCCACCCAATTTAATTCATAATAACAAAAAATGTTGTAGACAAATGTATTGAAAACGTAATTTAACAACAAAAATGGGTAACATGTTTTTACAGCATTTATTAACTATCCAACTTGATATTTCTATTAGCTAAAATGAACAAAAGTTAATACATGTTAGTTCACAGGGAATTAACTGATGTTGACAGATGCCACTTATGATTGCAATAACAAGATTGGAATAGCATTCTGTTAATAAGATTAAATGATTAATAAATGCTGTAGTAGTTTTCAGAATTTTTCCACAAACTTTATATTATATTATAGGAGAATGTTACTTTTATAATCTTTTTGTCTAAATAGAAAATAAAACAAAAACAAAACAAACATCCTAACAGTATGAAAATTAATATTAATTGTAAAATTTGCTAAAGATTGAACTTAAAAACTAAATAAAATAAAGGAATTGTGTATTCATAGTTAAATATGAAATCTCAGCTGATATAATAGGCAGATACTGTAGGTACTGATATACTGTTGTTAATCCCTGTTATTCATGCTGTTGTATTTCTGTTCCTCAGCCACGTAAAATAGGCTTCTCCAGTTTTGGCCACCGTAAGAAGCGCGCTGACGACTCCACGGACTACATCTGCCCTCTGGATGCGTCCCAAGCCCAGGCCCTGCTCAACGGGGCCAACCGGCCCTACAGCGGCTTCAGGGGCCTGAGCCCCATCTTCGACAGGGACCCAGAGAGACGGGAGCAGGTGGGAGCTCTACAGATCTGACGCTTGCACCCATATCCCACAAAACCACGGCAACCTCCCAACGACACCCTGCTTCAGTTCAGTGCCATTTTCTAACACCCCCAGCATCCTTCATTGACGGACACTGCGGAAAGACTTGGATCCGAGGGTTTAGTACATCATCTCTCAAGGGAAACGGGGTTTAGTTGAACGCTCTTCCCAGAATAGTGCCACTTCACCTGTGATAATACGGTCGACTCTTATCATTTATTTTTTTTGTGGATCGTAAAAAAATGTATTGAGATTTAAAAGTATTCCATTTTTGTAACCCAACACCTACTGTTTCAAAAGACAGTGTGTACTATCTTGTGCAATATTTGCATATTTTAGAGTTATTTAATGGTCTATTTATGGGGAATTTTTAAGAGGCGAACAGACTACTACTTAAATGCTCACTAATCTGATTAATCGGTTATTTTCATACAATGAAATGCACAAAAGTATTTTTATAGGTAGATATCTTGCCTCTTCAGTTGAAGAAAGACTAATGATATATTTGCGATATATAACGCAAAATATTGTTACGTAAACAATAAACCTCCACGATCACAGTGATATTGTGTGTTTTTTCCTGCACATAAAGGATGTTTTCCCTTTAAAAATGTTCCTTGATAAATGTCTTCTTGGCTGTGTGTAATTTCAAAACTTGCAAAATTATTTTTAATAACAAACTTTGCGCACACAAAAAAAAAAAAAAACATTGGCATGCATGATTTACAAACATTAACCATTAACCTGCTGTCATCCATGCATCTGACCCACCAACAAATGGTCATTTGTGGAGAAGTGCATGCTGGGAAAGGATTTTCATGCACTTGTGCAGGTACATTCTAATATACATTTCTCTATATTCACATTATTTGCAACTTCATTACCACCCATTGCTTCTGCTTAATATTCCATGTATAAATACAAATATATTTGTTTGTACAAATACATTGTGTGTACAATTATGAATATTAACTTATATTATTAGGTTGATATATTTGATGGATATCTTCACATTTCAGATTCTGTGCGCCAAAGGATCAGGGATGCAGATCGAGGCCTTGTCCAGGGGAATTAACAACCTCACAGTAAGGTGTTTTTTTTTTAAATCCGCAGTATCCATTAACCAATAACAGATTTTAGTCTATCTATCTATCTAAATATCTATCTGAATATCTATCATTCTGAATATCTATCTGAATATTGTGAATGTAATTGGGAAAAACCCAAACTAAAATAGACTCATCATTTCAATAGAACTTCTTGTAGCCTGATGCTTATAACGATGCTTTATTTTTTATTTACATGTACCCATATTACAATTCATAGTAAAGAAAAGATTCAACATTTATCTACATATTATCTTAATGACCAAATGAAAGTCACGTTTTAAAACAAATTTTAATATTCACATCTTAATATTTCCCGCCACTGACAGAATTTTCCTGCAATCCATGTTTTCGCCGTTAAATGGTAGGGGGAGCTATTATGCTTCTTCTTAAAACGTAACTAAACCCTAAACCAACTTTTTTTAGTTAATGATCTGTAAGAATGGATCTTTATTAATACCAGTCATTGATTCGAGTAACTTTTTTGACATTTGTGTATAAAGTGTTTTATTTCTACAATATGGTGTAAAAACATCTTAGTGCTGCCCTCTTCGGGTTGAACGGTGGCTACTGCAGTTGAATTTTCCGCACTTTGTGACGTACGCAGGTTTCAGCTTTTTTTTCTTTTTCTTTGGCAGGGATATATAATATTATTTTTCTAAATCCTTGAATTGAATATTCAGCCCTCGTGTCACATATTGCAAACAGTTACTGAAAAGTTTAACTCTGCTAAGCTAGTTTAACTTGTGGAGCGCTTCGCACTAATCCTGGCACCATCCCCTCCTCTCACTTCCAGTACTTACTGAGCCGAGACGAGCTGCTGAGAGGAATGAGACGCAGCCACACCGCAATAGTGTGAGCCACACTAACTGCCCAGAACTTAACCCGCCTCACCCTCAAACCTTCAGGACCTGTTCACCATCCAGCTCAACACTATTTTGTTATTGTATTACCATTTGTTTTTGATTTGTGATTCAGTTCATAAGGCACTAAATGAAAATTGTTTTTAAACTTTTTGTGTACTATGCAAACAGCCTTATTTTCTGTCTTGTTTTTCATTTGTTGTTGTGTTCTTGTAGCCAGTGGAACTGGATGCGAGTAAATCTTTCTGTTTGCCCAACAGTTTGTCATTTTCTTGGGCTTGATCTTTTTTTCAAATCTATATAATATGTTAAAAGCAGTTTGTTTTTTCAAGCAGAAATGGTTGTTTGCTTGCCATACCTCTATTAAATCCATCTCAAGAGTTGAAAGGGGTTTGTTGTTGTAAGGGGCTTTATGATGACTCGTCCAGCGTCTCCCGTGACCCAAATGGCAAACACTATATTTGGGAGGTCCTTATCTGATGGTTTAGCCTTAAATGCGCACACTTATTTTAATAGGACACCAGACGAGAGAAGAAAGATCCGACTGCAGGTTCACTCTCACCCAATACTAAGGAAAGAATAATATTGGTGAGTTATTTTATCTAATGACATTTTACATGTTAGTGTCCATTAATGCCAATTCTCACTATTACACTCTAAACAATGCTGGGATGTTTGAACCCAAATTTGGATAAAATATGGACAAACCCAAATGTTGGGTTAAAAATACATTTTAACCCAACATTTGGGTTTGTCCATATTTGACCCAAATTTGGGTTCAAACAACCCAGCATTTTTTAGAGTGTAATATTTTTTAATGTGCTAATATAAGTTTATTAGTACTTATAAAGCACATATTAGTGCCTCATTCTGTATGATAATATTCTACACCCCTTAATATCCTACCCAATACCTAAATCTAAGAAATACTGTACTAACTAAGAGTTTACTGAGGCAAAAGTCATAGTTAATAGTGAGAATTGGACCCTAATCTGAAGTGTGACCACATTAACAACTATTTCTTTGTAACGCTTATGTTAATGGCATGCCATTATTTGTAATCATATACATATTTATTTTTGTCTACAAATGTTAATTTGTCAAATTAAAACTCAGTCTATTGGATTTTAAATGAGATTTTTGGTTGTCCTTAAAATACAATTATGTGTCAATATTTCCAGTGTATAAGGGAAACAACACTTTGAACTGGACCAGCTGGAATGAACCAAAAATATCTCCAGTATGAAGCCAAAACCAGCATTTTCAGAACCTTATGGGCTAAACCCAACAAAACCTCCTCGGCGGACCTCATCCACCTCTTTAGCGACTGCATCCGAGCGGCTTCATCCAGAACAAAGGAGTATCTGCTCTTCAGGGACCCGGAGAACAAGTTCCACCCAAGTCCTTCAACCCTAAGCGAGATCTTTCTGATGACCTACATCCAGCACAGCAGCCTGTTGAATCTCAGCGACACGTTCAACTGCACCGCCATGACCCAAGAACAGAGGATACTGTTGGGAGCCCACTGGGTCTGGGCCGTGCTGGATCAGCCGAGCAAGAACCCCCGGGTCCAGATCGCGACGCAGGTTTTTCACCTGCCAGAAAGAACGGAGGAGAACGTGGAGGACCTGTCCTTGGATATCTACAGCGACATCATGCGCATGGCCAGGATGGATGTGGTGGAGAGAACCCCAGCCGAGAGGATGGTGGAGTTCTGCTCTTCCATCGGCAGAGACTGTTACGCGCTTTTTCTCTTCTTCGGTCGACCAAACGACAAAGGAAACATTTACGGGCTACTAAGCAACAACCTGCAAGCAGCCGTGGGGAAGTGTGTGAGGATTGATCAGGTTTTTATCGATCACTTCTTCAAAGGTGCGAAATGCTTTGCCACTTCAAGTGGAATGATGCAAGCACTGGTCGGTAAGGAGGGTGACGATCCTCTGACCATGCTTGTTAAGTTCACCTAACAGCTGAGCTGTTCTTACTAGATTCATTAACATTTTTGGTGTTTATTCTAATGAGCAGCTCTGCTTGTAACAGATGCTTTGAATGCAGCACCGGGTCTGTATGTTGATACTGTATGTTCCCAAGACTTTTAAAGCTAGTGTCTGATGTCGATCCGCCTCCAGCGATCCTTAACTGTTACTTGATCGAAAATAGTGTGCAGAAATAAATATTTTTTCTCACATGTTTTGTTCTTTCTTTGTTACTACCCCACATTTAAAAAATGTCTCTGTCCACAGGATCTATTAAAGGAGTAGTTCACTTTAAAAAAAAAAACTTTTGCTGATAATTTAATGTCATCCAAGATATCATCCAGGATTTTTCTCCAGATTATGCATTTCACTGGTAACCAAACGGTTCAAGGTCCAAAAGACGGTTTCGATGCAAACTGTTCAAAGGGCTTTAAACGATTTCAGACGATGAATAAGGGTCTTATCTAGCGAAACGATCGCTCATTTAAAAAATAAATAAAGTTTACGTTTTATAAGCACAAATACTCGCCTTGCTGTGTTCTGTGATGCGCATTCGTGACTCTCCTGAACTCGCTTATCAAAATGAACAAATCTTTTTTTTTTTTTTGTCATTTGGTTCATTCAACGAACGAAATGAACGAATTGACTTGGAAAAAGATTCGTTCATTTTGATAAACGAGTTCGAACAGGAGAGTCACGAACTCCTGGAATTTTTTCATCAAAAACCTTCTTATCGACTGAAGAAAGAAAGACATGGACATCTTGGATGACATGGGGGTGAGTAAATTATCAGGAAAAGTTTTTTTTTTAAAGTGTACTACTCCTTTAAGGGTATAGTTCACCCAAAAATTTAAATTCTGGCATCATTTACTCACCCTCATGTTTTTTCTTCTGTTGAACAGAAAAGAAGATATTTTGAAGAATGCTGATAACTAGACAGTTGATGGTAGCCATTGACTTACATAATAGCCTAAAAAAAATAATAATAATTGTGGAAGTCAACGGGTGCCGTCAACTGTCTGGTTATCAGCATTCTTCAAAATATCTTCTTTTTTAGTGGTCAAAATATTCTTTTTTGTTATGGTTAAAATATCTTCTTTTATGATGATTAAAAAGCGTAATTAAAGGAAAGGTGATGTGACAGTGGTAAACTTTTTTAATTAGTGGTAAAAAATTTGACTAAACCACTCAATTCATATAGTGTTAAGATGTTTGAAGCGTAAAGTCGTAGTTGCTTAGCTGTCTAATGTCTATGGAGGGACGGAAATCGTTGAAATCGTTCAGATTTCATTAAAAATCTTTATTTGTGTTCTGAAAATGATAGAAAGTCTTACGGGTTTGCAAAGACATGAGGGCGAATAATGACAGAATTTTCATTTTCGGGTGCACTATCCCTTTAAGATGCTCATTGAAACATTGAAAAACTTGATTTTATTGCCTTTTACAAAACTTTTGTAAATTTATGCAAAACTTTTCTGGAAATGTTCATACCTAACACAGTCTCATCCCAAGAAGTCATATAACTGACATCTTGGGACGTCTTTTGACCATACGTCCACATCCGCCTTTTAAGGGTACCCTTAAACGTCGGTTACATGACGATCCCGGGCCGTCATACAACTGATGCTTTACCTTTAACTTTGGTTAGGTGACGGGGTAGGTTTAGGTCTGGGGTAGGGTTAGGATCCGATAACGTCATCTAACCAACGTTTAAGGGTACCCTAAAAAGGCGGATGTTGACGTATGGTCACAAGACGTCAGTTACATGACGTCTTGGGATGAGACTGCGCTGTAACACCCCGTTTTAAAAATACTTTGAAATTTATCCTTAAAAACAACAAAAAATACAGATTAAAAAAAAAATGTTTACTTTTACTGGCCTGACTTGGACTTTTTTCCAAAGATAATTCCTCACAAACAAAACCAAATGGATTCAACAAAAGAACTCTTATCCTGCATTGATTCGATTGTTTCAAAAGCTGCAAACCATCTATTACAAATGATCACAGAATTTGTTTGTGTAATACACTAATCAGTGGCATTATACATCATCAATATGCAAAAATGTTGTCAGTTTTGTAGCCGAGCTTGTCGAGGTTTGGCAGGCAGGCATACTGGATCATGGGGGGTGGACCGCACATCACGATGAGCACATCATTGGCCGGAGGCGGGAGATGGTCTTTTATCATGGGGGCATCAACAAACCCTTTGCTGTACTTCCACCCTGTTACAAGAACAGAGACAGAAAATCTTCACAGGCGTCTCTACTGCTGGGCAGTCAAATGATCTTAGAATTCATCGAGATATTTATATCAGTAGATGAATTGTACCTTCAGAGGGCTTGTCCAGTGTGTACCACAGATTGAGTTTATCAGGGTGATTTCTATGAGCTTCATCCAGCTCTTTACGTAACAATATGTCGTTCTCAGTCTGTGGGAGTGAAACACACTTTACAACACCGCTAACAAACATTAAATAAGGTGTACTTATGTTATGACAAATGTATAATGTGTTAACATTCACTAGGAAAATGTCATTTAAAATAAGACTTAAGAAATAACTGCAAAAATTCTGTTAATTTTCTTGTTTTCCAGCTGAAATGTACGGAGATGTGGACAAATATCTATAAATATAATGTGTGTGAGGAGCAAGTTTTTAAAATTGAAAGGGTATTCCTGGCTTACTGACTAACATTCGTTTATCGAACTCTTTGTTGAATAATTATTTAAAATTATTATAGATGTGAGAGTAAATATGATTTCGGATAGATCTGACACCCTTATTGAACATGATGTAAATCGAGACTTTTTCTTTTACAGACCAAAAGAAGCATGTCCCGCTGTGGTAAGAAACAAATGTACTGATATCCTACTTTAAGTCAAATCATTTTTTTTAATGTCTGTAAATTTCATATTTGAAAAACCATAGATTGTGTTGAAGTCATATGTAGATACTTGGTGCTGAAGAAATGTAAAATCTGGGTAGTGAAATATAGTAAATCTTGCATGGACAAATTTAATATTATTTTTTAATAATTCAACAAAGAGTAATTCAAGTAAAGAGGTTATTGTAATGTTCATGGAAATGTATAATAACGTTTGTGAAACATTAACAGAACGTTAGAATAACGCTCTACACATCAAAAACTATTTCCTTAGAATGTTAAGGGGGGTTGTAGGACCTTTTAGTACTATTTTCATTGGTGGAGAAAAAATGGGTACGTCTGAAACTATTCTTATCACTTAACTGTTTAGATATTGTTTCTGGGAAGCAACACAAAAATAAGTGGTCAAATGCACTCTGAGCTCCATTTACAGTAATCTATTGCCTATTTTTATTTTTTTTTAATGAGAATTCCGTCATGAATGTGACTGACCTGGTTAGCAAATATAATGGAGCACTTGGTATTGTCAGCAGGATCTGCGGTTATACTCCTGATCAGCTGCAACATTGGAGTGATGCCTGAAAGAATGAACGTGACGTCTTTAATTAATACTTATTTAGATTAAATGTCTTGGCAGAAATTCCTGGAAATCTACTATGAATACATTGGAGCCCTTTCAAAATACACTTAGCTAGTGTTCCTAATAATCCTTTAGGTGAGTGTATGCCATCATTACCTGTTCCACCAGCAATCATGCCCACGTGTCGAAACTTCCGCGCTTTAGGTTCAGATTTTTTATCAGGACGAATAGCAAACTGCCCTGTAAATGTCAGTAAAGAAATATATGCAGCATCTGAAGCATTTCAATATTTAAAAAAATTGTGTCGTGTAATACAGGTCATGCATTAAGATGTCGCCCTCTAGTGGCTAAATGCATCGTACAAACAAAACTGATGTAGAAACATTGGAAATTATTGAACTAGGGAAACTGGAAATTTAAATATAAGTTAATTTAAATTAGAAAAAACAATGCTAAAATAACACTGAATATGTGATTATTCATAAGTAATAATAAACTAAAAGGAGTCTTTTTCCTTACCTTTTCCATTGTATACCAGTAATCCATTTGGACCCCTAAAGTCAATGGTGTCCCCAATCTTCATATCATTCAAATACTGAGACATCTTGCCTCCATCAGGATAGTTTGCATGAGTATTTTTATGGTAGACCTTATGTGAGATATTGAGGAAAGGGATTTGTATGAAGCCTACTATAAAACATAACCAGTCATGATGTGCAACTACAAAATGTATTGCATCACACCTTTACAACTAGATCAACGTATCCCTGGTCTTCATCTCTGGACACGGGTGTGTACGCACGAATAACCAGATTCCCATTCACCTTTGCAGACAGGTAAACATGCTGACCTGTGACACCGAATACAAGATAAACTCAGGTGATATTGCGATATTATATTTGAGGTCAGGTGATTCTGCTGATGCGATAAAGATGTAGTGCAATGCCCTACCAATAGGGAGACCAAGAACGTGAGACGAGGATGGAAGACCAAACCGGAATTTTTTAGTGTCATGAGTGATCTCCTGTTGCAAAGCAAATACACGTAATGCAATGGGCTGCTTGAATATTATTACTTTTATCTTTTGCAGTAGAAAACATATTTAAGTTCACATGATAACCTCTTTCTCTATGAGTGGCAGTTGGTATTTCAGATTGGGGTCCTGCAAGGTTTTTGGAAACTTGCTTTGCTTTCGATCTCCATTGGAGCCTCCTGAGTTTAGGACGAGGAAGAGGATTGTGATCACCACTACAGATATCCCAATTAGCACAGGTGCTGTCTGCAAAATACACGTTAAACACATTATTAGCACAATTGGTTTATGGTTGAAATGAGTTTTTTTAGGCAAATACACTGTAAAAAAAATATTTTCAAGATTTAGTTCAGATAACTTATTATTTTAAGTTTCTGATGATTAAATCAATCTCCTTCATTGTATTAACTCACTTTTTCCAGTTAGATCAATTTAAAATTTTAAGGCAACCAGGTTACTTAATTTTTTAAGTTAAACCAACAATATTTTTTACAGTGTATAAATTATAATTTAATAACAATATAGGTAAACCAAATGTATATTTATTGTACAATTATAAGTAAATTATAAATATAAATTAAATTTTTAATTAAATATTGTAATTATTTTCATAATATAATTATTATTATATTAAAATCTAAATAGTTTAATATTAAAATCTAAATAGTTTTTTTTATGCAGGATATTGACTGGATGGTGTTTAATTTACTATTTAAATATTTATTTTTAACAAAATTCATCCTAATTTAACAAATTCAACATGCCGATACAACTTTAATCATTTAATGACCTTACTGTTTTTCTACATTCTAAATGTAATTTTAATAAAACATTTAAGTATATATACATATATATAATTTGTATATTAAGTATTATTGAGTATATATAATACTATTAATTAATTTGTTATTTAATTATGTAACATTATTTAACAACTTGCATTTATTTTGATAACCATAATGTGAAAAGTGGTTTAGTAAGAATAATAGAGTAGTTGCGTTTAAACATTTGATAATAAACAGAGCAATTAACACTAAACTATTGGCATGTTGTGCTACATTCAACATTGATTTGATAACCTGCATGTCTGTAATTATATCTCACGTTCTTTCCACTGCTGTCATTCTAACCAGAATAAAATCAGCAGATAAGCGTGAAACTGACATGGAGGACAAGCAAGGTGCAAATTGCTTTTTGCAAGGCAGAGTGAGGAAGAAAGCAGATGATTTATGAATGTGAATTGTGAAAGGGGGAAAATACTCACTAGAACTTGATCCATGCTGGTCTAAATCCTCTAATGTACTGTATCAGTTCATATGGTCAGGGTTTAACTTCACTGTGACTGTATATGTGAGGTAAAAGTTGTTCATGGTCTATCTCTTCTCTTGTATTCCAACCTTTGCACCAAGGCTAGTTAATAGTGGAAGAGAACAGAGAGTTAATGAAATGCAGCCAAGAGGAGTAGGCCCCTCAGTGGTCTCAGCCAATAGAAATAGAATATTTAAATGAGCAGAGCATTGCCTATGGTTCTTCATGTGTGTCTGTGAATGGTGTGGGATCACCCCACTGCCTGATGTCATATTCAGCGGGATGGGTCAAGGAATCTCCTCAAGTACAGCACATAAGGCCAAGGCAGTTAGACTAATAAAAACAGAAATGCCAGACATTTTTGAAGCTTTAAAATATATTTCAAGTTAGCCAAGGTTGTCTAAACAATATAAAGTCCCTCTGTAGTCAATATTTTTATTCCTAAAAACAAATATTAGTTTACCAAAATCACATATTTATACATTTTTTCCACCACATAGACACATAAACAACATTAAAAACTTGATTTTCACCACAGAGGGACTTTTGCACCACAGAGCATTTTGACTTCAGAATGAAATAATTCACAAAAATTATATTGAATTCTGCTATTTCAGGGTTTTCACTCAGTGTCCAAATGCTTTGAGATCCAGTTCATGACAGCTGGTACTGAAGAATATACTGCAGGCTTCTGGATCCCAGCACAAGGTCCTCCCCAACTCTTCACTCCCATCAGAACAACCCCAGATGTGTTTGTCTGACAGACGAGAGGTCCACCGTTCCAATGAGTCTGTAAAAAGGTCAGAAATTGACTAGCAAAATAGCTACTTCCATGCATTTTTTTTGTCTAGTCACTGAAATGTGCATTTCCAGATGACAATTTGCTGCATCAAGTGACACAGTTCTAAAAATCATTCATTCAATGGTCACCAAAACTGTACGGCTACCTATTGAACATTCTTTAAATATACAATATACACCTTTAAATATCTTCTTATGGACTAAACTTTGTCACTATGCTGCCTAAGCTGCTACAGCTTAATGAATACTGTGAATTAGTGCATACTATTCTTTTTACATACGTTTTTTTTGCCTTCTATATACTGTAGTAGGGAAGTATATTCACATACCGCTCTTCCAAATTCTATGCACGGCGGTATTTCCGGTGAAGGTTTAAGGATGCTCAATAACTTCCGCCGATCGTAGAGTCCAATGCAATACCGAAAATTTATATTGAATTTTATACTCCATGGTTATACTAAAGAAACTTTAGTCACAAAAACAGATAAAACAGACCCCTCGTTGTGTTTATGCTTCTTTTTAAAATTATATTAAATAAACATAACTATATATAAAATTACATCTAAACGTGTGTACGTTTCGTTTCAAAGACGGGAAAATTTTGAAGACTCTGCCATAATCCCATTTTTTCTCGGTTTTCCTCCGCTTAAATCTCCACAACCGGAAATGGACGAGCATCCTTGCGTCAAATGCGGAACTTATGCGTGCATATCATAGACTGTAAAAAATAGGTGCATATACAGCCCATTGATCACCACAAGCACACAAGTGGTTTTGAACAGAGCACATTTAAGAGTCCTTCCTGAACTTACCCACTAGAGGTCAGTATTTCTTCAATTGCATTCCCTACTAGTAAACAGCAAGTGTTCAGTGCAGTTCACAGTAGGCCTACAGCTGCAGTCCTCACCATGCATGATTCTCCAGTGCTCAGTCCAGCACATAACAAAGTAGGTGTCAATCTAGTTCCGTGTTGTTGTTCGCACACCGCTCGTTCCAGCAACGATATTTTTAGCCATACAGGTCTGTGCTGCCCATGTCCTGCTAAAAAAAGTGTATAACATTCACCTAAAGATCCACAGAGAGCAAAATGTGCAACAGAGAAAATTACATTGTTCAAGTGACATTCAAGTTCTGAAAGTTCAACTCTAGGTCAACAAGTATTCGTGAAATGTCATGTTTGCTTATGATGCACACACACACATATCAAAATCCTCCAGACTATTGTGTAACCATCGCAGCGGTCAACTCGTGAAGGCAGATTGGTGACGTACACGTTTGGCTGGTCCAGCAGCGGAGGGAGGGTGAGATGTCCTGTCCAGCTGAGGGTAGACAGACAGGCTGCGTGCTTTCACTGAGATTTATCGGAGAGCTCAACTGAAGCAAAGCCACATTAAATTCGAGAGAGGATGGGTTGTAATAAGGGTTTACGTGTACTCTGATCACATCACGGGTCTGAAACGAGAAAAGGAGAATTTTCTTTTTTTTTTTTTGGGTGAACTGTCCCTTTAAAGACACAAAATCAACATCTTTTGTTCCTGGAACAACATTCCTGCCTATGTTGATTTAGCTACTTCACCTGTTTCTTCGAGCCCTCTGTCGTCACTGATACAATTCTTGGAAGTCTTTCTTTCCTACAAAGAAATCAACATAAAAAGTACTTTTAGTATAGTGCCTTCATAAAGAAGTACAATACTGTGTATTCATAAGTTTTGATGTCTTTTTCAAAGTTAATACATGTGCACGGCTCTAGAAACTACAGTATGAAGCCCCTTAAGGTGTCACATTTACCCTTACTCTGGAAAAAAACAGGCTAGATCCAGTTATTATGTAGTTTCGCATGAGGACAATAGATTTTGCTCAAGTTGGTCACCCGAATTCGCAGCGCTGACCAAATGAAAGTTTCTTGGTTTGAAAGTGACTTCTGTGAGAGTGGTGCTTCATGCATCTCTACACAATAGTCAATGGACAATGAACCGGGTTTTGCCTGAAAATTTGCTGGAATTTTGGTAATGTGACCGCACCCTAAAGGGGCATGGTAACGATAAAATTAATAATAATAATAAGATGGGAGAAAAACGTATAATTCAATTGTTTTTCCCTTTCCCCGAGAAAAGTTTTGTAGAACGTTTTAATACACAAATATCATATATTTCCCGCCTAACTGTTTGTTTTCATCACCATGTCCCCTTAGGGGCTCCATTAGATACAGCCTTTTATAACACTTCTGGCATGTTGGCTGCTCACAGGTCATAAACACAGTGCGCATCAGTAAGGATCCATTGTGACTGGATGATCACCCCGCTGCAGTCATGGCCTGCACCCAGACCAACGCTCACGTGCCACAGCCATGGCAGTTTCCCATCATCCTCTTCTCTCCTCAGGTTGTCCATTCCAGAGCCAGAAAAGGTATCAGGCATTCCACACGGAGCTGAGAAGTCAGTGGAACGCAAGCATGAATACTTGAGGTAAAACCAAATACACCCACAGATGTATCTGTTCAGATATACATTCTCATTTGTGACTCTGAATAAGTGTTTATTCGCCTTATTTTACACATTTTTTTGGCTCCAGTTGGATTCCACACATTCTAAAGGCCCTCTGAGACAAAGAGCCTATTTAAAAGTGGAGAACACAAAGAACAAACCAGCCTCCAAATGTGGCGAGATCACTCTGCTGTCATAATCTGCTTCCTCCTCCTGATCTTGATATGCTGTCTTTTGGAGATCTGCGAGGAAATGTAATATTCAAGGCCTTATCATTTTTTGGCATCTTTTCACACAGCATAGAAAGTGTCAAAGAAAGGTTTAGAAAGTTGAGATGTATTAACAGTTGTGCCTTTGTTGTATCAAGTACTAAATATTAAATACATATACTATATTATGTACATATCAATAATCAATAGAAAACCTAGATTGATAAATGAATTTGAGATTTATTTTAATCTTATACTTAATAATCTTATACTTAATCTTCTTTAATCTTATACATTTGATGTTTTATATATAGCCCTCCTCATATGTCGTATATAATAGCCTTATATATAATATAATAAACTTTCTGTTTAAACGCATAGATTGCAAAACAATTCAACTTCACTGTTGACCTTTTGAGGTAGTAGCTAGTGTGTTTATACTGTGGCGTACTATTTGCACACGCGACACATGTCTGGACAAGGTTTGGTTGCATGACATTTAAACACCTGCAGTGAGTGTTTTCAATATCTGCTAAATGTTGACTCTCACCTTTTTCGTTGATAAAAGACAGAGTGGCGATAAAGCCGTGGGCGGAGATGGTGTTATCTGTGCTGAACTGCAGATGCATTATGGAGCCGTAGCTGAGAACAGCCGGAGGAATGCTCCTGCCACATACAACCACTTAAAACACAAAAATTATAATAGCATTTGAAAACTACATTTCCCAAAATACCACAGTGCAAAATGTTCCTGTGTAACTGATAACAGCGTGACACTGTAACACACATTACTAAAGATAAAATGAAACCAATTAGTTTTATTTTAAAATATGCAGTCATTCAAATGTTTGAGTATTTTTTTTTTGCATTAAATTAATCTTTTCTTTGTTTGTTTTTAAAGTTTTCTATTCTAAATTCTAATTCTTTTCATCAAAGAATCCTAAAAAAAATATCAGTTTCCAGAGAAATATTAAACAGCAAATTGTTTTTCAACATTGATAAAAATAAGATATGTGGTCACACTTTAGTTTAGGGTCCAAAATTAACTTATTATTAACTATGACTTTTGCCTCAATAAACTCGATATACTAATTAAATAAACTAATTACTGCTTTAATAGTTAGTGAGGAAGTTGTTAAGGATTAAGGGAATATGGTCATCCAGAATAAGGCATTAATATGTGCTTTATAAGTACTAAAAACAGTCAATATCCTATAAGTAATATGCACTTGAATGAGCAATTAGTTAATAGTGAGAATTAAACCGTAAACTAAAGTGTTACCAGAAATGTAGTATATTCAAATAGAAAAAAAATCATAATATTATTGTTTTAGTGTATTTTAATTAAATGAATGGAGCCTAAGTGAGCAATACATTTATTTTAAAAACATTTTAAAAAACGTATGAACGGTAAACGTTATAGTTCTGTTTCAATTTTAAAAGATCAAATACTTCCATTGTAATAATTTTTTTTGCACTTTACCTATTTCATCCATGCCATCGATGTCTCCGAACACTGTGAGTGAATCATATTGGCAGTTTTCTGACTCCTCAAGGTCAAAGTCATCAAAGTCAAGCTAAAAGGCACATAAGGATTAGCATGTTAGCATATAGCGAACAGAGTGAGATGATTATGAACACACAATGACCCAGTCAGGTTTTTCTGTCATTGTAAATGCCTAAAATTATTTCGGCCAAAAAATAAAAATAAAAATGTATGAAAGGCTCTTAATTTGAAACAATCTACAGAATTTTGTGAACAGCAGGTAACAACCAGTGTTACATGACTGCCAGTGACGTCATAACGTCGCTCTTTGGAGTCTAATTGAGTATCACATTCTCTTTTGCAGTGAAACTGATCAGAGCCTCCAATCTCAATGCATGCATGCATTCATGACCGGACAGAGAGGTCATGACTGGACAGAGGGGACACCAGGCGCTGACTGGGCCAACAATAGGGCTACAGGGTTGTTTTTACCTTGACTATGTGCCCTTCTGGGGCATAGATGACCCAGTGGCAAAGGCTGTTGTTCCTGTAGGCATTTGGGTAGGCGGGGCTCCGCACAGCCCCATTGGGCTCTAACAGCACCTCTGTTCCACATTCAGCTCCTGCACAAACAAACACAAAAGGAGAAACTGGTAGAATGGAGCCCAGCCAATGGCATTGCAGCATGGTGTCACATTTCTGTACGGCAAGGGTCATACCGACGGGAGCAGGGTGGTGATTTGAACCTGGCTCTTACCTTCTCTGAACTTGCCACTGGTAGATGGCAGACATGTAACTATAGTAACGGTCCTATTGAGATAAGCTCTCTGCTCTCCGAGGAGCCTATCTGAGCGGCTGCAGTGTGAAAACAGAATTCTACTGGGGAATGTTAGCTTGCCTCTTAACCTGACTGGGGAAATTAACACACACTTTGCAGACCAGGTCATGGAACTGATAGATCATTTGGGCACTAACCTGTTCTGCTAAGGAGAGCACAGAACGGACGTGTAAGTGAGACAATGCTCGAAAACAAAATCATCAGGCATGTACAAGCAAGCATGCTAATCACACACACAGTATGCAAGCAAGCTATTCCAAGCATCCGCGCAATGTATGTATGGTGATCGGCAAGGGCTACAATTGCACGCCTCATTCTGAATTGGACTAGTCTTGAGCACACAGATTTCTTCAAACATTGTTTTGTCCCTTTCAGGGAACATTGTTGACTTTTTTTAGAGCAGGAGAAACCAGTCTGACAGATAAAACTCACCAAAACCGAAATCCTTGCCAACACCACTGAACTGGATGGCAAATCCTGCACCTGTGTTGCTTACATCTGATACAAACTGTACTGTGACACTATGGGAAGCACCAATAAGAATTGGAGAGGGTGGTTGACCGCCACAGAACCGCCCTGGTAAGCAAGGTCATAAGGTGAAACATGCAACCAATTGCAGAAGGTAAAAGAATAGTTCGTGTAAATGCTTCCCCCATCACCTATTCGACTGTCTTCATCCACATACACTGTCAGATGATCACTTTGGCACTTTGTGTCATTCTCCAAGTCAAACTCCAAGAACTCCAGAAGAATACGTTCACCAATGGCAACTCGAATGGACCACGAACACATTCTACACCAAAAAAAAAATTGCTGTGAAAGTTTCAGTTTTTACCCTTTTGGTTGCAAATATGTAAAATACTTCAGATGTAACTCACTCATTGTGGTTGTAGCTTTGCCCTGAATGAGCTGGATTTCTGATAACGCCTTCATTTCCAGGTACAACTCCATCTGGGACACTGCACAGGGACCTTTCGACACCTACACTGAGTTCTGTAAGCAAGTAATCATTTATTTGAAAGGGTCTTGCAGTACACTTACTTATTGAAATTTGGGGTTAGCCAGCCCACATTGTATAGCGGCCCAATGGGAAAACTCCGGATGGCCAGGTGTCTTGCTCGAGAGCAAATGGTGATTGAACCTGAACCTACATTGTTTCAGATATTAGTTGACAACAATACCCACCTTTCCTAAGATTTGACTTGATCCATGACAGAAACATTAAGACATCAGTGAATACTCCAGGTGAGCCTCTTTTGGATGATGGTTTGATATTGTTGTCGTTCCAGCTTCGACCGCAGCCCTTACCCCATGACGTGACCCCCACAGCCACCCAGCTTCCATCTTCTCTAGGGCAGAGGAGAGGACCCCCAGAATCCCCCTGGAGCACAGGAGAGCAGATAGGAACTCAAAACCTGAACCAAAGTCGTCCCATACAGTAGGTGTGATAGTCAATGTTAGGGAATCAACTTTGGTGTCAACTTACTTGGCAGGCATCTCTCCGGCCTCTCTCTGGGCCAGCACACAGGACTGTGAAGGTCTTCTGCTCAGGTCTAAGAGTTTGCAGGACTTGTTGGCACTTGCTTTGCTTTACCAGGTCCAGATGGACCTCTTGAAGAACTGATGGAATTGGCCCTCCTAAAGAGAGGATACCACTGTTTTAATACCTTTGAGATATTTGATATATTTCTCCCAATTGTTATAGTGGCTTCTCACTCTCAGTAATACGACCCCATCCACCAACAACACACATGGTCTTGGGTGGAAACCTCTCACCGGTATGAGGCAGACAAACAGGTTTAATGAAATCATCTGTCAAGAAAACACACATTTGTTCATCTCTGATTCTATAGCTGATTTCTTGCATAAGTTAGCCTCGTAAAACGACTTGCCAAAGTGAATGCGTCCATTGATCTCAAGCAAGGCGATGTCGTAGCTCATGGGAGAGGTGCGTTGATATTTTTCATGGAACATTACAGTCTTTATGTGGAAGCTCTGCTCCCCTCTGTCAACTTTTCTTTGGTTGAATTCACCTGCTACAGTCTCAATATTGTGGAGGAATTCCCTAGGGCAAGCAGTTACATTCACAAGTAGGTCATTTAAGTGTTGACAGGGTCAAAAGTTATGATTAGTCATGGGTAAATGAGTGGACCTACGCGGATACACTTGCAAAGCAGTGAGCAGCAGTCAAAAGCCAGTGGTCTGTCAAGATGGCTGCAGCGCAGAAATGCGATCCTCTGATCCTAAGGGACACCTGTAGATGATTGTGAAATAGATCTGTGAAATACAGCATGCCCTTTTGGAAATAAAATTAAGTATCATGCGATTTGTAAAGATGAACAGTTACGTGCCAGCCACGGATGGGAACCTCGTCTAGCCTCTGAACCTCCAACTATTCTCAAAGAACGGTCAAGTACGCCTCTTGACTTAGTAGATCCGCACTTTGCTTCTGCATATCAAGCGACAGGACAAATGTTTGTCATTCATTTGTGACTAGCTCACATACAATTGAATAAAACATTTTCTTACCACTGAGATGAACAGCATAGGTCATTTCGAGACAACCCAACAAGCTGAGAAAGCCAACAAAGCTCCTGTAGGATAATTCAGACATGCTGTGTCCTCTGCTGTCAAAGCCTAAGATTGGGGTATTTATAGGGGTGATAGAGGGGTTGTCTTTTGGGGTGGTTATTCATTAACTTTACACAGGAACCAGGCATGTTGAACAGGAAATTGCATTGTGGGTAGCTTTGTTACCCAAATTTTAAACCTAGACCCAAGGATAGATTAACAGTCGACTAATATTAAGGATCTAAATCCAACTTCAATATTGTGTGCATATGTGTGTCTAATTAATTAGCTTATGCTGTTTCCTAAATGTACAAGGAGCATTCGCAGAAAAAAGTTTTACAGTTTTGTGATTCAGCCGAAAGAGAAAAGCTCCTGACAATGCTTCCCTCAATGACCGGATTGACCTTTTATTCTAAAGGTTTATTGGAAGTTGTTGGATTTTTACACTCTCAGAGTCTTGAGGCTTAAAATTGTGTACTCACATATACTGTATGTAACAAATATAAAATTATTAACCGAATTAAGTTATTTGGCTACTTATTTACTTCATATATTGTAAATAGATTCTTTCTCTTGTATAGATTCTTTAAATTACTCAAGATGATAGGCTCACCCATTCTAGTTGTTTATGAAGGGAAATGGACATTATTTGTTGTATTCTGTTAATGTGTATGTCTGCCGATTAATATTGCACTTACCATGAACTAGAGAAACTTTATAGTATGTTGTTATTTTCAGTCTTTCTGATAACTGCCACATTTAGTGCAATTTCTTGCATCAGACAGTAAATGAAAGAATTGTGAATTCATGTCTTAGATGCAGACAGCAATGGCAATGTGCTTGTGTCAGAGAATTTACACAAACCAGAGGTCTAGTAAACAGTAGGGGAGCTCTTCTTGACACAAAAGACAATTGTTGCAACTTGCAAGATGATGGTAGGAAGCTCACCACTGGCACCGACGACACTGGACCAAACAAGGGCTTTAAAATTGTCAACATATTTGTGCTTTTGTCTGCAGAGAACAAATGTTAAAGGCAGTTAAAGGAGTAGTTCACTTTAAAAAAAAAAAAAAACTTTTGGTGATAATCATCCCGATGTCATCTAGGATATCCATGTCATTCTTTCTTCAGTCAAAAAGAAATTAAGGTTTTTGATGAAAAAATTCCAGGATTTTTCTCCATATAATGCACTTTACTGGTAACCAAATGGTTCAAGGGCCAAAAGACAGTTTCTGTGCAAACTGTTCAAAGGGCTTTAAATGATTCCAGACGATGAATAAGGGTCTTATCAAGCGAAACAATCGCTCATTTCATAAATAAATAACAAAGTATAAGTTTTATAAGCTCAAATGCTTGCCTTGCTCTGCTTGCTCTTATATGGAGAAAAATCCTGGAATGTTTTCATAAAAAACTTTAATTTCTTTTCGACTGAAGAAAGAATGACATGGATATCTTGGATGACATGGGGATGAGTAAATTCCCAGATAGCAAACTGACATTGAATCAACGTGGAAATATGACATCGAAACAACGTTGATCTGACATTGTTTTGCTCATCGAATTAACGTTGAACCAACATCAGACGCGTCATTCTTTCAAAACTAACGGAAAATCAACTTGAAATCAACGCGTCGTTTCAACGTTATGAAAGCAAACCAATTTTCGATTTTCATTTAGCTTTGAAGAATGCCGCGTCTGACGTTGGTTCAACGTTAATTCGATGAGCAAAATCAACGTTGTTTCAATGTCATGAGAGACGTCGTTTCCACGTTGATTCAATGTCAGTTTGCTGTCTGGGTTATCAGCAAAAGTTTTTTTTTTAAAAAGTGAACTACTCCTTTAAGCAATTCATCTTGCAAAAACAATAAACAAATTGACTTTTTCAGTTTCAGTCTAGTCAAACATGGCCAAAAATCACTCCAAAAAGAAGCTAGCCTATAGGTAGAGACTAAGAAAGATAAGAATGTATGTATACTGTACGCTTTTCGAACCAAACAGCTAGCAGTTTTCGAAGTAAAATATAATGCTCTTTTGTTCAGCGATATCTAAGGGGATTCTTTTGAGCCATGTTACCTGGCAACCACAGTTCAGAGAAGCCACAAAACCCCTCGTCTCAGTATTTGCCAGTAACTCGATTTGCTCACTGGATTCTAACTTACTGATAAGCTTAAGTTACGTTACACTGAATGATGATGATTCATTTTGTTCTTAAGTCACTTGAAAATGGTTCAAACTGACAAGAAAACTATCGATCAGAATCACTTTGCTTATTTTTCGGGAAGTGGCGAGCTTTTGACGTTAGTTTGCAAATTTTGCAACTATGTTTAGCTGCATTGTGGGTAATATGTAGACTAGCCTGTAAACTAAACTGTCATACCAGGTATTCAGGTTGTCGAGCTACAAACTTTGATGCCTTACCGCGGTGGCCATGTTTGTGGATTATACGCCTATAAATGCTTAGCTATAGGATTTTACAGTTACAGTACAGCACTATTATTATGGAAAATATCCTAAAACAATCCTACTCCTAGGGTTCTTCCCAGAACCAGTCAAATTCTCACCAGCGAATATACACAATATGAATCGTGATACAAATCTTTTTGCATAAGAATCATCACGAATGGACGTTATTCCTGGCGCGTGGTGGGTTATGACGTCTGTTCTTCTCTTAAACGCATAATCTGGCAACCCATCATGATCATCACAGTCACTCAGTTCCTCTCTCAGCGAAGCTAAGCTATATCACTGCGTTCCCCATCACAGCTGGATAGAGCACTAGAGCCCTCGGATCAACGCGCAAAAATTGTGCGGGGGAAATATTAAACATCACAGGTAAGCGCACGTGTTTTTCACGGTTAAATCCCTTGTTTTTCCTAAGCACAAAATTGAGTTTGCACGTTTTTAGACAGTGAATGCTAGCCGTTAGCACACTTTCGCATGCGCGGTTTTAGCGCCGCGCCGGGTGTGTAGAAAATCCTCCCTGAAAGACTCACAGCTGGAAAGTAATGCTTAAACTGTATTTTGTTTTAATTTGATCGAGAATTAATTTTGTTTCCATTTTTAATTGGTGACCATAAATAGTTTTTTTCTTCGTTTGAATAGTTCGTGGGTATATTTAAAAATATGTGAATGTCTGTTGAAGACTTGTATTGCAGTGTGTTTTCTTTATAAATAACGTACAGTTATTAAATAAGTAACGTTAACGTTATATATTGGATCCCCCTGTTGTCTGCAATTAACGTTAGGCCTATGTTGTAATATTGATTGTCATCTCCCCATATGTTTTCAAAACATGTTAAGCATAAATAAGGAAACACTACAGTTTGTGCGACCAGTGAGGTTCAAATGAAAATTTTAGGGGGCGCGTGAGCTTCTTATTAAATGTGACGCATGTGTCATTTCTGCTCGCGCAACACGCGGTAGTGATGATGATTGTGAACGTGATTCATCCCACTCAGTGATTCGAATCGTTTGCTCTCCAAAAGATTTGTTTAGCAGCTGATTCGTTCATTCACTCTTTCTGCACTTTATGGCGTTATCTATGGTTATGCCTGTAGGTGGCGATAAAAGTGTCTGCCTTTTTGCTTTTGAACGAGTCATTGAGTCATTTACTCAACAGATTTGTTAAAACATAACATTATTTCACAACAAGCGACACCAAAAACACTATTAAAGCATCCTTTCCGTGCCCTTTATTAACTATACATGTAATTATTCTGCCTATTTTTGATGTGACGGAGATTGACGTGTGATAAACTGAATGACATTATAGCCTGCCCTTTTCAGTATGTTCAGTAGTTCACATTTGAAGTGGACCAAAACCTTTCATCAAAAGTTATACATGAATTTTTGATAATACCCGATACCCGTTCTTGTCTTAAGTAGGACAACTTTGATTCAATTTTTTGTTGCACTTCAAATGTTGACTAGTACTGTATGTAATCTCGACGTACTACATTCGCAAGCATGTTGTCATTTATCATGTTCCCTAACAACATCAGTTTCGTTCACAAATCATCTCCCGTGGCCTCAGACTCTCACTGGGAAGTTGTAGGTCATCTGGGTACTTTTTGCCTATTTTATGAGTACTGTGAATTCTGACATAGGCCAACTTCTTTTGTCACATACTGTTTTCGCATACTAGTAGGGGAGTAGGAGATTTCAGATGCAGCCAGTCACTCTGAGTCAGACTCAAAACACTGACTTGTTCAATAAAGGTGTATTCAATCAGCAAGTCCAACCAACGAACAGCTCATTCCCATACTCAATTGTTCATTTCTTGTTCCATAGTTTTTAAAGAGAGAGAAAGCAGTCATGCGCTCATATTTTCCATGAGTAAGAGGAAAATATGAGTTCTTGGAAGTGAATGAGTGATTTGTTCACTTAACAGATTTGTTTTGTTTTGGATGGCAGGGCTTATTTGAACAATTTCTGTCTGTATCCCTGATTTTTATACTTTTAAAATAGTTCATCCAGCGCATACTTCTGTAGTATGCTGTTTTGTGTGGATGAACATCCCACTGTGTTGTTTTAATAAGGATCACAAGATGCAAAGGCAGTGCAGTCTTGTGACAACACCAATTTATTTACTGTCACTGTATCTTTGAATCTGTACTTCAGTACTGAGGTCTGTTGGTGTAATGTTTTACTATCTATGCATGCGATATTCGATCCCATTAGCTTTGAGTACTTTTGGTTAGGCTCTTAATGGAAAGCTTAAATGCTAAAGCACTCCTGACCATATTCATTCTGTTGATGGTATTTGTTTACATACCTCTTACTTGTTACAGTAGTTCAGTTCCTCGGGTGCCCATGTGACACATTAATTATTCAAAGTGAGGATGTGGGATCTAGGATCAATTTGCATCTGGTGTACATGAAAGGGACATAATCATGTCGGATGTTTCCATATGGAATTCGGAAAAAGTTGGTGAGATTTGCATTCTTGAATTCACAATTACGCATATTCTGTGTATAGGGAGTGGCAGTTTTACAAGATTCATCCTGTCAGTTATCTCTCCTTATTATCATCATGTGACGAGTGAATCTGACTGTTCTGTGACTAGCTGTGGAGCAGAGTAGAGTTGTCAAAGTAAAGTACTAACTTCGTTACTGAAATTTAAAAATGTGACCAGCATTTCCCTCTAGCATTTTGAGCACTGTTGAATGGGATAGTTGTTAGGGCTGTTGCAATTTCCATGTAATCACACTTTAAATCAAGATGGCTTATCGCTGTTTTGAAATCGCAAAGGGTGCTTTTGTTTTTATGAGCAGCTTGTCAATGATAAATGGCCCTTAAACACTGACTGATCCATCTGAAAGCACTGAGTTTGAGTCACTTACACTGTGCATTTGAAAAAGCAACACACGTCAAACATCTTTTCAAAAAATGAGAATCATTTATGATCCTCCTGTCCAACAAAAGACAACATTTAATAAGATGCTTTACTCCATACTCAATCCATAACGACAGTTGAGCATCCTTCTGTTAGATGATGTGGCTTCTGACACAGAATAAGGCTGTCGTGTGTTTGTTTAATCAACAATCAAAGCGTTTAAATCTTATGTTTATTCAGCTACAGCGGTGATGCCCGTTAGGGATTTCTTGGAATTATGTTTGTTGTTGTACTTCTGCGATGGGGCATATTTAGCGTGTCTGCGTGAGAGCGCCCTCTGGCATTCAGATGAAGCGGTATTTACTATCGATCAGCCACACTGCAAATAAAATAATTGCAAATCACATTGCGGTTTCGTTGCAAATTGCAATTAATCGTGCAGCCCTAGATACTGTAGTTCACACAAAAATGAAAATCAGCCCATTAGGGCTGCAACAACTAATCGATAAAATCGATTATAATCGAATATGAAAATCGTTGTCAACGAATGTCATTATCGATTAGTTGGTCTGATTACGTCACGGGGATTGTTTACATGGAACATGCGCTTCTTACATGCGCTTCATGAGGCGCACATGCAGTCTCTCTCCCTCGCCGCTCTACCCTGTCTCGCGCACGCAACACGGACGGTTTGGAGCACATTATCTTCTGTCTCGCATGCGCGCTCTTGATTCCGTGAGTTTGAACTAATTTGCGGGCATCAGGAAACCGCAATCAATATGCAGCATACATGAAAATCATTCACCTTTCGGTAAATTCGCCGTTTTAAAACCAAAATAGGTGACCTACGTTAATCGTGTATACTTTATGAAGCCATAATATAGTATAATAAGAGATAGAAATGTATATTTAAGTCATTAAATTCAAGTTAACCTAAGCTTTTCCCTCCACTGCGGCTGTCAGTCATTTTCTATTCGGTGTTCAAACAGCGCGTTGCGTTACAACAGTTAACATGATGATCTCTTTCCAAGATGATTCAATGTTATTATTATAATTGATCCGTAGATAAAGGTCTATGATGGTTTTTCTATCTTGCTAGACTTCTGTAACTTAATTACTTTCTACTGAGTGTCTGTTAGATCACAACACTATAGTAGAGTCGGCGCAGTATAATTGTTCTTCACGTGCACAGTAGCCTAACTGAAATTTAAAACTGTTAAAAGAAAAGGCTTAATAAACTATTGCATAGATACTGTATAATACACAGTCAATATGTCTTTCTCTTTCCTTGGTGCTTTTAACTTTAATGCGGCGGACACTGAAGAGTTGCGCGCCGCCCTGTGACTCCGTGTTGCTTCAAGCGCATCATTCAGCGCTCGCGATGCGCATAAGCACTTTGTGCAGCTCTTTCATGATCATGTCATAATACATTTGCACAATGAAAGCTTATTAATAGCCTTTCTTGTTCTGTCCTATCTATTATATTTTGCTTCCTCACTAAACAGCTGTGCTTTACATTTAAAACAGCTGTGCATCTGATTTTTACGATGTTTTTCATGAATGTATAACTCGTTCATATTAATGTTCACTAAATGTTTAGATTTTATAAAATTATTGTGCACTTGTGATATTTCTAGGCTAAGTTTTGCTGAGTTATCCACTAATCTAGTTTACAATAGCATTTTTGTCATAGGTTATGGTCATATATATTTTTTTTATTTGTTGTTTTTCTTTATAATGAAGTTATCTGTATTAAGTAGATTGTTTAACACACAAAAGAGTGTGGTTTTTAGGGTTTTATTTTGTTATAATAAACAAAAAACGAAATATAATTTTTTATCCGATTAATCGATTAATCGAAAAAATAATCGTCCGATTAATCGATTATCAAAATAATCGTTAGTTGCAGCCCTACAGCCCATGATTTAATCACTCTAAAGCCATCCTTGGTGTATATGACATGCTTCTTTCAGGCGAATACAATCGGAGTTATATTAAAAAATGTCCTCGCTCTTCCAAGCTTGATAATGGGAATGATTAGCTGTATGTCTTTGGAAGTCCATCAAAGCGAATATATTCATGATTAAAGTTCTCTGCGTGTCTCTGGGGTTAAAAGGCCTTCTAGTGAAGAGTACTTTTGACAACTTTAGAGCAGACGCTTTCAGTTTATAATTTTAGCATCCTTTTTCCAATTGAATTGAGTGTTTCTTTATTTCTATAAAAAAACCTAAACGACAGTAGTGGGCAAGTAATGTAATCGCTGTACAGCTGAACACCATGTAACACAGGTATCAACGACTACCACTGCAAGCCTAGTGAGAGATCAGCTTTCAGGGTTAGAAAATGCCAACCTCTCTATAGGGACTGATTTCTTTTGCCCTGAACAGTCCCTGAACTTTCTTTTAAGCTTTGCTCACTGACAGTTGGATGCTGTTTAATGCCAGAGTCACTGCAGAGGCAGCTTTTGGTCCTTAGTCAGAGAAGTGCTGACTGGTTCTTGGAAAGAAATCGCACTGCATAACGTCTTGTCTCGCCTCCTGGAATAATGCATCTGACCCCTACAATTAAACCAGCATTCATTAGTTCTAGATTGGCTGCTTGCCCAAGTGCATCAAAATAACCCATGCACTTCACTAAGTGATTTTAAAGGGGTCATATAATGCCATTTTTGTACAAGTTAATATGAATGTTTAGAGTGTAAATGAAAACTTTGTAATATACTTTTAGAAAGAATTCTCATTAGTATTTTAAGAAAACACTTAGTTTTACCTGGTCAAAAACAGCTGTTTCAGCATGCCGTTTCAGTGCATATGCCTTTAAATGATAATGAGCTTCACTGACTCCGCCCCTCTGTTCTGCGGGCGTTTTTTTTGTTTTTGTTTTTTTACACAATGCATGTGGAGTGTTGCCTTGACAACAGTTGAGGCTGTATTTTGAAGAAAGAATGGCATTGGGAGTCTCTGAGGACATATATGTACAACCGTATCAATTTGAACCGGAGTTGGACCCGGAACAAGATGAAGGCCGCAACGAAGTTCGACAACGATTCCGCATTTGACGCAAGGATGTTCCGAAGTTTCCGGTTGAGGAGATTTAAAGCGGAGGAAAACCGAGGAAAACGGGATTATGGCAGAGTCTTCCAAATTTACAATCTTCCCGTCATTGAAACGAAACTTTAATACGTTTAAATGTAATTTTATATATAGTTATAGTTTATTTAATATAATTTTAAAAAGAAGCGTAAACACAACGAGGGGTGTCTGTTTTGTCTGTTTTTGTGATTTAACGTTCCTTTAGTATAACCATAGAGTATAAAATCCAATATAAATTCTCGGTATAGCATTGGATTCTACGATCGGCGGAAGTAATCCAGCATCCTTAGACCTTCACCGGAAATACCGCTGTGCATAGAGCCCATTAGGGCTCAAACTGGACATTTCTGAATAGTTGGTTAACGTAATGTCACTTTCTATTTTTTTCTTTTTATCACTTTCTAAAAATCTATTTTTTGTATGCACTGGCAAGTGAGATACGAACGCCATTTTACTGATACGTTAGTTCATTGACAGATTGACGTTACAACTAATGGTCATGAAAAACATTTTTCCGCAATTTGCAAAGATTAATATAAAGGTTAATAAAACTTTACACTTCTTCTGGAGGTGCAGAGGGAACATAAATAGTTGGTACCGATTCTTTTTTCAGGAGCAGCTTCATAGCAAAACCAGCTCACTGACCCTCGTAAAGCAGTCTGGTGAGAAATGATTCGCGCAAACATGAGCGCATTGACGTTGATCGTGGGGAATTCCTTCGAAAACAAAACTTAGCCACTACGTCTTCAGTGGTTCGGATTTAGGAACATCAAAATGACTGCTGTGTTCGTTATTACACCTAAGAAAGAACCGAACACCACAACTGCTTCGACGCCATTCTGCTCCAGCGTATCAACAATGACGGACTATGACAACTAGGGCTGTCAATCGTCCTCTATAATACTATTCGAATTCCATTCCTTATTTTATGTAATATTCGATTAAAGGGTTAGTTCACCCAAAAATGAAAATTAAGTCATTAATTACTCACCCCCATGCTGTACCAACCCCGTAAGACCTTCGTTCGTCTTCGGAACACAAATGAAGATATTTTTGATTAAATTTGAGAGCTGTATAACTACCACATTGGCTCCTAAGGGACTGCCTCTTGACGGCCCAGAAAGTCAATGAAGAAAATGTTTAAATATCCCAAGTGACTACCGTGGCTCAACTATAAGTTTATCAAGCGACGAGAATACTTTTTGTGCGAAAAAACAAACAAAAATAACGAGTTTATTCGACTATTTCTTTTCTTCCTTGTAGGCCAGAACGAGACTTCCTTATAGATTTCCACGACGCATGCGCGAGAATTGCGATCTGAAGTAGTGAAGCTGGTGTGAGCAGATCGCAAATCTCGCGCATGCGTCGTGGAAATCTATAAGGAAGTCTCGTTCTGGCCTACAAGGAAGACAAGAAATAGTCGAATAAACTCGTTATTTTTGTTTGTTTTTTCGCACAAAAAGTATTCGCGTCGCTTGATAAACATATAGTTGAGCCACGGTAGTCACTTGGGATATTTAAACATTTTCTTCATTGACTTTTTGGGCCGTCAAGAGGCAGTCCCTTAGGAGCCAATGTGGTAGTTATACAGCTCTCAAATTTAATCAAAAATATCTTCATTTGTGTTCCGAAGACGAACGAAGGTCTTACGGGGTTGGTACAGCATGGGGGTGAGTAATTAATGACTTAATTTTCATTTTTGGGTGAACTAACCCTTTAATATTTGAATATTAAATGCTCAAATTTGTCCCATTATTAATATTTACGACATTACAGATTCTTCTGGATCGTCAATGCCACTACAGCCTGTGGTTGTTGTTACACGTTCGGCCCACTAGAGGAACATCTAACATTATTACAATAAACATTTAGGGGTTGTTTACACCTGGCCACTTCATGCGTTTTCTCAGATCGGATAGCTATCTGATTTATCAAAACGATTCCATTTACACCTGGTCACATAAATGTGTTTTTGCAAAAAAGATCAAGATAAATCCGATCTTCAATTCCCGCGCTAAATACAGATTTAATGGAGTGCACGTCACCGAAAGCAACAGATTTGAGCTGCATTTTATTGATCATCTGCTAATTTCAAAATCAGCAAAGACTGCAATAAGGGAGAGCGGCAACAGCCCTGGTAAGATCATTTAATTTCTTTACTTTTAATGAAGATGGTAGTGTTAAGCGTCTGCGACTTACTTTCACTTCGATTTGCGATAGATTGCGGCGTGTTGGTTTGATGAATAGGGGCTCAGATCTGAGGTGATGTGATCGTCATATCGCGTCGGAAGTTCCGGGAGTCTCCCGCATATTGATAGCGTCTCCCTGATGGCCGCAATTTAGTTAAAATCTCCCGGAATCCATGCATAACATGCATAGCGGGCGGCGCGTGCATGGCAGGGGGTGAACGAGACCTTGCGAATGTGCCACGCGAAAGCTAGTCCCGCGCTCTCCTATTGTTAATAAGAAAGCGATCTAAAGGGGCCTTTTACTCCTGGTCACTTCGGAAGTATATATTTATTTTTAAGTATATATAAAAGCAATATTCGAATAGTAACTTTAGCATTCGATTAGTATTGATTTTTTTTTAAATATTCGAATTTCGAAATTCGTTCCAACAGCCCTAATGACGACACCTCACTCAATGCGGGTCTGTGATGAAACACAGCTGTCAATCAACAATCGTGGGAGGGGTGTCCGACTGTGTGACGTCACAAAGTCAAACGGCCTTATTTGAGCAGGAAAACGTATAAGGAGATTAAAACAAAAACACTGGATGTATTTTTATCATTATATGATGGTTGTGTAAATGGACTGCCAACACATGTTTTAGTACAATCAAACCATCAACTTGTAAAAGTGCATGTACCATTATATGACCCCCTTTGAAAGACTCATAATCTGATGCAGATTATGCCCTGCAAATCTGGAAAGAACCCAGGATTTGCTGCCATACAGTGTCAGACTCTGGGGTGCATGCAGCTGTGGAACTTGGCACCGGTGTTATGCAGCAAACAAAGCAGCACATGGCCAGCGGGAAGTTTTTATACTGAGTGGCCTGTTTACAGAAAGGATCGTATGATGTGGCTGGACACATTAGGAAGAAAGTGGCAGGCTGAGATTGAAACAACATATATTGGTTCAAACCAACATATTATGCACTCTTAATAATTTTTTTTTAAATTATTAAAAATTTAACGCCCACCAGCGTTTTTTCACAAAAGGTCACAAATCTGTTGTATGAATATCTGAACATTCACTATGTCAAAAGAAAGAACAGACTCTCTGCTTTTAAACAAACAAAAGCATTGTTTTCTAGCTTCATGCAATGCTTTTTTTATTGAATAATTGAAGATTTTTTGCAAAAATCTGACATCCAGATCGCATCAGATACAGAATGTAATGATCAAAACATAGATGGAGTAGATGGAGTCCATCAACCCTCAAAGCTTCACAGTCCTGTACCTCGTCCTGGGTCAACATTTCATTCAGTAACATTGGGCAGTTTTGATTTATATGCCGTTTAATGTTGATGATCGCATTATATTACATTTGCATGCTTGATAACGCTTGTTTCTGCTTCTTATTCGTCTCTGTTTTAAACAGGAGATTCGATACTCTTTCAGAAGATGTGTAAAAGCATCCTTTACCGGAAATGGCGGGGAAAGAGTTAATAAACTAAATGTTCATTCTACTTTAAAGTTACATTTACACTGTAAAAAAAATTAGTAATCACAGCATTTTTTTTTCTTTTGTCAAATCAACTTAAATAATTTATTTTGTTCAGATAACATATAATTTTGAGTTTCTGATGATTAAATCATTCTCCTTCATTGTATTAACTCACTTTTTCCAGTTCAATGAACTTAAAATTTTAAGGCAACCAGGTTACTTACTTTTTTAAGTTAAACCAACCATATTTTTTTACAGTGATAGTCAACTTAAACATCCAAGCTGTCAAGTTGACTAAAATGAAATTTTAGGGGCGCACAAACACTTTAAGTTGAAATTTGTTTTATAATCTGTTAAAGTGAGCCTTGTTCTGATCAAACACTGAGTGAGATTAGATTGCATCCTTTATTTTTTGGGTCATTTACATTTGATTTGACCCACATACTGTTTTTAGGCTTGCCAACGTTTTAAAATGAATCTAGTCTGCAGTACAATCTGAAACTCATCATCCTTCATTTTCCAATGTTTATGGATTTAGGGCTATCTTGGAGGTTTTCAATGTAAATCCTACATTATGCGAGGAAATGCATTTTAAAAATTACTTGTCTTTAATGTAACTTTTTATCGGTTTCATCCTTGTTGAATAAAAACATTAATAGCCCATCATTAAAAAACAGTAGTGTATGTGATTACTTTGGCTGGGCAAGAAGAAATCTGAAGTAGGAAATTCTTCATAGATCTTTGATTACATATTAACCCAGTATCTGCTGTGGATGAGCTGTATTAGCTTGTTATCAGTGGACAAGCGATAAGAATAGATAAGAATAATAAATGTGTGTATTTTGTTGTGATTTACTACACCATTCAATTTGTCCAATCAATTAGTGAAATGTAAAACATTTTCGTTCGATACACACCTAAAGGCCATTTAGGAGCACTTTTATTGATCCAGCTGCGGTCCTGAAGGGTAATACAACGCCGCCTCTTTAGTAAGTATCACAGATTTTTTTTACTAAAGTCTCAGGCGGTTAAGCCTTTAGTGTCCTGCAGAAATTGTGGACTGAGATCTGGGCAGGAAGGAAGGAAGTGACCTCAGGAAATATTTACCGCAGACTAGTGAAACGGCACGATTTCTAAATCAACGGCTTTGAGGTTCTTTACAGTTCTCTATTTGGCCGAGGTCCCTTGTGAAATGTGTGCATATTTGCAGTGTGATACCGTGTGACAATGTTTCTCTTGGTCTTTTTCAGGAGTGTAACAGAGGAGGGAAGGTGCACTCAAGATGGTCACCATTCCAGAGTACTACGAGGGGAAAAATGTTCTCATCACAGGGGCTACAGGCTTCATGGGGAAAGTACTTCTGGAGAAGCTGCTACGCTCCTGTCCCGGTGTCAAAGCTGCCTATGTGCTTGTCCGGCCCAAAGCGGGACAGGCACCTCATACCCGTATCTCTGACATGATCAACTGCAAGGTGAGTAAGATGGTTGGGGACCTTGCTTTGGTTTCCCAATTCGGGTGTTTTGATATATTTTAATTTTACTCTGTTCAGTTATACATTTGGCATAAAACAAGGTGATGTAGAAAATAAGTCTATGTTTTTCAGCTTTTGAACTGAATTGTTTTTTTATTAAGTGAACAAATATTTCAACTAGGCAGTCAAAATGTTTAATTCAAAAAGCAAAGTACGGTTAGAACTTGTTAAATCTATTACAATTCTACTGCTCTTATTTTTAGGAATATTTATGCAATGATTTATGCTAACCCATGCAAGCAAATTGTTCGAGGATAATGAATTGAACTGAACTCCAAGATTAGGTTTATCAAACAAAACTAGAGCCTTCAATTACTAAATTAAAATTGTATGTGTTATTTCAGTATTATTAATATCTTATTTTAGTTTTATTTCTAATATATTATAGTGTTTATTCATATTTTGAATTTGCCTTTATTTTATTTTTTATATAATGTTTTGTCATTAAATAAAGTCATTCTTATTTGATTTAGTTATTATTATTATTATTATTATCTTCAGTTTCTTCGACTTTGTTGTTTAGCTACATTTTGTTTAGCTACATTGTCATCTAATATTGTAAAAAATATATATTTCAGCTCTATTTCAATGACTGAAAATGGTTTTTAATAATTTTAATTTTAGGTAACTATAACAGCTGTAATTATTTGTTATGCTGACAACTGGTTTGTATTTTTTGTCATGCTGTAATGCATGGTAATTTTTTTGAATTACATTGATGTTCAGTAATCCATTTACCTCATATTTGTATAAAAAAACACGATAGCATGATACATTATCATCATCATGATACATCATGTATCATTATGATCATGAAAATTTTTGTAAAACAAGGAGGGATCGTGAAATTAGTCATGCTATTAACAGTAACATTAGTTAACTTGGTAAATAGATCAGTCCCTTAATATTTGTGGTATTTACATTCATTTTGAATTAATTATTGGCAGTTATTTATTTATATGTATGTATGTATATGTTTCTTTTTCTCCTTGGAAAAAATGATGAGGATAGTTTTCCCAGCAGCATAAGAAGAGTTTTCAGCATCTGATTTCTTTCTTAATGTAGTTGAAATCAATTCCTAAACTAAAGCATATGTCATTTGCTCACTTCTTTATGTTTAAAAGTATGGATTAATGACTAAGCTGCAGATGCACTATGTATGTGACATCAGCATGTAGATTTGCATGGATGCTTTGAATGATTGCTCTGATAAGTCTGATCTCTCTCTCTGTTTGCTCTGTAAACAGTTATTATTTGCTCTTTACACAGTGTTATTAGAAGCACAAAGCACATCTGGCCATATCTAGGCTATGTTGATAAAAAATTTTCACAGGGTGTGCGTGACAGAAATGCATGTGTTTGCTGTAGTGCTTGGCTAGGCTGTGATATGTGATTATGGTGAAAGTGATCTTGAGTCTTTAAATGTTTCAGCTTTTTGACAGACTGCGGGAGGAGCAGCCTGATTTCGGAGAGAAGATCGTTGCAGTCAACAGCGACCTGACGCAACCAGATCTGGATCTGAGCACGGACGACAAGGAGACCCTAACGGGCTGCGTGAACGTCGTGTTTCACTGCGCTGCCACTATCCGCTTCAACGAGCCTCTGAAGTAAGCCGTAATCTCCAGCCACAGGACGCCACAAATCTACTGCTACAAGTTTAGATGCTTCTGATTATTTAGGCGAGTACATCACAGGAAGCGACTAGGGGACTGTTTACACAACACCGTTATAGCTTATAATGCAATAAATGTATTTACATTAACAACAAAAATAATAATAAATATTATTTTTATTTCTTTTTAAATAATTGATATATTAATTAATAATGACAATCAATTTATTATATAATTATAATACACATTAAGCACTATATTAATACTAATACTAATAATAAATAAATAATTATCAGTAATAGCATTCATAATAAATGAGTAGCTTATATATAAACAATTTGATAATAATAATAATATTTATACAATACTACGATTATTGTATTTATAATAATTACAAATTTATAATTATATTATTATTAGTACTAGCAGTAATAATATTAGTAATTATAAGACATGTTCATTATTGTCATTATTGTTTTTTTATCTATTTGTTCATATGGCTGTTATAATTCACGTATAACAGGCAAACAACATTTAAAGTTAATGATTTAAGGGTCAAGAGACCATCTAACACACACACACTGATCACCATAATGGTGACTTAAAAATTACGGGTTTCTCCTTCAGTGATTCTGCTTGTTATCATCAGGTGTCTTCAATGATGACAATAAAAAAAAGTTCTTAATTTTTTTTTTTAAGTCTAAATTCTTCTTATTTTAAATGGTTAACTTTTAAGTAATTCATTTGGTTAATTATTACTCAATTTAATTTGTTATATTTAATTAATAATGATTGTAATCTGTTGCCTCAATTTTATTGATTAGATTTAACAAATTCAGTCATTCATTTTTATAGTGCATGTTAAATAATATCAGTGATGCTTGATGCTAAATAATAATTTATTATTTTAATATTTTCCATTGGTAATATATTTCTACCCAAATTCTTCTGTCACTGTGGCATTTTATCAGATCCAATCTGTACTGGCCAATTAAAATAAAGCGAAACTGGAAATTCTATATGCCATGTTTATACATTTGTAACACTGTATATATTTGCTTAACAGTGATTTATTCGGATAACTCAGTAAGTTGAAAGACTGAAAGTTGTCAAATCGTGGTTTTACAGAAATCGCTGCAGGTTTATCTTCACATCTGTATATTCAAAACCTCATGTTTCTGCAGTGTCACTGGAATTCAGTGTTTGTGTTTTTTCTGTCCCCTTTGCTGCAGAGATGCCATGCAGTTAAATGTGCTGGCCACGCAGAAGATGGTTAGTTTGGCTCACAGTATGAAACATTTGGATGTGTTTATCCACGTGTCCACAGCCTACGCCCACTGCGACCGAGAGCTCATCGAAGAGGTGGTCTATCCACCACCTGTCGAATACAGGAAGCTTATAGACACACTGGAGTAAGTCTTTACAAAACACTCTTCTTGTATGTGGATCCTTCAATCTTATACCCCCCAAAAATATGTTGCTAATAAAAGCTTAAAAAGATTACCGACACAACAGCAAATAAAATTCAAGAACAGAAATGACAAAGTAACACACAATGCTTTTTCAAGCTTGATTAACTAGATGCAACTCTTCTTTTGCTTTCCCTCAACCTCCTGGATTTGTACGATACTGACAGGTGGATGGACGACAAACTTGTCTCTTTAATAACGCCAAAGTTGTTAGGTGAGCGGCCTAACACATACACGTTCACTAAAGCCTTGGCGGAGCACCTCGTCCAGCAGGAGTCTGGAAACCTCAATATCGCCATCGTCAGGCCCTCTATAGTGGGAGCCAGCTGGAAGGAACCGTTCCCCGTAAATATGCTCATTTACATTCTCAAACATCATTAAAACATACTGCCTGGATTTTGAACCCACTCTTTCTTTCCCACTCTGTCCTAGGGCTGGATTGATAATTTCAATGGGCCTAGCGGGATATTCATCGCTGTGAGTACTCACTTTAAGCTGATTTAAATGAATAGTTTTGATGAAACTTTTGCTGATAATTTACTCACCCCCATGTCATACAGGATATCCATGTCATTCTTTCTTAGAGAATAGAAATTAAGGTTTTTGATGATAACATTCCAGGATTTTTCTCCATATAATGGACTTTACTGGTAACCAAACTGTTCTAAGTGCTTTAAACGATTCCAGATGACGAATAAGGGTCTTATGAAGGGATACGATCGCTCATTTAAAAAAAAAAAAATCAAAGTTTAGGTTTTATAATGCTCGCCTTGCTCTGTTCTGGGATGTGCGTTCGTGACTCTCCTGTTCGAACTTGTTGATAAAAATGAACGAATCTTTTTTCGAGTCATTTGGTTCATTCAACGAACAAAATGAATGAATTGACTCGGAATCGTTTAAAGCCCTTTGAACAGTTTGCAGTTTGCACTAAAACTCTCATTTGGACCTTGAACCGTTTGGTTCCCATTGAAGTCCATTATATGGAGAAAATCCTGGAATGTTTTCATCAAAAACCTTAATTTCTTTTTGACTGAAGAAAGAATGACATGGATATCTTGGATGACATGGGGGTGAGTAAATCATCAGCAAAAGTTTTTTAAAAAGTGAACTACTCTTTTAAATGCAGTGGCATTTCACTGCTTTCGTATCTTTGTTTATTGGTACTTGATGTTAAAAGCTTTTTTTTTTTTTTTTTTGGTTGTGCAGGCAGGAAAGGGGATTCTACGAACAATGAGGGCTTCAAATAACGCTGTCGCTGACCTCGTGCCAGTCGACGTGGTCATAAACACAACTTTGGCCGCTGCCTGGTATTCCGGTTCGCAGAGGCACGCCAGGTTGGACAACCACACAAACACCAACAGGCACACTAAATCCCTCACACACACAGATCACTGGAAAATAAAGTCATGGAATAGATGGTGCCAGTTTTCTGAAAGTGTCGTTTGTCTCCATCACAGGCCGAGAAGTTTGTTGGTGTACAACTGCACGACGGGTGGGATCAATCCTTTTCACTGGGGTGAAGTTGGTATGAATCACTTTTTCTAAGAAATCACTGCATGACTCAAATGCCCTCATTGGCCTTCAGTGCTTCATTTTCCCATTTAATTTTTGCTCTCCAACTGCAAATCGAAGAAATTGTCACGGTAAATAAATGAGCTTTAAAACCGTGTCACGTTTGAACATGCGAACGTGTATATTATGGGCGTTAGCTGGCTAATTCTTTTGCTCTTTTATGGGAACAGATTTAACTTGGATTTGTTCAAATTGAGATTCATGCAAGTTTTTAAACAACTTCATTGTTTTCAGGTTTCCATGAAAGTAAAGTAGGGTGGAGAGAAATTAGTAATGATAACCATTAGTAGATGAATTATGATTGGTGTAGTGGTGCTGTAACAAAGTAAATCTTTGTCCATTTATTATATTATAAATTATTGCTGAACACATTCATTTAATCCATTCCAATCAGTTAAGTATAATTTTTCACTGGCCAAATCACAATTTTTATTTTTTATATTTTAAGACACCAGCAGTGTTTAAAATATAATTTAACTGTCTCAAGTAATAATGCATCAAGTATTTACAATTAAGTAATATATATTTCATGAATGAATTTATTTTACATAAGCATTTTCAGCAAATAAATAGGTTAATAATGTTATATAATACCTATAATTATATAATATATAAATTATGTAATATGTTATATATTTTGTGATTGTACTATTGCATTATATTACTAAATGCTTTTTTAAAAATTTGATCCATATTAATCAGTTAATTATAAGGGTATAACAGTTCTGTTAATGTCATTATTTGAGTTAAATTATATTTTAACACTATTTTTATAACATTTTTATTTTCAAAAAGAATCTAGCTGCATATTGCAGCAAAATGTGCCTTTTTTTGTATGAATATAGAAAAACTAGTAAATACCATGATGATTGAGCATTACACACACCAAAGGTTTTCAAAAATGATATTTAATACGTAGCTTCAGTGAGAACTCCTTAGTTTCTGATATGTGTCATGTTTAGGTCCATTCCCTTTTCACTAAGCTTTTGTTGGGATATGTTTCAGTGACGTTGTTGCTGTTATCACAACAAACATGTCTCTAGTGATCTCTAAAAACAGGTTTGACTCATTCTTTCGCTGTGATGAATGACTGACATTCAGTAGGACTGAAAATATTTAAATCTATTTACAGATATAAATGGATATTATAGACTTTAGATGAACCATGGTACAAGAGTGTACTGAACCATATTAGGGGCTTTCGCACCGGATAGTTCTAGGAACTAGGAACTAGCCACCAGGGGAGCTGGTTCTCACTGCAGAACACGAAATCCACGGGGAGGAGCCGGATCCAGATCCAACTCCTCCCACCTTACATATACCTAAACCTACCCAGCTCCACCCGCTGATCCCTAAACCGACCCACCTACACCCCCGATCCCTAAACCTACCTAGCTCCACCCCCTGATCCCTAAACCTACCCAGCTCCACCCTCGATCCCTAAACCCACCCCTAAACGCTCGGCCAATCCACATACAGTAACGTCACTGATATTTCCTATTGTGCTGGTTTAGACCCTTCCTAGAACTAAAACCGTTCCTAGTTCCCGCTGTGCGAACGCGCCGCCATCCGTGTACTTTCACCAATAGTTCTAGGAACTAGGAAAAGGTTCCTCCGGTGCGAAAGCCCCTATTGTTCACATTTTCTACAGGAACCATTTCATCCCTAATTAATTAGTTAATATTCAAATAAATGTATAGTTCTAATCAGCATTGTGTTGCAGTTGGAGCAATCCATAGGACTCAACAATACGGATTTATTTTGTTGCCCTGCCCAAATGTTCACTGCCCAAACTAAAAAAAGAAAAAGAAAAAAAATGATTATGTATCAAGATAATTAAGATAATTCCTTACAAAACCTGTTATAACACAATTCGGTATGTGTGTGTGTGTATATATATATATATATATTAATATAATATATATTATACATATACATACTATATTACATATACATATATTTATATTATTGATTATTAATATAATTATTTATTATGTATAAATATGATTATTTATAAAAAAAATGTAACTTTTTTGTGATTAATTTAAAATAAATGACAGTTCTATTAACTGGACCAAAACACTCTCGTCATTGTTGAGCCCTGGCTACTCACTAAGATGAATTTGACCATATATGGATGGGATGATACTTTAAAAAGGATCCCTTATACTATGCTAATTAAATGACCGTGTTGCTTTTTAACTCTGAACCAAGTCATGCGCACCTGTGCCGTTTACTGTTAAACCGTTTTTGTCTCTTAGAGTACCATGTTACATCTACTTTCAAGAGGAACCCCCTCGAGCAGGCCTTCAGGCGGCCAAATGTTAATCTCACAACCAATCACCTTATCAATCAGTACTGGATTGCTGTAAGCCACAAGGCGCCAGCATTCCTATATGATCTCTTCCTCAGGATGTCAGGAAGAGAGCCCAGGTAAATCCGACCGCTTCGACCCGCTCCCTCCCCCACGCTTCCTCCTCCACGCTCGGTCTAGCCATCACGTGTCGTTCTCCTCGTCTTGGGCAAGGATGCATAACCCACTCGGAGACTGGGTTCTGCACGCTTCCCGTCCACGTGTGTGTGCTTAGCCGTGTGTGTGTGTAGCTCTGTGTTTAAAATGCTCTTGTATGTTGTATGCCTGTATTCCTTTTCGCAGAGTACTGCATAAACATGACGTTCAAGACCAACCCCTTAGAACAGGCTTTCAGACGCCCCAATGTTAACCTGCGATCCAACCCTTTTACCAATCAGTACTGGACCACAGTGAGTCACACCCTCCCTGCCCTGCTGTACGACGGGTTTCTCATGTTGATGGGTCAGAAGCCCCGGTAAGGTCTTCAGTACCCGCTTCTCCACCTCTTGTTGTCCTCCCTCCTTCCCCTCCCTCACCTCCAGCACTGGGTGTTGGGTGCGTGGTGTGGCATGGCCGGCCGGCGGGCTGGGAGAGAAGCGCCCAGCCTGGCCTTCTGCTCGACTTCATGGCATCGGACAAACGCTGCTGGCGGGCTAGCATTAAAGTGCATGGAGTCCTGCACGTTTTTCGTTACTTTTTTTGGAAAAGGAGATGGATCCATCCCATAATTCCATGTCTGTCTTATTTATTATGTTTGTTTTCTTTTTCTAAACCATGCCATTAAGTCTTCAAGAGAGATCTTTTGGTCTACTCTTGTAGCACATGGAAACATGAAAGCTGGGAATGATGTTTTGATCAACAACGCCTCAACTCACCAAGCAAGTCGGAGTGCTCCACTCAGATCAGATACGGACCGTTTACGCGAGTTTTCTGTCAAAAACGCCAAACTGATCAGAGAACAGCACTCAATATAAGCAATGGGGCCAGGTACCAAACTCTCTGCTCTAGGAATTGGTTTAAGACGGGGGTTTTCAAACTAGGATGCCTGCAAAAAACATTTACTTTCTACTTTTAACCATATACAAATTTTATAGTTATATATTTTATATGCACTTTAATATTTTATCAATATTTTTATACAATTTTTTTAAATAATTAAAATAATTTATATTTATAAAATAATAATAATTATACATGCAAAATAATGAAATATGTCTAATTTTTTTTTATGATTTAATTTTAATTCCGTTTTCCAAAGACTGGTTGGTAATCATGCAATTTAAGATTTTTTAATTAAGGCGAGACACTACGGGTGAATAGGGTAATGAAACTTTCCCAGTTGATTACCTACATTAAGATGAGAAAAAAAATATATATTACGAGTTTTGTGTAATTTAATGTTTTAATATGCAAATGAGGCATTATCTAATTAAATATGCACTAATTTGCATATATTTAAAAAAAAACTAAATCTGAGTATTGGATAAAGCCAGATTGAAAATTATTCTTTCATCGTGTTCACATATTAGATGAGAAAAAAATTGCAGAGGGATTTATGGATATCTACTTTTGTTATCCTGTAAATCATACTGTCAGTAGCCTTAAAAAAATGATTTTCGCCATGTTTTTTGGAAATAAAATGTTATATAAATCAGGCTAGGAATAATATATTTACAAATCCCTCTGTAAATGTCTTTATAATATAACTAGGTACAAGACTGGAAAGTTTGGTGTGTATATAGGTGCTACTGAAGTGGAGATTTCGGACTTTCGGAGAAAAGTCATTTTAAGAAAACTGGATTTAAAGATTTAGCATCAGCCTATGAGATCACACATTTAGAGTTAAATGCCCCCTTTTACTTTCACGATTGGTTGCTGATAAAAAGGAAATGACCATATTTGGATCCGACAGCGTTGTACAGGAGAAAGAGAGCTTTCTAACTGTGTTTGTGATAGGGTGCAGATCGCGATCACCGAGCAGCAGGATGACAACTTTTGAAGAATTTATGAGAAATCTACAGACGCAAACAGACAAAGTGTAGTAAAATAAAGACTTGTATGTGTATTTCAGACTTTTTTTCACCACAAGTCTGAAAGAAGACATATTATTCAAGACAGATATCCCAAAATCTCAAAATTGACCAGTGAAAAAAAAAAAACTATGTTTTTGCCTGCCGTGTCTTGCCTTTAACTACTACAAAAAACATAAAGCTGCCTGTCTATTAAAATGGCGGTCATTCGCAAAGGGGGACCTTGGCTCCAAAAGCTTTGAAAATCCCTAGTTTAATCCTCTAAAATATAATTACGAGGATCTGTCCTTTTAATTTTACATCAAAAATAAGATGGATGCATATGGATCAAATATCCAATAATAATTGGATATTTGATCCGTCCGTGCAACAACGCTTTTAAGTTGCAGTGAGTAGGTGTGTTTGGTATCTGGAGATTTTTAAAAGTTGCTGTTCTAATACGATGCATGCCGTCATCCCCTATCCAACCGATCTTTATGGGAAACTGGGCGTTTCTGGACATTTCCATTTCCAATTCCAACAGTGCTTTGTCAGATAAAGCCTGATACAATTTGGTCTACATCTATTACAGTCTCCAGTACACAAATGCGCCCAGGTGCCCTTCAAGATCCTTCAGTGTCTTTTAACCGTGTGATCTTTGCTCAACCAAAACATAATGGGAATCCACAGTTGTGTTTGCCAGAGGATTGTGGTTTGAAAGTGTTGCAGTGGGAACTAACCGGAATCAAATAAACTACAGGATGAATGGGTCAAAGAAAGTCTTCATTTTGTTTTTTTGTTTTTTACAGAACCCCAGGACCTTTGCAAAAATAAAAATAAAAATATACAGACTTTTGGATACTCAAATTTGCACTTTTTACACTAACTATCTTTTCAGCCTATTTCACAGTGTGGTTTCTCGGCCGCCACAGAGTTAAATTTGTGCATTGTCCTGTATGCTTTACGTACTGGTTCATAAATCATTGCTCTATTGCTACATCACTACATCAGTGTAGTTTCTCGGCCGCCACAGAGTTCAATTTGTTCAACTGGAAAAAAAGGCCATGAAATTAGATCTACTTCATTAATGAAAGCCAAATTTTGAGCTCTTTTCAGTGTACCAATCTTATTTTATCTACCCTTGAATCTGGCAAATAGGACGATGCACACAGCAGTATTAAGCCATCAGCCCATTTCGTGGCGTCGTTTCTCGGCCACCACAGAGGATGCATGAAAGAGGACATAAGGACTTGATATTAGAGTTACTGTCCTAATGAAAGTTATATTTTGTGTTCAATAAATCTCTATTAATTCCATGCACATCCATGCTCTTATTTTCTTCATAGTATGATGACAGTTACACACAAAGGAAATGGGTTATGTAGTAGCCTATACATATAACCAGAAATTAAATGGCGTGGCCACACAAAAAATTCTGTGGAAACATGTGAACAGTTTTTTGTGAGCACATAAAAAAGTTTCTCATGCGCACGCAAAAGTATTAATGTTTTATTTTTGCAAAGGTTCATTTCGGGGGTCCATGGTTTGTTTTTTTATTTTATTTACGTCTCTATTTATTTGGCCAAGCTAACCTATGGAAGCCTCTTTTATTCCTCCTAGTAAAAAAATCTAATTTTTCTCATGACTATAATTGACAACGTGACTTGATCTCATATAATTGCAACTTTAATTATAGCTTTATATTTAACCATGTAAATATTTCATATTTTTAACTTTATTTGAGTTACCAGTTTAATTTTTTACTCAGGGGGCAGAAATGGGCTTCTCTGATAACCTACATTTTATTATTTAATAAAGCATTGCATGGAATGAAATATTTTGCTATTGCTAAACCATCCAGATTAAGTCATATACAAGCTGTGGTTTCTTAAAACTACTTTTGTAGTTTGTCACCATCTGCTCTTGTTAAATTGTAAGTGCCCTTACAGGGTTAAACTCCACATCCAGCCCACTTCAATCCTCATCTGAAGCTATTTCTCCTTTTCTCCCACTCGTTCCCTGTGTTGTTTCCGTGGCGACGCAGGATGATGAAGACAATCACTCGGTTGCACAAGGCCATGATGGTGCTGGAGTACTTTACTAGCCACTCGTGGGTGTGGAACACGGACAACGTCACCATGCTCATGAACCAGATGGGAGCTGAGGACAAGAAGGTGTGTTTGTATATGTACCATTAATACACTCACACAGTCTCATCTGTGTGACTCTGAATCATGATTTACATCGGTTAAAATTATATTGTGAATGAAATATTCTTTCAAATTCCTTTCTGACTTTTATCAATGCTTGAATGTTGTTTTTGTGCTCAGGTATTTAACTTTGACGTCCGGCAGCTACACTGGGCAGAATACATGGAGAATTACTGCATGGGCACTAAGAAGTATGTTCTCAACGAAGAGTTGTCAGGACTCCCAGCGGCACGCAAACACTTGAACAAGTATGTATTGAAGTTCTCAAGGTTACCTATTATCTAGAGCAACAGTCACACTGAAATAGTAATTGCTGCACTGTCAAACGCAGCTGCTCAATTTTGTCGCATTGCCAAATGTCGAGCATTGAACTCTATTGTAAATGAATGGGGAAAAAAATGGGTTTATCCTCTTTTACCCTTAAAAGAGGTCTTAAGGTCAAAATTGTTATGAGTACGGACGAGGACTTTTAAGAGGCTTAAAGGGTTAGTTCACCCAAAAATGAAAATTAAGTCATTAATTACTCACCCCCATGCTGTACCAACCCCGTAAGACCTTCGTTCGTCTTCGGAACACAAATGAAGATATTTTTGATTAAATTTGAGAGCTGTATAACTACCACATTGGCTCCTAAGGGACTGCCTCTTGACGGCCCAAAAAGTCAATGAAGAAAATGTTTAAATATCCCAAGTGACTACCGTGGCTCAACTATATGTTTACCAAGCGACGCGAATACTTTTTGTGCGAAAAAACAAACAAAAATAACGAGTTTATTCGACTATTTTTTTCTTCCTTGTAGGCCAGAACGAGACTTCCTTATAGATTTCCACGACGCATGCGCGAGATTTGCGATCTGAAGTAGTGTAAGCTGTGTACGCAGATCGCAAATCTCGCGCATGCGTCGTGGAAATCTATAAGGAAGTCTCGTTCTGGCCTACAAGGAAGAAAAAAATAGTCGAATAAACTCGTTATTTTTGTTTGTTTTTTCGCACAAAAAGTATTCGCGTCGCTTGATAAACATATAGTTGAGCCACGGTAGTCACTTGGGATATTTAAACATTTTCTTCATTGACTTTTTGGGCCGTCAAGAGGCAGTCCCTTAGGAGCCAATGTGGTAGTTATACAGCTCTCAAATTTAATCAAAAATATCTTCATTTGTGTTCCGAAGACGAACGAAGGTCTTACGGGGTTGGTACAGCATGGGGGTGAGTAATTAATGACTTAATTTTCATTTTTGGGTGAACTAACCCTTTAAGAGTTTCTTTAGCAGAGGAGAAAATGTGTTGCAGACAATGGATGACAGTGAGTTAATAAGATGCTATAGTTAAAAATCACTCTTTTTTTCCCTTCTTGGACAACCAACCAATCACAGTCTTCAAAAGATTGCGTCATACATGGCAATGGGGTCAGCCCCGCCTCCTCATTAAGATGTTACTCAGAGTTGCTCTCTAGATCAGTCCCGAATCGCTCTTAAGCGAAGACTCCTATGTAAAAGTTTTTAAGCTAAATTAAGAGTTTTCTGAGAGGATTCTTCGAATCTTTATGAATACGGGCCCTGATTTCTGCTGGAGATCTGAACATGGCCTAATGCGCACTTAAAAAAAAACTGTTAAATAGAATCTAAACTGAATGGATTCGGCAAATCTCAAAATAAGTGCATATTTGTTTTGATGCTTTAGAACATTAGTTTTTAATGTTTTCTTTAATCTATTTAGACGAAATAATAGGGATGCACGAAATATCGGCCACCATATCGGTATTGTGTTCATTTTTAATGTTATTTTTATCGGACCCATAAGGATGTTAGACTGATATACTAAAGCTGATTAAATAATGGATTATTTCCCTTAGCTGAGACACAATGCGGACTGTTCATAATGATGTGCAGCTGAAGTTTGTCATATAGGCTACATAAAATTATAATGAGAACATTATTAATAACTGTGTGCTTGGGACTTTGATTTTAACGGTGATACTTTGTTTTTGTAATCAGGCTCTCAAAAATAAAATAAAAATATGGATTGAGATTTATCGGTCTATATATCGGTTATCGACTTTCAAATATAAAGAATCATCGGTTATCTGTATCGGCCAAAATTTTCATATCGGTGCATCTAGTGTTGTCAAAATATTCGGTACTTCGGTACCAAGTCGGTACTAAAAATTTTTAAACGTCACGGTACCAAGTCCCGGTGGTACTAAATACCCAGTCAAACCCGGTTCTGGATGCGCATGCATGCACAAAGGGCGTGAAGTTGCGTCCTCTTCATGAAAGCGCTGACTATTTAAATATGAACCCTGCATGTTCTGCTTGTCTCTGTGTGAGTGAACAGTGCAGACGCGCGGTTTCATTAAACGTTACCTCACACAGACGCACTGAAGCACGAGTGACGTTGGCGCTGTTTTCAGTCTCTGCTGCCTCACGATATGATGACATGATTCATAATTCCGAGAGTCGCTTCATGAGCATTTTACCGTTTCATTTGAGAAACTATCGTCATATCATACAAGCACAGAAAATCGGAAAAACTCAGAAACTTTGGTTTAACTTAAAGAAATTGACAGAAATAATTATATTAGGCTACTGTACAATACTAGATTTAACTATGTCTTCGTTAATTAAAAATACTACTACTAATAATAATATTGTGTGCAACTGTGCATAGAAGGTTGCTTATTTTTCATCAATCTTATTATCTCATCAATATTTTCGTTTAAACAGCATGTAGCCTTCAATCTTTTCATAAATTCACCATCATAAATAATAAAGTAATGGAATTGAATTTAACATTTAATTTTTTTAATATTTTGATTAATTTTTAATTAATATTTAAATTTAAATATTTTAAGAATTTATTTATTTATTTTTTTCAAATAGGTAAATAAATTTTGTGGTACCGAAATTGGTCACCGTAACATTTTAATGACATCGGTACCGACTACTGGAATTTTGGTACCGTGACATCCATACAGAATAGTATCATTTAATATCAGCCATGAAGTAAAAATAATTATCGACTTGTCAAGTATAAATTAAGTAGAGATGCCGCTAATATGAAATTTAAATATGTGATAATATGTATATATAAGTTATTATTAAATGGATTATTTTCCTTTTTGTAAATTTTTTAAAAAATTTCTTTTCTTTTCTCGTAGGCTCCGGAACATTCGCTATACTTTCAACACCATCTTGGTAGTTTTGATCTGGCGCATCTTCATCGCCCGTTCACAGATGGCCAGAAACATCTGGTACTTCGTCGTCAGCTTGTGCTTCAAGTTCCTCTCCTATTTCAGAGCTTCCAGCACCATGAGATATTGAATCCAGCCCAGCTCCCCCCTTCCCCTCTCCCCCCTCTTTATCTCCCGACAGCTATGCACACACTTTTGCTTTGTGACACTCTGAACTCTGAGGGTCAAGCGTTCGGGCATAGTATCCGCTATCCTCCCCTCCTGCGCAAGTGCATCACAGGGTGCAAGTGCACTCAACTGCTATGTAGAAAGCATGAATTTTCATGGCTCGAGGTCTAAGAAGCTCTCTCAGCATAACGAGAGCGACTGCTTCGTGCCGAACGCGTTTGAGCACTTACTTGTACCTGTACGCAAACAGGTTGTGGGCGATGCTTGATTATTATGGTTTACATACTTGCTCATACTTGTTGGCGCCAGTGGCCCCTTTTCTAACTGTAATCAACGAAGCACAATGAGAAAAAACATGAGACTCAGCTCTGTGCCTGCAGTTCAAAAATGATCTTCATCATGTGCCCAGTGTCTTTGTTAGATTCATCTCTTTTGCCTTACTACTTTCCAATTCCTCTCACCCTCTTAGAGACAAAGGGAATTGACGTGTCACCAAATTAGCATCTTGAGCGTCTTGCTTGTGTCTTCACACTCTTTTCTTTAGTCATCTTCATATATATTTATTTGTGCTAGTTGAACTTAGGTTGGGGTCTCTTGTTTTTGTGAAAGCAATCAGTCGCTTTTAATCAATCAGGCTTGTCTGTTTCCCTAAAAAGAAATGGGGTTTTCACACGCTTAAACCTGTTGCCTTTTATGAATAATGAGCTTCATTAATAAACATGAGCAGTAGGAATTTGCGACGAAGAATTGAAGCTCGAGTTTTATGAATAAAGCGCGATTATCGTTTCTTGCCATAACTTAGTGTTCAGGTAATGGACTTTTGTACATAAAACACATTACCTTTTGCATAAATCTCTAAAGCAGCCTGAGAAAACCGAATATGTTGAAAGGTTTCAAAACTCTCATGTGCTAATTTCTTTACGTACTATTCCATATCAGAGGGTGGCGGTTCATATTTTAACTGGATTAATTTAAGTGTTTTCCTTTCCTTTCTTCACCCGATTCAATCTGTGACCTGTCTGAATGTTGAAGTAATGTGAAAGCTGACGGATGTATGTTTTCTAAACCATTTCTGTACTTCTATTTAGATAAAACACTGTAATTTAACATTGTCCGCTATCAAGTATTTTCCACGTTTGAAATAAATAGGAAGTGGTTGTTTGTTTATGACGTGAAAAGAAGAAATGTAAAGGCTGCTTTTACGGTCACTCGTGCTTCGGATCACAATTAATGTCAAGAACTCTTTGCACAGCTTAATTTAATACCAGGGAATGATGGCTTGTTTCTGTGTGGATTATAGATTAACTATTGTCTTTTCTATTAACGGTTTAAAGAACTGATAAGAATGATTGTTGCCTTCATTTCAGCGCTTCTGTCAGGATCCATATTTTTTTGTGGGAGTTTGAGTGGAATAGTGAGTTTGAATATGGTTCTGTGTATGCAGGGTCTCATCAAGAGTATTTTTGTTTATCCCGAAATAGGGTAACATATATTGCAATGTACAGTAGTCAACTTATCTTTGTAGTTTCCTTTGTGATGATTAAAATTAGGCATCATTGGTATTTTTGTCACAGATCACAGCATTTTATAAAGGTGGTAATGTAATTTTCTTCATTGGTCATTATAAAATGTAAGATCAAGTCGATGTCAGGCCTTGACTGGACAAATGTAGTTTGTTTCCCTTTCTTTCCATTTTGTCTGCCTTATTTATATGTACCGTTTTTGTTTAATATCCTGTAATGATCTAAAATGTTTATTGAGAAATTGCAATTGCCACATTAAAAAGTCAGTGGAGGGTTCAAAATCAATGGGTGCCTTTCGTTTGTAAACCAAAAGAAATAAAGAATAAACTTATTTTTCAGTTTAATGATTCATCATTGGGTGTTACTGTTTTTAAGCTGTAAAGAACATAACTAGGATTTAATATAACTTAACTTACACATAACTTGCTACCCTAAATAGTAAAATATTGTTATATAAAGAAACAGAATCTGTCATGTAGATATCTGTTGTTGTTTTACAAGTTTTCTAATAGTTAATGAGATGGCTTGTGAAACATTTAAGCCCCTCTGAAAGATTCACATTTGTGTGAAAAGCCAGTAAATGAATCAATTTTAAAGGGTTAGTTCACCCAAAAATGAAAATTAAGTCATTAATTACTCACCCCCATGCTGTACCAACCCCGTAAGATTCCTTTTCTTCCTTGTTGTCCTGAAACGAGACTTCCATACGATTTCCACGACGCATGCGCGAGAATTGCGATCTCATTACACTACTTCAGTTCAGTTCTCGCGCATGCGTCGTGGAAATCGTATGGAAGTCTCGTTTCAGGCCAACAAGGAAGAAAAGGAATAGTCGAATAAAGTCGTTATTTTTGTTTGTTTTTTCGCACAAAAAGTATTCTCGTCGCTTGATAAACTTATAGTTGAGCCACTGTAGTCACATGGAATATTTAAACATTTTCTTCATTGACTTTCTGGGCCGTCAAGAGCCAGTCCCTTAAGAGCCTATGTGGTAGTTATTCGGCTCTCAAATTTAATCAAAAATATCTTCATTTGTGTTCCGAAGACGAACGAAGGTCTTACGGGGTTGGTACAGCATGGGGGTGAGTAATTAATGACTTAATTTTCATTTTGGGGTGAACTAAGCCTTTAAGTGTTCTTGACATTCTCAAGCTTATTAATATACACAATTCAACACTGCCATCTGCTGTTCATATTTCAACTAGTTATGTTGCATTTTTTTTTTTTTTAAACATTTGCTTTTCAAAATAATACATTAAAAAGTCAACCAGAAATCATATTAGGAAGAAATATAATATCAACATATTCAGAATACTTTCATTCTCTATCAAAATATTACAATTTTTGAAAACACATTTCTTTGTAATTTCATGTGATGTATATATTACTGACAAATACCCAGTTTCTGTGGGAGTGATCAGTCCACATTTCTTTGACCAGAAGATTTCCTCTCATCTACACACACTGATCTTTTCCTGTAATAATAAAAGAGATAAATGTGAGTTTTTTTTTTGTTTATTTATATATGGATTTTCAGCATCACTACTCCAGTCTTCAGTTTATAGGCTTGTCTTCAGTTTATAGGCTTGATGCCTATCAAGCCTATAAACTGAAGACTTAGAGTAGTGATGCTGAAAATCCAGCTCTGCATCACAGGAATAAATTATATTCATATTATATATATTATAATATTTTAAAATTCTTAAAATTATAATATTCATTTTTAAAATTAAAATTATATTATAATATTTCACAATATTAATGTTTTTATTCTTTATTTTGGATCAAATCAATGCAGGCCTGATGAGCATTATATATATATATATATATATACATACACACACACACACACGCACTGTTTCTGTGTGTATTAGTGCTATCAAATCGATTAATCACATCTAACAAAAGTTTGTTTATAAAAAAAGTGTGTGTGTATATATATATATATATATATATATATATACACTATACACACACACATATATATATATATAATAAAAAATATAAATACATATACACTTGTAAATACTATATATATATATGTGTGTGTGTGTGTAGTATATATATATATATATATATATATATATATATATATGAAGAGTTCAGATGCAAAAGCCTCTAAGTGCCATTTGAAATTTTCTTCTAAAATGGTCATTTTTATCAAGCTTGTATATTTAAGTTCAGTAATTTCACTTAAATTGCAATGAAGATTACCTATTAATTGTCATTTAAGTGAAATTACTGAACTTAAATATACAAGCTTGATAAAAATGGTCATTTTAGAAGAAAATTTCAAATGGCATTTAGAGGCTTTTGCATCTGAAATCTTCATATACACAAACATACACATTTTATATAAACAAACTTTTGTTAGATGTGATTAATCGATTTGACATTAATACTATAATAATAGCATTAATACACACACAAATAGTGTGTATATATATATACACACACACACACTCATATGAGTATGTACAAGTGTATATGTATTATATATATATATTCTTTCCCTTACCTACAAGCTGCAATCTGATTGGCTGGCAAGATTACAATTATAAAGAATAAAAATGTCTAAACAAATAAGGCCAAACCTGCTTAGCTGTGTGCAACACACCAAATAGACACATGCAATGAATGATTGTGATGAGATTGCGGTCTCACTCGAGAGGCTGGCAGTGCAGGCCTGCAGCACAGGGGCAGTGCTCCCGTGGACCCTCCTCGTCCCACAGTAGTAACTCCATCAACTGGTTAGGGTGGCTGGGGCAGCCTTGGCCTTCCTGTGGCTTGGGGCGGCACACTGGGAAGAGCAGGGCTGGAGAGGAAAAAACGAGAAATATTAAAAACAAGAGGGAGGGACATAGAGAGACTACGGAGATAAAGATTAGGTGGACTCCAGAACTCAGGAAATGAGGTGATGTGTCAAAACCACAGCAAATGTTGTTAGTTTGCATCTTGTGTGATTAATGCATATTTGGCAACAGTAAGACAACCGAGGAACACTGAACTGAGTGAAGAGCAAGAGGTTCAATTGTAAATTCATAAGGAAACAATTATTTAGTAATTTGAGGAGAAATCTTCTGACCGGGAGGCCCAGGGAAACAGGATATTTTTCAGATGTTTTACAATATAACCAACTGCTTATCTAACAGAGTTGCTTATATAGGCCCTTTTGATTTTTATTAATGGTTAAAACTTTTCCTCATGTCTTTATCATTTATTTTTACTACTTTTGAAATGCATTTTATTCATTTATTTATTTTTACGATTGTCCCAGACTTTAAATTCCTAAAACACTTTATTACAACTTACTTACAAACTGAAATAATCTATAGAAAGATTACACAACCTTTGTGAAAGGCACAGCAGTGTTGAGGACTGCAGTCGCTCTGGTACTGGCAGATTGTTCCAGACTGTCCTTTGGTTCTGTTCTGAGCACAAATACCCCACACACACAGCTGATCTCCACAACACTCCACATCCTTGGTGCACTCCTACAAGTAAATAATATATTTGAACAAAACGTTTGTGTATATATATATATATATATATATATTCAAAGCTTCAAAGGGCTTTAAACAGCTTATATCAGCTTCATATATCAGCTTCAAATAGCTTTAAACGACACCAGACGATGAATAAGGGTCTTATCAAGCGAAACGATCGGTCATTTAAAAAATAAATAAAAAACTAAGTTTTATGAGCACAAATGCTCGCCTTGCTCTGTTCTGTGATGAGCATTTGTGACTCTCCTGTTCAAACTTGTCCATCAAAATGAACAAATCTTTTTTTCGAGTCATGACACGAAGGGTTCTTGATAAGACCCTTATTCATAGTCTGGTGTCGTTTAAAGCCCTTTGAAGCTGAACTGAAACTCTCATTTGGACCTTGAACCGTTTGGTTCCCAATGAAGTTCATTATATGGAGAAAATCCTGGAATGTTTTCATCAAAAAATCGTAATTTCTTTTCGACTGAAGAAAGAAAGACATGGACATCTTGGATGACTTGGCGGTGAGTAAATTATCAGCAAAAGTTTTTTTTTTTTTTTTTTTAAAGTGAACTACTCCTTTAATGCATCGTGTTTCACTTTTTTAAATTATAGTTGTATTTGAGTTAATCAATTTTCTTCTGTGTGAAAAGATGGATCTCAAAATCATACAAAAACATTGGGCAGTTTAACTGCTCAGGACAAACAAGGGACTCAAGAACAACCATCACAAGGTAACAACACAGTATTAAGAATCAAGGGTATGTAAACTTTTAAACGAGGTCATTATTTATAAATTTATCGACATCTTATGTAAAATATCTTATTTAGGATGGTATTAAATAAAAAATAACATGCATTTTGTATGATCCTTCTTATTTTGTTCAAATAATTATAATTTTGCAGATTTTTACAAGGTGTATGTAATCTTGACCATGACCATATGTATAATTTGTTTTTTCTTTTTATTAACAAAAGGTGAGCACAGACCATATTAGTCATCTGGCACGGGACGCATTTGGAGGTGATGATCTCGTAGAGGCAGAAGCTGTTGTCCCCACAATCCTCGTCAATCATGCACTCCTGTGTGAACAAGAATGAAACTGATATAACATATTACAGAGACACATACAAAGGACCCCTATTTAAACAATAAACCCTGCTGGACTATATTTTCATGATTCGACATCAGATTCATACCATCATAAAACTCCCAAATTTCTGACAGTGGCGGGCAGTACTACAGTAGTGTGCTGCTTTTGTACACCATTCACTTTCATCGTATGGAAAAGAGCAGCTTGGACATTCTGCTAAACATTTATCATAATTTACAGAAGAAAGAAAGTCATAGACGTTTGGAACGACATGAGGGTGAGTACGATGGCAATATTTTTGTTAGTCTCATTTTTCAGGGAATTGTTCTTTTAAGTATCCTACAGCATTGTCCCTAAAGTACAGTAAGTCTTTTGTACTTTAGGTCAAGAAATTCCAACGAGGTGTTTCTCCTCCCAGACAGATATTCAGCTGGGGGACTTAAAGAAACAACCACCTACCATTAACTGAAAAACACTTGTGTTGTTTTCCAGCGATGAGTGAATAATGTAGTAACAAAAACAGCCCTTTGTGTGCTTGTACTTTCTTAGACGCTGAAAATTGATATGATGAAAATTATAACTTAAATGTATATCCTAAGGAAAAGGCGGGAAAAGACTGAAATAAACTGAATAAAAGAATAGCGAATAGTCTCCAACTGCCCTGCAGTTCAATGCAGACAAACAGGAGTCATTTTTAAATGTTAATGCCTGATGATCTCATCAGTGGTGTTACAATTAATTCCACATTTACAGATCCGGAGGTCCAGACACCCATCTCAGCACTTCACTCCTGTGAGAGCCGTAACAGCGACCTACCGCTACCACTACCCTTCCCCCCAGAGTTACAATGCCTGCCCTGGAGTCTAGACTAATGTGAGTGAGTCACGTGAAAAAAAAAAACTCAGCAATTCCACACGAACAAAAAAAAAAAACAACTTTCCTTCTGGTTCTGTTCCAAGTTCTTCTGGAAGACAGAATACAAACTGCATAACAAACAAACATAAGACATCATCACAAAATTCATTCAATTTTAAAATGAATGAGTGAGATTTATATTTATATGAATTATACATATAATAATTCATAAGTTATAAATAAATATAAAAACCAACATATCAATTGCTATGTATCTATATTTATATATATATTATTATTACTTTTTTGTATTTAGTCCTGTAATACATGAAATTAAGAATTGACTGTTGTTCAAATTTGGATTTTATTTTGCAAAAGAAATAGCTGTCCATTACTACACTGACAATGCTCATCAACTGCGTGTGAGCTCAGATTTGCCACTGTGTAAAATTGGAGAGAAACCACTAAGAGCTGCCTCATGGCAACATGGCTGCTGGCACTAACACTTGACCACACAATCCCAGTGCACCACTTTCCATGCATTTTTTCCAGCTGTTCTAATTTCACCATATATTGTCCTGGTGCCAGAAGACTGCATGAACAAGAGCCTCTAATGGCATTGCCATCAGTAAAATTGTTGCAGAAATGCAGAGACCTTAAGTGTAATGCTTATACATTCTGGTTTTACTCTGGAATAGATATAACGGTAGCTGTCTGATGCATCTAATTTCAATCAAAAGCTATTAAACACAGTTAGTCTGTTATTCGGGAGAATTGAGAGTGTACTGTAGAAATCAAGGATGCTAAACATTTAGTCTTGAAAACAAAGACATTATGGCCTGTTTTCACAGACAGAGCTTGGATTAAGCCAGGATTAGGCCTTAGTTTAATTAGGGCATTTTTATAAACGTGCCTTAAAAAACAACAAAATTTTTTGACATATTTTAAAAGTCAGTGCAAGTTGCTGTAAGACAGCTCAAATATGCATTTTAGTCTGGGACTAGGCTTGTCTGTGAAACCAGGGGAATGTGTTTATGTTGATAAAAAGTATAAAAAGTAAAAGCTTATATTTTAGCCACAACAGCGACAATATAAAATGTGAGAAAAGAGGACTGATGTGGAGCATCTGTCCCTCAACTACTTTATTTACAACAATTGTCCATGTTTAGAAAAGTCTTGATGCGCCACATGTTTCCCATGCAAATGGGAGGACCTAGTTTGATGACTGCTGAAGTGGAAAATCCATGTTGGTTTCAATAAATAAACTCTGCTTTCTAACCCCAGGTTGCCAAAGTGACGACAAACTCAATTCAGGGTTCATAGCACTGGAAGTTTGATATCTGATCACTTTTTGAGAAATAAAAATGGTTTATTGTTATAACTTAAAGTGATATGGGATTTAAGATGATAGATGAACTATAGACTCACATGATCTACTTCATTCCACCGTTCGGTGTCCTGAATGAGGGTTCTGGAAAAATGAGTCTTTCCAGTCTTATTATCTGTTTCCTACAGGAAAACCAGGAGATAGAGACAAGGCAGATCAATCTACAAAGGCATGAGCACAATGAGGTTCTGTTCATGTCAATACTGTGCAAATAAAAATCACATCAAGTAGAACCCAATAAACATGAAATACCTTGTCAATTCTCTCTATCAGATGCACGGTCCGATTCCCCACCTTGATCTCAGTTGTAGTTTCATTGTGAAAACTGGGAGGAAAGTTACGTCCATGTAACAGCGATTTTGAGGACTCATTCTCCATCTGATTGAGCATATTTATCAAATAAGATTAATATTGTCTAGATGTGAATAATGTTTTGACTGTACTTTTTTTGTTAGACATTTAGAATCCTGAGGTAAATCTTGCATTTAATCCTCTAGTCTAGTGAGTGATGGAAAGTCCGATTTATTTCCATGAATCGATTCGAATGAATCAAAATGATTCAGACACATTTCAAATTACGGTTTTTGTCTGATAGCTTTTAAATTAGGACATTTACATAGCTTTTAGAAATATTTATAAAAAAAAAAAAATATTGGTTTGACACTTGAGACAAAACATGAACTGAAATATTTAACGTTGGCAGTGAATAATGCTTCAGGTTAAAATAGCACAATTGCCTTGTCTGTGAAACCGGGGGATTGTTTTTTTGCAAGTTAATGAATCCCAGTTCAGTTTGTTGCAGCCTTTCAAACCAAAATATACAAATATACGCTGAACAATACAAAACAAAAAGTGTACGATTTATTAAAAGTTATTTAGTAAAACCAAATCCGTTATGAGATTCGTTCGATGTTTTGTGATGTTAAAAAGAAAAAAAAAAGATTCCATGAAAAGATTCGACTCAAATTTCGTTTACCGTTCGTTTGCCTTGGACAGCCTGCCGCATAAGCAAACGATATGGCGCAAAACAAAATTCAGTCTGCTGAGATCGTTGTTTCTCCAGTCATACCCTTATTTTACAGTTTATGGTTATATACCTGGTGGACAGCCTCTTCTAGTTTCTGCTGCGTGTCCTCCATCAGTTTTTCCACCTCCCTGAACATCTCGTTTAAAGTGGTTTGTCCGTGTGCCACATGCTCCTGCAGGGTCTCGGTGATGTCCAGATGTGCCCCTCTGTGAACTGAGCTGCCCAACACAAAGCCCACGCAAAGGGATAATATCACACACTTCAGCATAGTTTTTTACTTAGACGAGTCACCTCTAGTGAAAATCACAGACCCTGTCTGTGCCTGGGACGTGGTCTATTTGGAAACTTGTAAGGGGAAAAAAAGACCGGAAAAGGTTTTTGGCTCCCACTATTGCGTCTGATGGCTCAATTATTAAAGCGACAGCGCACTGCCCTTCAAAAATGAGGAAAATGTGTTTGTTAGCTCAATAGGAATAGGAATAATAGAAATAATTATAATTTAATGTATTAATATGGCTCTATGTCTCATTACCCAGGGTTACCAACATTATTTTTTGTACAAATTCGTAGAGTCTAATAAACGCATCTGATTGCACTTACAGTAAGGCACCTCTTCTCAAAGTGCATTAAGCGTGCATAACCTTTACGAGTCCAGTAGATGGCGACAGAGTACAAGATCTCGTTCACCGCTGTGATTCTCTGTGCTAATGACACACCTGCCAGCATGTGTGAGATTAAACTGTTGGCGTTCGAGCCAGAACTCTTTCACTGTTGTAGGTAAGATGCTTGAATGATGTTCATCATCTTTATCAAATGTTCAAAGACTCAAATTAATACTATGTAGGATAGTAGCATATCACATTTAAAAGAATGAGAAAAATAGATTTGGGAGTAGGCTACAGTTTAAAATTAGAGTTCATGTTTAAAGGACATATTTTACTTAGAGCAGGTAACGTTACCTGGATCATGATGAGGCGTCTAGGACAGCCAATATGGGCAGAAAACATTGGGAATATTCCAAACATTAGCCTAATGCACAACATGTTTTATGTTGTGGTGCAGTGTGTATGTACTTGTAAAATTCCATTCGCATTAATGAAGTGCCGTTTCGCGATAGATGTGTTGTTCATATCATATTTTACAAAAGCAAATTTTATTTAAAACCAACGTCTAAAGTTTTTTGTTGAAAGCATTGCAATTACAGCTTTCGTTCGTCCAGCTTAAACCCGCAATACAGTTTATCCATAGAATGAAGTAAAGTACATGCCAAAAAAAAAAAATCAACAGTGGGATTCGCCTTCCAAGTTGATCTGCACTTCCCATTGGGCGTCATGGGAAGCGCCGCCTCTAATTATAAAGAGCATAAAGAGCCAGTGAGTCGCGAGGGCGACTTATATCAACAACCGGGTGGATGGAATCATAAGATGCTAACATTTCTCTCTGCGAGATAAACCTCTCAGAGCTCAGATACTGTATACGGATAATATTGACCGATGTCAGTCAGATTCTGCGGCTGTCGCTGAAGCCCAAAGTCACATTACAGCGGAAAAAGTAAGTTTGTTGATCACTTCATTTGAGCGCATCAAAGCACGCGCTGCATTGATAGGCTACACTACTGCCATTCATATGGGGAAAAAAAAAACATTGTTATATTATAACATAAATATGTTTAGTTAGGCTATGTATAATTGCGTTATGATAATTATATTATTATAACGAAGAAGGGTAACAAGGTTGTATTGGCTATCGAGTCAGGTGTTTGATTACATCTTAGCCAGGTTAGTTTCAAGAGTGGTGTAAATAATTTACCACAGCCTTTGGAGTGCTTGTCAGCTGTCAGGGTTTAGTAGTTTATCTCCTAGATAATGCCAATACAGCACTAAAGCATGCTTTTTTTCTTCTTTTTGTATCATTATCTTTAGCCTAATACAGCCACTAGCTAAATGACAACATTTGTATTTTGGGAATCTATCTGAAGTATGGTCTACCAGCCAGAAACTAGCTAAAATATTCTGAAACACAGTTATTAAGAGACCAGTTTTGACTGTTCTCAGGTAAACTTGTTTTGGTCAGCATTTTTCCAATGGTGACCGTGTTTCTTCATGCTGTTGGAAGTTTCCTAACTTCTGTGATAGTTTTGGTTAGACTAGAGTGTTGTTTTTTCCTCCCTGTTGTCCAGGATTACTCATTGTTGGTGTGTATTGCTCTGACTGACGAGATCAACAGGCTCAGACTGGCATCAAATATGTCTCAATTGATGAATAACTTGATTATTGCCTTTGCAGATGTTTCTTTTGTACCTGTGTGTTTAGTTTAATATGTAATGAATTGCAAGTTGTCTAGTATGTCTGTATCCTAAATTCCCAGCAGTGCTGCTGAACTTTAACACCATTTAGTTTATATGGGTTGTCATAACGCGATGTACGAGATGCACCATTAGGTGTTTGCTTTTCTTGATCCGTTTAGTCTCTTGCAGATCATGTGGTTATTTATGAGAGCTTTTCAATATGTTGTACCTCTTTTGCCTATAGAGCAAAACGATACTGTTACACAATCCCCGCTTCCTGGAATATGCCTTTGACTTATAAGGGCCGTCTTGAGCACAGAGAAAGACTGAAATACACTATGGTGTTTGTCTATCAATTGGATTTCTGTTTTGTTTTCTGTGATTATTATTTTGCGATATGAAGAATTACTGGAATATTCAATAGATAACTTAAATGGCTATATTTGGAAAGAAATGGAAATCATGAAGACGAAGAACTCACGGAAACGGTCTTTAACTCAAAAAGTTAAAGTGAAACATCACAACCAATTAACTTTGACAACACCAAACAATGAACTGAATGAAGACAGTACTTAAATAGACAGAGGAAGTAATAATGAGTAAATTAACTGGGACAACAGGTGACTGGAATATTTTATCTAGGGAACAAACTGATACACACTAGGGAACTGTGTCATGGAGTCGAACGGGGATAACAGAACCAAAATACAATATATTTCAATATATCGTACAGCCCCAGTCGTGATTGTGAGTTATAAAGTCGTAGAGAGGATCATGAGGTGGATGGGGAAATGACTAACACAAGTAATGTTGGAGATCCTATGAGCGGTTTAGGCAGTTATTTGGGTTTTTTTTTTTTTTTAAAGATAAGAGAGACTCCATAGAGGTTCAGTTAAAATGGCTTGACTCCAATTATCCACAGATGTGAATGCTGAAAGTTTATCTGCTGCACTGAGGACATCTCTCAAAATAACAACCTCCCCGTTCCTCTTGAACTGCTGGGATCCTCTCATGCGTTTCATGTGGGTAGTATATCGCAACATGGCAGTCTCTGTAGGAATTGCATAAGTTCATCTATTGGATTTTGTTAGTGCCGTTCATGATAAAACAGCTCAACCGGCTGGTTGATCTGACTCCAGCTGGTTCATGTGGAACAAATAATGTTTCTCAACTCGGTTTGTACTTTTTCACACTACCCAGCTCAGCTGAGAGGAGAATCTGAACACCTGTTAAAGTTGCTACATGTTGACATTTTATATCTTGAGAGGTTTGACAGTAAATGTATTTAAATGACTGACTTATTTTAATTCAACTAAGAGGCTACAGTATATGTAGTTTTTGGTCTAGGAGTGTGTAAGACCATATCAAACCTAAATCCATTCATCCTAGTGAATACGTGGTTTACATTTGGCCATCCTGTTGTAGTGTAACGGAAGACTTTAATCCAGTGAACGCACTTTTTTTTTAGTTGAAACTGTTGTTCATTTAGACCTGCTTGTCTGGCGCAGCCCCACTTTTAGAGTCTTTAAATTCCTCATGCATGTTTCCATTATAATTCTTTCTGCTTCCCAGTGGGTTAGTTAGAGAACGTTAGAGGAAGTGGAAAGTTGTGTTTGTTATCGTAAGGATCATATCATCCACACAACAGGATCAGTTAAAGATGCTGCCAGAAATCTTGATGTCTGCAAGGTATACTATCTGTCTGGAGAATATGACAAAAGCTCAAAAGAGCTTTTCAAATGGATGTTTATGGAATGAGGATTCTGTTTTTAAAATTTAGGCAAACTCTGCAAATGATTTTCTGCGTAGCCTAACTAGGATTATTTACCCCAGGCTTTGAACCTGCTGTACATTGCTGCACGGCTATAGAATCACACCATGACAGCACTTGAAACTTGAGGCCTGTCTATTCTGAGCAGGATCACCAGAATGTTTCTCCAAGAGCTTATCCACTTTATATAGAAGTCTGCTGTGAGTGAAAAATAAAATTGGCATTTGTAGAAAATGTTAAAAAGAAATGTAAAGCAACAGTGAGATTTTTCAGGTTGAAATGGTAAGAAATCACACAAGTCAAAATTACAATGCAAAAGTCGCAATTGTGATTTGAAAGCAGTGAAGTCGCAATTGTGAGATATACACTCACCTAAAGGATTATTAGGAACACCTGTTCAATTTCTCATTAATTCAATAATCTAATCAACCAATTACATGGCAGTTGCTTCAATGCATTTAGGGGTGTGGTCCTGGTCAAGACAATCTCCTGAACTCCAAACTGAATGTCAGAATGGGAAAGAAAAGTGATTTAAGCAATGTTGAGTGTGGCATGGTTGTTGGTGCCAGACGGGCCGGTCTGAGTATTTCACAATCTGCTCAGTTACTGGGATTTTCACGCACAACCATTTCTAGGGTTTACAAAGAATGGTGTGAAATGGGGAAAACATCCACTATGCGGAAGTTCTGTTGGCGAAGATGCCTTGTTGATGCTAGAGGTCAGAAGAGAATGGGCCGACTGATTCAAGCTGATAGAAGAGCAACTTTGACTGAAATAACCACTCGTTACAACCGAGGTATGCAGCAAAGCATTTGTGAAGCCACAACACACACTACCTTGAGGCAGATGGGCTACAACAGCAGAAGACCCCATCGGGTACCACTCATCTCCACTACAAATAGGAAAAAGAGGCTACAATTTGCAAGATCTCACCAAAATTGGACAGTTGAAGACTGGAAAAATGGTGCCTGGTCTGATGGAGTCTCGATTTCTGTTGAGACATTCAGATGGTAGAGACAGAATTTGGCGTAAACAAATTGAGAATATGGATCCATCATGCCTTGTTACCACTGTGCAGGCTGGTGGTGGTGGTGTAATGGTGTGGGGGATGTTTTCTTGGCACACTTTAGGCCCCTTAGTGCCAATGGGGCATCATTTAAATGCCACGGCCTACCTGAGCATTGTTTCTGACCATGTCCATCCCTTAATGGCCACCATGTACCCATCCTCTGATGGCTACTTCCAACAGAATAACCTTTTATACAATTTTATTACCCTACAAAATATTCAAACTTTGTTTAAAGGCCAGTTTTCCTCTGAAGTTCTCTCTGTACGTAAATGCCTCACAATGTGTTCTTTTTCTTTTTCTCTTTTTTTCACAACCACAATATCACTTATAAATTTAGTGGGGTTTGTAAGCCTGCTGTTGATTCTGATAGCTTAAGGATTCCTGGTTGCACAAGGGTGTTGCCCAGTTCAATGTCACTCGACCAAATCTGTACTGAAGACGTTACTCTCGAGAACTCATTACGGGTTTGACCTACATCTTCCCCTTCATTATGCCTAATGTATGATAAGTTGTGCTGTTTTGCGGCTTAGTTTGTTTGAACAAGGGTGATTGTTTATCATTCTCAAGAACTGTGATCTCAAAATAACTGATTTTGCCCCTTTGCATTTTTCTTTCTACATCTGTTTGCCAATGATATTAGCCCATTAGTTGAGCTGCTGTGCCATATTTTGATATCCTAAAAAGTGGCAACGTTTTAGCACTGATGTGATCTAGAGGAGTTGCTCTGAATTCTTTGTCCACCACAAAGCAGTAAAAAGTGCACGAACAGGAAGGACTTGGACCTCATACAATATCATATATCCTGCCTCTGGTGCAGAAAATCACTTTTTAATGCACTTTTGACTGTGTACTTCCAAAAGTTGGAAAAACACACTGGGAATAAGGGAGTAATTCCCTGTAAGGAATAAAACATCATTTTATTTTTTAACACATTTTTTTTACATGTTTTATTTCTCAGGGCTTTCTGGCAAAGTCAAAATAAATTTAATATCCTAGATATTACAATTTTATACTATTTTGTTTCTTTAAGAAATGCTTATTTCTTCTTAAATGATTACATTTTATTGTTTAATTAATGTTGTTAAATTTCAGTTTTTAAAGATCAAATTAATACGTGCGTTTTGTATGATGGCCAATGTAATCTAAAAATATAGGAAATGCGCATGCTTTAAATATCCAATATCAACTAATGCCATATACTGTAATAAATTCATAATATATTATGCTTACTTATAGGTCAGCAGGCTAACAATAACAAACGTCACTTCAACCAGTGTAACCGAACTCTCCTAGACAGCAGCATTGCTCTCTGGTTACTTTTGTTCGCTGGTACAGTAATACTTCAGGCAGTAAACTACTGATCTATATTGACTCTGTAGGGTGTACTTTCCCTACAAACATGAACAGCTGTTTGTTTGTTGGTGTGTGTGGGTTGGTGTGTGTTCCTGGTAAACCCTTCTTTATGTGGACCAAATGTGGACCAAAGACGCTTTTTAAAACCTTGTCCCCCATGAGGAAAACCAAGTATTATTAAATTGTTTTTTGAAAATGGGTGTGGTTAGGGGTTGTGATATAATATACAGTTTGTACAGTATAAAAATCATTGTCTATGGAAATTCACCTTGAAACATGGAAACCCTATGTGTGTGTGTGTGTGTGTGTATTTTGGACAAATTATTTAGGATAAACCCCCTGAGAAGCACCATTTCAATATACAAAACGCACATAAAAAACACATCAACAACAACTAATGTATTCACACGTGTATATACTCAAATATTTTATTTTTTATTTTTTTTTATTTTTTTGGAGTATGAATAGTTCAAAAGAACAGCATTTATTTGAAATTAGGGCTGTACAAAGATTAATTGTGATTAATCACATCCAAAATAAAACTTTGTTTATTTGTGTGCTGTGTATAATTATTTTGTATATATAAATACATATGCATGTATATATTTAAGAATTATTTCCACGTAAAATACTGTGTGTGTGTGTGTGTATATATATATATATATATATATATATATATAGTGTGTGTGTGTATATATATATATATATATATATATATATATATATACAGTATATGTGTGTGTGTATATATGTGTATATATATATATGTATGTGTATATATATATATGTGTGTATGTATGTTTGTGTATATATATATATATATATATATCTATGTATGTATGTGTATATATACATGTGTGTGTGTGTATATATATATATATATATATATATATGTATGTGTGTGTGTATATATATATATATATATATATATATGTATATGTATGTATGTGTGTGTGTATATATCTCAATTAATCTTTGCACTGCCAAATTAATCAATTAAACTATCAATTAATTAAGCAGCCTAACTCTTTTCAACATTGATGATAATAAAATTAAATGTTTCTTGACCACCAAATCAGCATATTAGAATTATTTCTGAAGGATCATGTGATGTGACACTGAAGATTGGAGTAATGATGCTGAAAATACTTGCCATCAGGAATGAATTACATTTTAAAATATATTTAAAGTTGTTTTAAATTGTAAATAATTTTTTTTATTGCTCTTATTATTATTATTTTTATCAAATAAATACAGCCCTGGTGAGAGTAAGAGATGAGGTTAACTTCCCGTATGTGTGCTTCTGTCACATGAGTAATCTTAGTGGTGTAGGAATGTTGGCTCTTTGGGAATTCCCAAGTTTTAACTGGCACTGCTTTCTGCCGAATCCACTGGGATGCGTATGAACCCTTTGATGGTTCTCTCAAAGCTCCTCCAAAAAGATCCGTCAAGACCTAATGGTGAAAGACTGCATGTCTGAGCTGTCGGAGTCAATTTGTTTGGGAGTCACAGTGACACGAGCATGAACTAGTTTTTAATGTCTGTTAATGATAGACGGGATGGCCAAATGTGCATGATACTTGAAAAATCCCTCTGAAGGCAGTGTCACAGGTTGCTTGCAGTTGTGCAATCTATCGAGACGCTGGTCCTATTGATCAGTAGAGACCATATGATTTGTAGCTTCTAAATGTGGTTCGTCTTACTGTTTGTCTCACACACAACTAGATTTTCCTGGCTCATCTTGTTTTTAGAAGTATCCCCTGATGCCTTTTCAGCATGGTCAAATTTAGCAATGGGAACTTTCCCACACTGCATTGGCTGCACTGACCATTGGTGACACATAAAAAATCGGCCCTTGGAGAATTCAAGGACTGAATTGGGTGAAAAAACTGATTTGGGTCAATTTATTTTTACTATACATTATGTCTTCAGCATCATTAGTCCAGTCTTGTCTTTTATGTGTGTGTGAACCAATGGAAACGTTAACAAACAGTGGCTGTGACTGCACAAATGAATCGGGAGAGAGCAGCGAATGCGTAATGCCACCCTGCAGATAAATGAGAAGCTCTCGTAAGCTGCCAGGTTTGATTTGGCTGGTGAGACTCAAGTGACCCCTCAGGAGTGTTCATTGAGAGAAAGATGCTGGATGCTGGCAAGTTTTCTCACTCGTTCAGAAGATGCGCATTAAAATCATTCACGTGTCGGTGTGCTCTGGTTTCACACTCAAAATCAACTCTGTTCACTTGCTGAATTTACCTGAAGGACACATTGAGAAATGCACTATAGTCCCACCACCGTCATGCCATTCCAAACATATTCACCCTCTCTCCTGCACTGCATGAAAGGAAACGTATTGAAGAATGTGAAGGCCATTCTTTGTGCGTGAAAATAGTTTTCTGGCTCACAGGTTGTCTACAACTGGGCCAATCTCGGTGTCCTGATTTTGAACATTCCTTTGTTCTGTCCCGTTTGCTCTGCGTGCAGTAATCCTATCAGGCACTAGACTCTGAGTGAACGTGACTCTTCTGGCCTATTTTGCAGCACATGCCAAGTGTTTTTGTGTCATTTTCATTTGATGTACCAGCAGTAGGCTACTTCATGCTTTACAAGGCATGGTCCAGATAGCCAAAGATTGGCATGCATTGTTGTTAGGATGGTTGACTAGTTGTCCAGCAGTTGACTAGTAAGTTAATGAGGTTTTTGATGCTAAAAAGGATAATCCCCTTACATGGGACACCCTCTTTCTAAAATATTTTTAAAAACAGTTAAATGAAAACATTGTTTCCTAAATAATTGCTTAAAATGATCTTAAAAATATCGACTTTTTAAATTGACAATTCATTTTTTATTTTATTATTTCATATGCATATATTTACTTTTTATCACTTCATTATTTTTATTTCTTCATTTACTTATTTTTATTTGAGTTAGTATTGTATACCATACCAATCTCCTGGGCCCCAGTTTAAAAAAAAAAGATCTTTCTGAAATTTAGTTGTGCACCTCTTTAATTATTTTAAGGACAGTGATGTTTTGAGAGAATATACAAACATAAAATACAAACTTCGACAGACTGCAATCAGAGCCCTAAAGCAATAAATGAACCAACTGCCTACCATTCTTTCTTAGTCATTTCACTGCTCTGTATACCCATATATAGGATGTTTTTCCTCACATACAGATTGTGGATTGCAGATAATGAAATTTATGGCACTTTCATCCCAGTCTAGAAAACAAATAAAACCCTCTGTTGCTTTTCTTTCCCCAGTCTTGGAAAGAAATGCCAGCACCAATCAACCTCTGACTGAATCCCCTGTCAACAGAGGGAAAGAGATGGGAGAGACGGAGGACGAGCGTGCGTCTCAGGCCGGCCAGCTGTTTGAGAACTTTGTGCAGGCCTCTACCTGTAAGGGAACTCTTCAGGCCTTCAGCATCCTGTGCAGGCAGCTGGAGCTGAACCCCTCCGACCACAGAGGCTTCTACAGCAGTCTGAAAGCTGCCGTCACTTACTGGAAGGCCCAAGGCCTGTGGGCGAAACTGGACAAGAGAGCCAGCCATAAGGAGTATAAGAAGGGCAAAGCCTGCACGGAAACCAGAGTAAGTCTCTAGAGCTCTATACGTGTTCACTTCTTAGGGGAAGCAGAAATTACTTCAAGAAATAAGGGCTCTTTGAAAGGCTGGTACAGCGGGGTGAGTTTGTTGATGTAGAAGCCGACAAACTTGTCAAGTGTACGTTTATGGAATTCTGAAGAAAAACGTCAATACCTGTTGTGCAACAAAAGAGTATTGAAATAGCACAACAACAACTCATTTTCATATCCACATTTGTTAGTCAAATCACTTTTGCATGATATAGTAGCTGTGATCGTCTTTTGTGAAAAGTTTGTGTTCGTTCTATTTATAAAACGAAACAGGAAATGAGGATCAGCATCATTTAGTTTTAGCCATTTGTCTGCTACAGTTGACCGTTGGACTGAGGGATATCAAGGGTTAGGAGGATATGAGTCAGGATTTTTGTCTATCTAGACTAGAGCTATTTTAGAAACATCCATGTTTATGAGATCTGAATTGTAATATTAGCGTTAGCATGGTTTCACTGAAATTTCGGCCTCTGAAATCCCTTAAAACTGATTTTCTTCAGAGTGATTCATTAAAGTTGCTTTAACTTATGAGAATGGTATGATCTCTATGCTGGAGTGCCATACCAAGCTAATCTAAAGATACTCTATGTGGAGGCTGCATGCTAATGCTAGCTAGTGTTTGGGCTATTATTATGTTGTTAGCTTGGGAAAATAATTCATCTTTTGTTTAACTATAAGCTCAGGGTGACTGTTAAGCTCTTCTAAGCATTAACTAGACGACTGCTTTATCGTGTAGACATTTGAGCAGTCAATGGAAGAGTCAATCTCAGGTCATTTGGCTTAGCATACATGTTGAGATTGTTGTTAGGGAGTTTTGCATGGTGGTTTTGCACTGTGCCTGTGGACTTATTGACCTTTTTTGAGCTTGATAAGGCGTTGAAAGAATTGGAAACCCTAAAGAATATTAGTTTTGCAGTTTATTGTCAGGTTAACGAGATTACAATGCTAATCTCTAAATTTCTGGGGCTTTGGCTATTCATTTCTAGTGTTTTCTCTTGGTCTCTGTTATTGTGGTGTAAGTTGTAGTTTGTTTGCATAGGTTTGCATTTCACATTGTGTGCTTAAAGTTTATTGCTCACAGATCTGTTGACTTGTTCCACAACAGTTTTAAAGGAATATTTCACCAAAGATTGGAAACTCAAAATACATAAAAAAATGAGTTTGGGCTCTCAAGATCCGAAGTGACAAAAAGCATTAAAAGGTAAAGATAAAGAGGGATGTCAGAAATGTTTCTCATAAAATATTAAATGCATATTCAGCTTAGGCTCCGTTTTATGAAGGCAGCTTGTTCTGACATTTCTATATGTGGATGTCAGTGGTTAAAATATTATGTTCCCCAAGGCCAAGACTTTTGAAATTGTGTCAAACACCTACAAGTTAGAGCAGCAATTCATTGTGTGTTAAATACAGTCTTCATGCTTCACCCTTACACACCCTTGGCATCTAATTACAGGTAATAAATGTGTGTTCATCATTTTATGACCACTTTTGAACAAGCCTTTTATGGATATGTCTGTTTATACACCATATTAAGTCAAGTAAATGGTAACACTTTTTACAGTACACAGTAATAATCCTGTTTTGTTGTGAAGGACAAGTACAGGCGTCACCCACAGTCCTGGCTCGTGTTAGAATTTGCTTGGATTTGAAGTAACCAAGTAGGGAAATGAAATCATTCCATGTGGTTGTGCCAGAATAATGGGTATGCACAAATTGGTTTTGATTTGTCAGGAAGTTGATGTATGTGGAGTGAGGTCAGTAAGTCTTTGCTTACACTTCTAGAAGTTCTCCAAAAAGCCTAGCAGTTATATGCAATAATAAATACCATACTTGTTTGTTTCCACAGTGTCTCATTATTGGTGGTGGCCCATGTGGCTTTCGGACCGCCATAGAGCTGGCTTTGCTTGGCGCAAAGGTGGTGGTGATTGAAAAGAGGGACACCTTCTCTAGGAACAATGTCCTGCATCTTTGGCCTTACACTATCCATGATCTCAGGAACCTTGGAGCCAAGAAGTTCTATGGAAAGTTCTGCGCTGGATCTATAGACCACATCAGTAGGTTACATCTGCTCCAGTTTCAGTACCATGCTTTCGACGATACTCTTCACTGATAAACCCATCCGGGAACATGAGATATGGTTTCACTGTTGGAACCTATTAAATGTTGCAATCAGATTCAGAGATTTGTGTATGAGCTTGTTGGATGAGATTTTCAGACACTCTGATGGTCTTTCTCTTTCAAACTCTGCCAACTGAACCTATTGGAAGTTTGATATGGTCCTATTTATGGTCCCTGAGATAACATCAGTCCAACCCAACCAAAAGATATGTAAAACATTCAGAGTAGCCTGGATTATGCAAATGTCTTTTTCCACACTTATCTCTTGAAAGGTTTTGGTTGCCTTTTTATAGCTTCTGTTTGTGCAGCAAAAATTATACATTCTTTATGTTTTTATTTGAACAGATAACTTGAGGTTGTGAGTACTTTGAATGATTCTTTAAAATAACCAAATCATAGAGATGATGTCTTTTTATTTAGTTTTTTTGTTGTGCTTTTTTGTTTTTAATTTTAAATCTTTATTTTTACATTTTATTTATTTTACGTTCTTTGATTTTTGCTCATATTTTATTTATATATATATATATATATATATATATATATATATATATATATATATATATATATTTATAAAATTTGAATTGATTTATTTAATTCTATTTTTTTGTTTTATTTTAAATGTCACAGAATACAGTCTTTTTTAATCTCATCACATTTCATTCAAACTCACAACAGTATTGTAATGATCTCGTCCAACATCAGCTCAGTTATAGGACGTGACAACATAAACGATATAAATGGTTTTCCTAGTGGATTTGATGGTGACTTCCTTATATTTTTTCAGGTATTCGTCAGCTGCAGCTCATGCTGTTAAAGATCGCTCTTATTGTTGGGGTGGAGGTACACGTCAACGTGGAGTTTGTCAAACTGCTCGAGCCGCCTGAGGACCAAGGCCCTGATGGTAATCAATCATCATGTCATCTTAGTGCTAACCATCTAGCTTTGAGGACTACACTGGCACTACGTTCACCATGGTGTTACCTTGGCTCACATTTACTGTCCATGATGCAACCTGTGAGACCTGAGACGTGTGGAACTCCAAGGCATCATAACATAATCCCACACAGCCATAAAAATAACTATAAATACATCCAAGAAAGCCATCACCTGTTTTCTTTACACCTCTTGTGGTGCGGAAAGGGCTGGGTAATCATTACCTTTCGTCTTATGTCATTCTTTGGTGGATTTACACACCCTTTTGCCAGTGGCCCTAAAAGCACAACCACATGCACACCCCGGCAAGTGTGTTTAAGAATGAGATCAGCTGTTAACCGGTTTTCCAATTTATTTACTCTGTTTACACTGTGGGCTGTGTTTCTTGCAGCCTGTTTAACACTTTTAGTTAAAAGTTACTTTTTAAAAGTGTCTTATGTAATTTTAACATGCTTAATGGTCAAATTACCAAGAGATTGTTGTATCTTCCTACTTCAAGATCCTAAAGGATTTACGGAAGCAAAAGCAGGGCTAAACCAGATCATGAAAATTGACACCTTTCCCACTATGTACCCTTGACGCACACACGCCTCTGATACCAAGAAGGTTTGTGCCGTTCCTCCGCGTCACTGGCACTCAACAGTCTGCATTTTGCAAATGATAAACCCTAAGGTTCTGTACTATATATATAGTCAGGGGTCAGTGGGGTCTATAGCACCTCTCCTGCTATGCATTGCTGGTTGAAAGAGCGTCACTGGCCTTATGTCAAATTATAAAGGCCTCACACATGGATGGAACATGAAGGTTGTATTTTCCGATACAAGTAAGCTTTTCTCCCTGGCGGCTTGACAGTTACACACTGAGCTAGCTGTCTTTTTAGAGTTGTGGTAAACAAAAGAAAGGCCAAGTTAGTTTGTTTTCCTCTGAGATGAGCCTCTTTTGAGTTTGACCTGGTGTCTGTCTTCCAGGGCCTGGATGGAGGACTGAGATCCGCCCGGCTGATCACCTGATCTCACACTATGACTTTGATGTGATTATTGGAGCAGATGGAAGGAGAAGCACTCTTGATGGTAAGCAAATATTCAGTTATTGAAATTTTCTTTCAGCATGCATAGATTCCGAGTGGCTTGTGTTTGAAATCGAGATGTTTTACTGTTCCATAAATCAGCTGAGGTTCATTATAACCTCATGTGTCTTTAAATATATTCTCTTGGAAATGGAGGAATGAAATGGTCATATCTTCTAAACAAACATCCCTCTTGTATGGAATGGTACATCCTCTTCAAAATCAATATTGATCTTGGCTGAAATATTTCTGGATCTCAACTGTTGAACGTTGAACATGATTTTATTCAAGGGTCAAGGGTTTTATTTCCAGAGAATGTACATACTCTCTATATATCATTCGTCAATGCTTGAACCCCGATAAATGCTGCATGCAGCTTTAATATATATATATATTAAAGCTGCAAGCAGCATTTATCGGGGTTCAAGCATTTAAGGCCTTAAAGCGCATTTAAGACATTAATTTTTTTTAGCATACATTTAACCACTTACATAATAGATGGGAAAGACCATTTACAGCCAATTCTGGCAATTTATCATAGGGAATATATGGGTTTTAAAGCTTTTTAACACTTATCGCGCCACCTATTGTCCGATCGCCATAAAACTTTGCATGCTTGTTCATGATGTTATGTCACATTTGCTCACCAATTTGTGTGAAGTTCTTAGTTTTTATTTATGATTCATAGGCTTTTGAGTGTATTTTGCCACGTCCATTTTTAAATGACCCTGTTATAATGAACTAAATGGCAAAGTTCAACTTTTTTTTGATAATTATTGATCTAGACAGTCCAGAGAATTGTCCTAGACTGGTTTGGTTACGATCAGGCGAAAAACCAGGGACTAGTTTGCAAAATAGGTTTTTAACATATTCATGAATATTTAATGAACGATTTGATTGACAGCAATGGTTCTAGAGGCAAAGTTGTTCAGTATGAGGAGATCTTTGAAATGATATGCATTTTGTGTGGATGTGTGCAACACCACGAGATTACAGGGGGCATAAATCTTGTTAGCGCCAACTAGTGGCCGATTTCTTTCAAAATTCTCACAGACCTCTAGGCCCATGAATCCTATTTTGTGTACTAATCTAGCTCATACTCAAATTTGTTTACTGCAAATAGTGTTGACCTTCATGATAAATTGCTTGCTATGTTCCTCATTTTTAAGTCACTTTGGAACAATGCACTAATGTAGATTATAAAACGAGCAGCAAAAAGCTTACTTCCACATTCAAACAGTTGTCTCCACTAAGCTCATTATGGCATGGCAATTTTGAGCTTTGTTCTCCACACATCATGTGGTGGACCAAACGAACAAAACAAACTCTTCAGAACATTAACACCATGCAAGAAAAATTACACTGCAAAAATGTATTTGTCGGTGAATGACGCACATTTAGCACTTTCAGACTGGAATCTTTCATCTTATGAGATTTGGCTCTCTCAAGCATGATAAACCTGCTTAAAAAGGCTTTAACATGCTCACTCAGTCAAGAATATTGCCCCAGTGGTTCCAATTTCCAAAAACTGTGTCCTACATCCAGTCTTCCATTCCTTCAGAACACGGGTCAGCTGTTTGTGTTTGACAGGAAGTTTAACCCACCACAGGAGGGGTGGGACAGGACTACTTTCATTGCTTCCTGCTGACACAGTTAGACTCTACTGGAGTTCACAGACATGAACTGATCCGAGATCAGACTTAAATCTGCTTTCAAGTTACAATAAGAAACCTTTGAACCATGCTGTGCTAAATTACACTGAGACGTGTGAGAAGCACTCAGACTGACATGTGAATTATGCTTTTATCATTATTTTTTAAATGTGGGATGGTGGTGGTAAACAAGAGCTTGGTGTTGAGTGCTACCATGAAAGCAAAGACCGTATTTTGCAATATGTTGTTGTGCAAATGCTTTTGTTTTGCACAGGTCAATGTGCACTTATTTTTGCAAATATATGCTGTCTTAGCATTCACATTATCTATTGATAAAAAAATACACAATTTTTAAGGCAACTTGCGTCTTATCTTATACTTAAAGATGTCAGTAAAAATGATTTATCTGCAACTCAAACATTACATGCCAAGTATATTTGCCATTAGGAATCAAAACAAACAAATAACAATACTTGGTTTGCAATCAACTCTAAATAAAAATCATGAATGCAAAGCTGGAATCCTCTCTCTGCTGCAGGCTTCAAGAGAAAGGAGTTCAGAGGGAAACTAGCCATCGCCATTACCGCAAACTTCGTCAACCGTAACACCACAGCTGAGGCCAAAGTGGAGGAGATCAGCGGAGTGGCCTTCATCTTCAATCAGAAGTTCTTCCTGGAGCTCAGGGAGGAGACAGGTCAGGTGACCTACTGTGCATGACGACATCACTACAACAAGAGCTGGATGATACAATGATTTAATGTTTTTAATACATATTACATCATAAGTGCAATACGAATCATTCATTAATGGTTCCCCTCCTTAAAATGGAGATGAGCAAAACTGGATTCTTCTGACACAGTTCCAATTTGTCAAGTTATACAGCGATTCATAAAACACCAGCAACAAAAGTTGTCATTCATTGTTAAACACTTTGCACAGTCATGCTAATTGACCTCATTTATCTTTTGTACAGGGATTGATTTGGAAAACATCGTCTATTACAGGGACAACACGCACTACTTTGTCATGACTGCAAAGAAACAAAGCTTGCTGGATAAGGGTGTGATCATCAATGTGAGTTGTGCGTTCTGGCGGGCTGTTCATGAAATGCCACAATATGTTGGAGTTAAAAAAAATATTTAACATCATGGTAGTATTTGTTGTACTGCCTTTTAGTCTTCTATAACGTTAGCCTTATAGCATAATTGCCATTTTGTGTTTTTTCTTGTTTTCCAAAGACATTGAAGCAATTATGCTATAATGAGACTAACTATAATCTGATTTGATCTTGATTTCTTTTTTAGATAATTGTAAATGTTTATCACAAAATGTATTTTAGGACTTGGATTAGAGTAAGTCTTTAGTGATTGAAATTAGCTTAATTTGCAAATGAGAAAAATCTATATTGAAGATCCTCACTATTGTGTAAAAACAATCATATGTGTGTTTGTGTTAGTTCGTGTGCTATGCCGAGTATCAGTTTTCCTATGATAACTATTACGAAGTGGATATTTTGTTCTTTGAGTGCATTAGAAAGTATTATTTCATATTTATTAATGAAAAGAAACCCTATCAGGAAGCCTTGTGTTGGTGTCTGTGTTAGCTGTAGTTTCTCAGAGTATCATACAGGATATTACAGCACAGCTGCTGAGTGAATGAAGCTCTTTGTAGTATTTGGATATTCATCATTCATGAATATTTTTGTAGTTAATATTTCAAATGTAATATGTTTGTTTTTTTGTCATAATTTTCCATTTAAAAGCACGTTTCCTGTTTTTTTTTTTGTTTTTTTTTCAGGACTATATTGAGACTGAACGGCTGTTGGCAAATGACAACGTGAACCAAGAGGCTTTGCTCTCGTACGCCCGTGAGGCTGCGGATTTTGGCACAAACTACCAGCTGCCCTCTTTGGATTACGCCATCAACCACTATGGCCAGCCAGATGTGGCCATGTTTGACTTCACCTGCATGTACGCCTCGGAGAACGCCGCACTGGTGAGGGAAAAGAACGGACATCAGCTGCTGGTGGCACTGGTTGGAGATAGTCTTCTGGAGGTAGGTGTCATCTTATAGCATACTGTACTGTATATGAGGAGAAGGATCAATAGTTACATTCTTGATTTTATAGAGGGTTTTTTTTTTCGAACTAAAAAAATACAATTTGTACCATATAATTATATTAGAAATGTATTGTGTATATACTAATGTATAATGATAATTATTTTTATATTATGATATTATTATAAGTAAATAATTAACTTGAATTTCAGAATATTTTGTCCACCTTTCCTATCAGCAACCTTAAATATTTAATTTTTTTACATCTATACTTTCTTGTTTTGTGTTCTTCGTCATTTTCGACAATTTAACTTTATTTATTATTATTTATTTATTTTATTCTTTACTTAATCAGAATGGTATAAAACTTTTAAAGGTTTTGGTACTTGCTATGTAAATACACACAACAACAAAAAATCATTATTATTTATTTTTTTTATTCTTTACTTAATCAGAATGGTACAAAACTTTTAAAGGTTTTGGTACTTGCTATGTAAATACACACAACAACAAAAAATCATGGACCTGATTTGAAAAGGTTAAATGATCCTGAAAATAATAGTCACACATGTATTCCTCGCTGTTCAACATGACCGCTTTGGTAACCAAATGAAAATTAATTTCATCTGGTGGAAATGTTTGGTACTCCGCGAAACATTACTGGAAGCTCCTAAAATTTGAAATGCAACTTTTTTAGATACATGGCTTCGATTTTTCAAACATGTTTTGGAAAATGTGCATTTCTTATAAAATTAAAGAGTAGTGTTTTTGTGCATTTTTCACAATAAACGTACAATTATATAACTTTAAGTTTACTTTTCTTAAAACTTCTCTAAACTCTTTCACTTCAGCAATGATCTGCAGTGTGTCTATAAAAAGAGCGTAAACTAAACTAAAAAGTCTGTGCTTCATGACATTCAAGGTTTATGACCATTTAAGCTGGAAATTGAATTTTCATGTCTATTCTTAAAAAGTGGTTAACATGTAATAAATGGATTATAACTACAGCATAAATATAATTTAGTATGATAAAACCCCTAAAAATACAAAATAAATAAATAAACATTATCAAACCAAAATATAGTACATTTTATTTAATTGAAATTAAAATAAAAAATCAGTAATTCTTTACCGTCATCCAAGCAACACCAGAGGGTTAAATGTATAAATAAGATTTAAATCTAATACTTTTTTTTTTAATGATTCACTTTTTCTTTTTTTTAAGATTTAATTTTGGAACCCACTGCATGCCTAAAATTAAACCGGCAAAAGATAGTTCACTTTAGGTTTAAATATTTTCTGACTTGCAACATGCCACTTAACTGTACAGTGTTTTGTTTAGTGTGGCCTGTAAACATGCCTTGTTTTCTGTACCTCTCATCGGTCTCCAGCCTTTCTGGCCCATGGGGACAGGATGTGCTCGAGGGTTTCTGGCTGCCTTTGACACAGTATGGATGGTGAAGAGTTTTGCTCAGGGCAAAGCACCCCTTGATCTTCTGTCAGAGAGGTGTGAACGTGCTCCATCACCACTGCAACTCTCTAATGAAAAATATTTTTTGGTTAAAAAAAAAAACCCCAATGCCCTCTGTTTTTTTTTATTATAGGGAGAGCATCTATAGGCTGCTGCCTCAAACGACCGCAGAAAATATCTCAAAAAACTTTGAGCAGTACACCATAGACCCAGCCACACGTTACCCCAACCTCAACTCATCCTGTGTACGATCACACCAGGTGAGGCCGCTGCCCATTACCATGATATGCATCTGTCTTCCACCTGTAAATCATAATCTTTCTGTTTCAGGTTCGACATCTGTACATTAACGGAGAGCAGGACTTAAGTTCTCTGGAGCGCAGTGGACCCACACGCAGATCCGCAAACATCTCCAGACGAGGTAGATTCAATATTGTTTGTCTTAGAAATATAGCACCAAATTTGACCGCTTGATTCTGTTCTGATGTTGAAACGGTTCTTTCAGGGACTATGATCACAAAAATCAATGCGGATTCAACCAATCCCTGCATTTGCTTTGCTACAATTTTCAATTTTGTCTTATTTCTGCATTTCCACATAAAATTGGAAAAAGAAAGCAATGTCGGGTAATGATTCACCTTGACCAATTTCCCTTGAACGTGCTAACTCCATACTATAATCACAATATATGACTAATGTCTTATTTTCACTCAGCCCAACATTCAGATTCCTCATACTGTAATTAGGGAATATGATGTAGTGGCTCCATGAGGTCCTTGTTTGTCTTACATGTCTCTGTATATTGGCTTCAACTGAATCTGGCCTCACGAGAACAAAGATTTCCACACCCTCTACTCAATGAAAAGGGTCATGTTTCATAACCAAATATTTAACAAAAGCATGTACCGGCTTTTAGTAAACCTTACTTGCACTCTAGTGAGATTTTATGTGTTTTACTCTGCTTCATGTGCAATGAAAATAATAAAAAAAAAACAGACAGTGCAAGTGGCTTGTATCATCATAAGGGTTATGTATGTGTGTGTGTGTATATATATATATATATATATATATATATATATATGAGAGAGAGAGAAATATGAATAGAAATTGTAAAAAAAAAAAAACGGGTCCTTGATGAATAAAAGTATTAATCAAAATAAATTAATATCACTGAACCCAAACTGGCAAGTATTATAAAAAGCAGGGTCTTATTTGTCAACATTCAAAATTTTGTCTCTGAGTCAGTATATGTATTATGGAATATAAGTTTGCCGCTCAAAAACGATTCTAAACCTCCTAATGATGGTACAATTTGATTTCAGAGTCTGAGGTGCGTCCGAGCCGGCTGATGCTGTGGTGTCAGAAACAGACCCAGGGCTACAGGGGAGTAAATGTGACTGACCTTACGTCCTCCTGGAGAAGTGGCCTGGCTCTGTGCGCCCTCATTCACCGCCAGCGGCAGGACCTCATGTGAGCAAACTCATATTGTCATATTGATTCAGTCGCATGATCTCACTCTCATACGGTTTGACAAATGCTCCATTATTTAGCGCCTCTTGGATCTCACACACGTGGCGGTGCCTCCTTCCCTTAAGCCATCAAAACAAGTGGTTTCCTTTTTCTGAAGGACAATAGCGTTGATTTTCAACTTAATATCCCCTGTGGCTTTAATTTTTTATTCAATAGGGTGAATAGATCAACAGGGACAAATAGGGAAGAGAAGCATTTCCAAAAGAAAGGGGAAGAAACAACATGCCCATGTCTTGACTTGTCCTCTCTAATCAAAACAAGACTCATAATTTACACTGGCGATAGCATCATAAAGTAATTTTCACGTTTCTGAAATTGCCATTAATCTTGCATCCTCTTCTGGATGTGACGGGGACTGAAATTATAAATCAGCTCATCCAGTCATCACCATTCTGTTTGACAAATATTGTTGTTCACCAAGGATACAGATTCCGAGAACACACATTCTCAGTTTAATGGAATGGCATTTCCACCTGATAAGGTCTTTTTTTCCTGATGCTCTCTCCTGATCTGCCACTTTCTCACTTCTGTGGTCTGTTCTTCCTCCAGTGATTTTAACTCCCTGAACGAGGCAGACTGCGCTAAAAACAACCAGTTGGCGTTTGACGTGGCAGAGCGGGAGTTTGGCATCCAGCCGCTCACCACAGGAAAGGAAATGGATTCCGAACGGGGGCCAGACAAGCTCATTATGGTGCTCTACCTTTCCAAATATTATGAGATGTTCCACAACTCAACTCAGTCCAACACAGGTAGAGCTTTCCTCACTATTGCACCTCAATATAAAACACCAAATGAATTATCCAAAAAAAAAAATTATTTTGGGTGTATCAGTATTGTATTGTTATTAAAAAGTCTGAAATTTGTTAAATGTACTAAAATTCTGGGTTTAAATTTAAAAGAATGCTATATACCCCATGCACCCCAAATTTATTTTAATACTCTTCTTAAATGTACTTTATGCCAAATAAAGTGTGAAGATCTCAATTGCCACCATTTAAAGAATGTTGATCTCCACATTTGTTATTTAACCATTTTCAGATGTAGATTAGCTTTATAACATGTTAAAGAGCTCTATGCATTGCACTGGATAGCAGTGCATGTTACTCATTCTGCATGAGTTACAGCAAGGCATTTTAAAAATGTTGGCATCGCAGATGTTAACTTGCAGATTGTGGGGTGCGGTGTTAGCTGATTTGTGCATCTGCTGTACACATGCTCTCTGGTTTTGAGTGTTCTCCAACTTGTAATGTATTAACAGTTTATTTTTAAATTCTTACTGTAAGCGTCAGCAGTGTGGTATTAAAGGCACATGCTAGCATCTTGTTGATAACGCTGGTAGCATTTCTTGTACATTTACATTGACAGTATGATGCTAAAGAGTCTTATGTTGTGTTTGCAGGTGTTCCCAAAGAGACTGATAGAAATAATGAAGACTATTCATCAAAAACGGCAAACTCTCATTACAACTCGTTAAATAACACACAGCCAAGGAAGAGAATCCCAAAGGTAGCATTTTTACCCTGTTATCTTCCTCTGTGACATAAATTGACACTTTAATCAATGTGAACCGAACCTACATCTCACTTCTTTATCCAAAGGTTGATAAGAAGTTGGAAGACAATGACACAAACAAAAAGAGGAAGAAGGCTAGCAGTCACCTGGAGGAGGTATGTTTACTTGCCCTTTTGGTGTTGTATGTTTTCCTTCTAAACATTGTTTATTGCTTTACTTCCTCTAATCGGCCGGTTTCTTTCTCCAGCTAACGTCCAATCAGAGTGCGCCCCCTGTAGGTGAGAGAGAGGAACAGAAGGAAAATAAGGTGCGCTTCATGGCAACTCAACTGCTGGCCAGGTTTGAGGAGAACGCACCAAGCTCTGGTTTGCGCAGACAGGTACGGCTCAACATCTCCGCTTTCTTTCTTTTATTAAAGAAGCCTACTGTATGTCCATCAGGAGATATTACTACATTTACGGTTCTTAAGGTCTTCTAAGCGTTAGCTGCTGAAATAACAATGTATATTGAGTCTATTTGAGGAGTTTTAGAGTAATCTTTTGTCTTGTATCAAATGGTCGTTTTACCATTTGAGAAAGTTGGACCGTGAACTGCTCATGTGGTACCGATTCTCTTGAGGCAGTAGAACGAGCAGCCGGGATCTAATCCGGCTCCTTAACCATGCCTGTAATTCCATATGAATACCTGTCTTTGTGCAGTGAACGTAAAACCTCTGGTTCATCATATTCAGGATCTGAGCATCACAGACCACAGTGAAGATATTTGATTTGGATGTGTGATGGTACATTTCAAAACATGACGGATGTTTTGTTTGACTGTCAAACAGATGTTTTATGTAGATGTGATACAGTTTTCAAGAAGCATGTGTAGTGGTTTTTCAAGAAAAAAAGTTTAAATCAGAAGAATAAATGTTTTGACTAGTTGTAATCCCTAATGCAGTGCGATTTTTCACAGTCAGCCTTCTGTTTTGCTGTCGGCTTTCCTTTTTTGAGATTAGCAGCGGTCATTAAATGTTCAAGCTGTTCAATTATAAGCTTAAAGGATGTAGGTCACTCATGGAGCGTTAATTCTCCATAACTGAATATGAACATCTACAGTAATGAACTTTCTTTGCTGTGCAGTTGAGAAGTTGATCATAAGGCAATCTGAGGTTTTAAGCATTTTATACTGTTTCATTCAGTCCACACCACAAATATAGCGATAATGCCACTGAAAAAAACGATATCGCAATTTCAGGGTGATTTTTTTTTTTAATTATTTTTTTCCAGCTGATGAACAAGAAAAACAGTGACAGCCTATCAGAATTCACCAGACTTTAAAGAGCTTAAAGGGATACTCCACTTTTTTTTTGGAAATAGGCTTATTTTACAACTACCCCAGAGTTAAACATTTGAGTTTTACCGTTTTCGACTCCATTCAGCCAATTTTCTGATATTTAGAAGAATATCAATAACCAGAGAGTTTCTGGTCTCATTGACTTCCATAGTAGGAAAAAAATATACTATGGAAGTCAATGAGACTTCTTAATATCAGAAAATCGGCTAAAAGGATTCGAAAATGGTAAAACTCAACTGTTTAACTCTGGGGGAGTTGTAAAATAAGCCTATTTCCAAAAAAGTGCAGTATCCCTTTAAGCATTTAAAGTGGCAGACTGCATAACTGAAGCGCATACTTGGAACAAACAGAACGATATCGTCCGCTGGTCTGGATGCTAATATAGTTATACTTATGGTATTTGTTCTTGATGTGAACGGGCCTTTCCTTTTTCTGTGGCTTTTTCTGCATTCTTCTGATCTCTTTCTATCTGTCCTGTTTCATCTTCCATCTCCCCTGGTGCAATGTTACCCAAACTAGTCTGAATCTGAGACCGACTCTGTTGCTGACCAGCCCGTATCTCTGGACATGACTGAAAACCCTCGCTTTGCCAAACCTAAGAGCCAGCCCGCACCCTCTCTGCCCCAAACCAAACCAAAATGGCAGGTACACTCAGCCAGCGTGTGAAACATCCATCATTCCACATTACTTACAATCACATGCATCAGTGTATTGATTTCATGTGTGTGTCCACTGCTGATGTGACGCACATCCATGATGTTTCACTTGATCGACATTGTTCCTAGAATAACATTCCTATCAATCAATATGTTTTCCTATACCATACTACTATATGTTTTCCCATTATCAGTCATTCCATGTCAGTGGTTGTTGATCCAGGAACACATCCTTTTTGGGTGAATAATGTTAAAGGTCTTTTATGGGGTATCGTGAACGTGATTTCATGTTGAAGTACATGTTTGTTGATCCTGGAGTAACGCCCCTCAAATCTGATTGGTTGATTGGAAAGTTTGTCAAGTTAGGCTTACAACCAGGCTGCTTCAACATCAGTGTTATTCATTATCATTTCACTCTGATTGTAGGGATAAGTTATGGGGTAGGGTTAGGTTTAGTGGTAGGGATAGGTTTAGTAATACATTCTAACATGGGAATAAAATGTTGATGCAGGAACATGTCTTACTTGGCAAAGTATGCCATTTCGATATGCCAGTTTGAATTTAGACATAAATCTAAATAGGGATGCACAGATATATACACCTATGCCAATAATAACCCAATAATTATTTCATGATATGGCTAATAACCAAATTTATACTATTTTGTATTATTATTTTTTATTTATATAAAATTCAAATTTAAACGATTTAATATAATTCTTTAATTAAAAATATTTTAAAGAAAATGTAATTAAACATATTTTTTAAATAAATGTAAAATAAAACACTTAAACTTAAATAAATTGATGGTGCAAGTCAATTTAAACATCACAACGTTATAATGTGGTTGAAGAAAAATGGAAATTCATTTTAAGATTTGAGATAATATTTATAAATTATTACCAATTAATTTCATTATTTAAAAAAAATAAATCTGTAAAAAAAAAACAACAAAAAAAAACAGTAATAATTTAGAAGAGTTAAGTCCCAGAAAAAATAATCTAAATGTAAACTAGGAAATAAGCATGAACAATTCAAATATCCAATATCCTCAGTAGGCTACGATAATTGGAAGTCTAATATGGCACTCAATCATCCCTAATAATTTTTTAGTGAATCTGGCTTCAACTTGTCTCATGTGTCCTTTCAGCCATCTCCTTATCTAAGACTGCTTGAATCTCAAACGCGGAATGAGACCCCCGAGCACACAGAAATCGAGTCCAACTACAAGAACACTGAAATTCCCTCAAGTTATCAAGCCAGCGAGTCTCGTCCCAGATCTCCTCACATTCCCTTCAAAGTGCTCCAGTCGGATAGTCATCTGCCTTCATCGACAACAGACCCCTCACATTCACCCCCGTCATTCACTCCAGCCCTGGGTGGGACGTTGCACTGCCTGCAGAAGCTGGAAGAGGAAGTCAGTCAGGTGAATGCTGTGATGCATGGATCCAAAACAGACCAATTAAAACACTTTAGGAACGGCATAGTAAATATCTGGCAACCACCCATAACAAAACAAAAATGTATGCATTAAAAAAAAAATAATTTAGATGATTACTTGGCCAATTTGATGTTGCATGCCATGCATGAATGTTTGTATTGTAAACTTGTATAAACTCATGGTTTTCCTTTCCGGCCTGCTTTCTGTGTCATCTGCCTTCGAATTATTTGCAGAGAAAAGTGCAAGCTGAAATGACTAGACAGTTCAACAAAAAGAGCATTAAAGAGCGAGCTCAGCAACTGAACGGTCTGTTCACTGGCACACCACCTCCACCACCACCTCAGGTGAAAAGAGAAGAGTTGCCCGTGTCCGTAGTCCAAGTGCATCACTAATATTCGAGCATGATGCGTGCTGTGTGTTCACAACTGCAGTGGCCAGTTTAGTGTGTTTTACCAAGTTGACGATGTGAACTGAGTGCTTTTAGTTTTTGGTGTAACTGAAAATAGCCTCAGTATCTATAATGTCTTGAACTGTTCAGTTAGTTTGGCCTTCCTTGACCTCACGAGGGATTTTCCCTCTCTGAGGTTGAAAGAACTCCTGCATCCGGTGATCTCCATGCTTTATTTACATTAACCTTTTCTTTTTACATCCCGATTATATAATTATTGAACAGCACAACTGAAGCAGAAGAATCGCAGAGCAGTTTGTTTGGTCAGCATGCTTTCATTTCAGCAGAACTAATCAGGAATGCCTCAAATAGGCACGTTATGCTTGGCCGTTTCGCTGAATGGAGTCCTCTGTTCTCCCGCTCTGTCCGTCTTTCACTTTTTCAATCTCTATGAAATATGAGACCAATATGATTATTTTAAGAAAGTGATTTGGTAAATAATAATATTATTATTATATTAATTGTTATTTATTGTAGTAGTTCATTTATACATGTATGTAATTATTTAAAGTCATAGTCGTCATTTCAATATTAGCTACACAATGATAGTAGATTAGTTTTATTTATTGTAGTAGTTTGTATCTAAAATAATGTTTAATATTCAATATTAGCTACACAATAATAATAATAAATTATTAGCTTTAGTAATTTATTTACAAAAAATAACAAATGACCAAATATATAGCTATTACTACTTACTTCTACTACTACATACTACTTATGACCACTTATGACTACTACCACTACCACTACATACTACTTACTACTTACTACTACTACTCACGACTACTTATTACTACTTACTACTACTACTACTCACGACTACTTACTACTACTTACTATGACTACTACTTAGTACTACTACTACTCATTATTATTAGAATTGGTGTTCAAATATTTGTTGTAATCATGTCATTTCAATGTTACCAACATAATAGTATTATTATTATCACTACTATTAGTAGTAATTTATTTTGACAACAAATGTTTTATATAATACTAATTATCTACAAAAATAAATATAATACTGTAATATTAGCTACAATAATAGCTGATTATTTTGTTTATTATTATAATTATGATTTGTAGTTGTAATAACAAAATATATTATTTTTATTACACGACTTGTATCAACAAATGAATCCGTTTATTATTAGTAGTAGTAGTGCAATAACATCAATATTTATAATTATTAAATATCTGTCCTTCCCTTCTGTCATCTTGCATTCAGTGCCTGAATAATCTGGAGATTGTAATGCGTTATTTCTTCTTCGTCTTTCTGCTCTTCTGCTCTCCTCACACAGGCAGATGAAACTCCTTCGCTTTCTCCTTCTCCTTTCTCAGTCCACACTATCACACAATGCTCTACTCGGTCTTGTCTTCTGTCTCCTGTTCCTTCAGTGCAACACGAGCAGGTAAAACATGATACTGGTCGTTTCAGGAGCTGACTGCATCTGCACAGATGAGTCACAGAGATCAGTTTGTTTTAACGCCTGAATGCAAGTAATGCTGAAAGGCATTTTCCCATTGGTTGTATAGTGCAGTGAAGATCCAGAAACACAGCTGAGCCACAATAAACACGCAGATCGCACTGAAATCAGACGCGTAGAGTGCCTTGACTCCTCCAAACAGGTATTCAAGATGCTGATAGTAGTCCAGTGACAACAAAAATCACTCTTCCCTATAGTTTTCCACTTTTCTTTACCTTTTCCTGATTTGCATTTGCATTTACTTTCTATTCTTTCTCTTCCTTCACTACTGATTGCTAGAGAACAGTGGGGAAGGTTTCCTCTGCCATTGGGGTTAAAGCCGCTACATTGGCCATCTTATATGAGACCGATCACAGACCTAACAACCCCTTTACCCTCTCGCTGGTAAGCACTTTCTGTCCTGGGACAAGATGACCATGTTTCTTGTTTCTTCAGGCTGCAGAATCCTCAAATATAAAGAGAAGCCTTGATGTGAATCAGAAGTCATTTCATGTTCCTGACAAAGATTCAGTCTGTATTAGCCTCAGGATGTAGGCCAGCATCATGTGTTTTTCTTTCATTTCTCAGTTTTTTTTATGTAAACTGATGTTTAAATCTTGTGATCTGTAGAAAGTGGAAAAACTGTGTATGTTTTGCTGACGGCCACAACTTTGTGACATTTTCTGTAGTTAAGAGAGTCTTTGTCCACAGATAGAGGCCAGAAGGTGTGCAGAATGTGGGGCGCTAATATATTTTTGTATCTGGCTCTAAGCACAAAGCTTTTCGGCTCATTTTGTCAAGAAAAATACTTAACTATTATGCCCTTTTCATCTTGTGTGATTGCACAGTGTGGCTCTGACCTGCTAATAAGTTATAACTTATGCTAATAAGTGATCATTTGTGGTCTTTTACTTCATGGACTAAGTGGTTTCCTAGCAGGTTTTGCCCTAATTTTCCATTAATACGCCTGGTCAGTGCTAGCAACATGGTAAAATACATCAGCACGCCATTTATTTATTTGTTTGTTTGTTTGTTTCAGACGAGCATGCGTAAGGAGTTTCCTCAGGGTCTGGGCGGCAGCGACACATGTCACTTCTGTAAGAAGCGTGTGTATATCATGGAGCGCCTCAGTGCAGAGGGATACTTCTTCCACAGAGAGTGTTTCCGCTGTAACATCTGCGGCTGCACACTGCGTCTGGGCGCTCATGCCTTTGACTCCAACCAAGGTGTGTTATTCGTGAGGATTGCATTTATGCCAGTTTTATTCATTAGACTGCTGTAGTGTTGAATGGAGAAAATGGTTCACTGTTGTCGTTTTCTTGCAGGCAATTTTTACTGCAAGCTGCACTTTTCTCAGCAAAAAATCAGCAGTAGGCATCGAAGAGGAGAGGTAATGTTAATATGTTCGACAACAGTCAGTTATAGAGTTCATAATACAAAATATTTGACTTAAGAATGCTGTGAACAGAACTATTTTGTGGTAATGTATTAAAGGAGTAGTTCACTTTAAAAAAAAAAAACTTTTGCTGATAATTTACTCACCCCCATGTCATCCAAGATGTCCACGTCATTCTTTCTTCAGTCGAAAAGAAATTAAGGTTTTTGATGAAAACTTTCCAGGATTTTCTCCATATAATGGACTTCAATGGGAACCAAACGGTTCAAGGTCCAAATGTTTCTGTGCTGCTTCAAAGGGCTTTAAACGACACTAGATGATGAATAAGGGTCTTATCTTCCCTTCGAGTCATGACTCGAAAAAAGATTTGTTCGTTTGAATGAACGAGTTTGAACAGGTCAACGAGTCACGAACGCGCATCACAGAACAGAGTAAGGCGACCATTTGTGCTTATAAAACGTACTTTTTTTTTATTATTTTTTATTTTTTTAAATGACCGTTTCGCTAGATAAGACCCTTATTCGTCGTCTGGTGTTGCCCTTTGAAGCTGCACTGAAACTCTCATTTGGACCTTGAACCGTTTGGTTCCCATTGAAGTCCATTATATGGAGAAAATCCTGGAATGTTTTCATCAAAAACCTTAATTTCTTTTCGACTGAAGAAAGAAAGACATGGAAATCTTGGATGACATGGGGGTGAGTAAATTATCAGCAAAAGTTTGTTTTAAAAGTGAACAACTCCTTTAAAGCAGAATGGTTTTGTTTACTGTATCACATCATAATTTTAGTTGTTTTATTGTGTTTAATAGCAAATGAGGTGCACAAAAAATGTATGACATTTAAGTGAATGCTAATTATTGTTGTTAATGTGATTTTAATAATTATTAATGTTAATAAACTATAGATTATTATTATTATTATTATCCAGTCATATGATTTATTATTGTTTCATTATTATAAAGTGAAAATATTATCATTGTTATTAATCTTTATAATTTTTTGTTAATATTATTATTATTATTATTATAATTATAAAATGACAATATTATTGTTGTTTTATACTGGTATTATTTATAATATATCATTTCTAGTTAATAAAATTAATACAAATTAATAAAAATAATAATCTAGATTTGTTTGATATTATAATAATAATAATAATAATAATAATAGCTTATAATGAATAATAATTCAGTCTTGTTGTTTTTCTTATTATAAAATGAAAATATGATTATCTTAATGTATTATGCTGTATTACATTAATACAGCATAATTTATGTAAACAAATGTGACTCTCCTCTTCTGTTTCTTCACATCATCACACAGATCAACGGAGGCAGCAGACCCTCGTCCAGCGCTAGCTCAGAATACGCGGCCACCGACGGCCTCCGTGGCCAGCCCTCAGGTATTAGGAAATTTGGAATTTCCCTTATTAGGAAAAGTCTGCACTGGCCAATGCACGTGGGCCGCACACTGTTCGGTTCCCCCCGCCAGCTCGCCCGCTGGATGTATAAGGCGGCCCGGGCCGTAGGGCTACACATCAGAGAGCGCCAGGAGGACTATGTATTCCTTTATGAGCTGCTGAGTCTGGGTGTGCCCTTCATGTACGTGCTGCATGAGATCACGGCCCAGATGAGCCGAGAGGCCGTCGCTCCCTCCCCAGTGAGCATGATGTAGTCACTCCAGCGCTACCTGGGATGCGGTACTGCTGGACTGACGAGGGAAGGGGCTTCTTAAACTCTGTAGACCGGCTACACTGCCACGCTTAGTTTATTTGCCTATATTAGTTATAGTTTTGTGATCTATACGAAAGACGTTTCACCCATAATTCAAATTCTGTCATTTACTCACCCTCATGTCGTTTTAAACCTGTTTGACTTGCTTCTGTTCAGGTTTGGAATGACAAGAGTGAGTAAATGATGACACAATTGTCATTTTTGGATGAACTGTCCCTTTAAGCTGCAACTTCATTGGCCTACAGGGTTTAAGAATCATTCAGTGTTTGTATATTCATAATAAGATCCAAAGCTGATAAACTAAGAGCACTTTACTGAAGGGTTTGCCGCTTCATCCTAACTGCCTGAAACTGCCGGTTAACGTTACTGCGACGTTAAAGTTCGCATGTCCCCTCATGTTATGTGCAATGGAAATGCCAAACAGAATTAAAATGCATTTTGATGACTGTTAATGAGGAGGACTTTATCTTTCTGTTGTTGTTGTTAAAATGTTCACGATTTTTGTAGTTTACAGCCTTTTTGGGTACAACTACTTAAACTTGGTGTTTTTTTTTTTATTTGTGATGTAATGCAAATAGTCGTTATTGGTGAAATGCATAGTTTTTCCTAATGTTAAAGTGGAGGAAATGTCCTTCGGGACCACCGTGACTTCAATTGTTTAATCAATTGGTGTGATGTAAAGCTTTAAAATGATTTTTTTGTTTCCTTTCACTGTTTTATCAGTGTCTAAGTGTACTGAATATGCATAATTATAGTTTTTTTTTTGCAAAATTCACCAATGATTTTAGTGCTATTTCTCTCTCAATTTCCTCCTTTCTCTTCATATTTCATTCTTCCCATCCTGTCCCACATCATATATAGTCTGTTTCAAGTTTCCAATGCTCCAACCCCTGATTGGCTGAACCGTGAGAGCAGGACCGCGATTGGCCTGCGTGGGTCAGGTGATCAGGTTGTTTGCTTCGCACTGGCTCCCTGCATATTCCTTGACTATAATATTAACCCTATTATTGTGAATGCAGCATGGGTCTAATGTATGAACACTTAAGCGTCACAAAACATCACCGTCTCTCACAGAAAGACGGGATTGCGTTTGTTTGTACCCAGAGCTAACATACTAACAGAAGTGCACTTGAACGCTTGACTATCCCAGCATGCTTTTTGAATGCATCCCTCACCGCGTCCCGTAAAGTAACCTCCCCTTCTTTCTCTCCGTGTTTTGTCCTCTCTGTTGCAGAGGCTGCTTTACTATCCCAGTCCCATGTAAGACCACTTTCTTGTTCCTTTTCCTAAAAACAAACTGAGGTCGTTAGATAAGAAGACTTTAGTTTTGCACAATTTAAAAGTCCTTTTGTTTTTTTGTAAACTTTAGCTTACTGTTTCTTGTACATTTCACAATGAAAGACTGTTTATCTTAATTTATAATATATTTAAAAGTTGTACGCATAAAATAAATCCATTTTTAACTCTAAAAGTTTGTTTCTGCCTTTTTGTCTACGATTCACTGAGCTTCCTGTAACCCACAGCCGTCCCAAAGTGTTTGTATTCATCAGTGCAGTGATGAAAAGTTCTATACAAATATTTTGCTGCCAAGCAATTAATATGAAATGCAACACTATCACAGGTCAGCGCTCAATTAACCCTGTGCTAAATTTATCACATTCACATACACAACCCTCCCCATTTTTTCCCCCCACATTTTTTAACTTCACATCCTACGATTTAAAGCATTGGAACGTCAACCTTTTTCTTTTGGTACATACATCAGACCCATTTAAAATTATGTCTGAATTCTTGTATAGTCCAACTCAACTTGGTTCTTTTGGGTCTTTTCTATCCTTTCCTTTTATCTTCTTTTGGGTACTGCATTGCCTCCTGTTTTGAATTTAAATGATACAGAATAATCATGAAAATGATTTACCTTTATGTTCTGTTGAGGTTGACTTGATAATACAGTACTTTTTAAAAATGAAAAAATATACCTTTATAACCTGACACAAATGTTTATTTTTTGAGCTCTTAAATTGTCTTTGGTTTCTCGCACCTCAAACAGAGCATGGAGGGTTAAATTATTTTGATTGATTCATATCCATGAATTTTCATGAATTTCAGGAATTTTGCTTATTTAAAACCTATTTTTTTATAAAGATTCACTGGGTCAAAATGAATGAAAACATATTCAAAGACCTCCTGGTGTCTAACTCATTTGACAGACAAAAATGCAAAATTGAGTGCATTATCATATACATAAATGATGATCATGGAGCTTATTAGAGAAAAAGAGTGTGCTAAATAGTGAAAGATAAAAACTATTGTTGAGCATCAATCAAAACAGCCATTCATACAGACTAGATTTTAGTGTATCTGCTTAATATTAAATACGAGATGAGAAATTAGTTCATATTTAGTGATGTTTTTACATATCATCATCTAATGAAAGTTTCAAATAGCTTATACTGTCATTCAAACAGGAATTCAGCTTTTACAAGCCATTGAAATAGCCATCAACTGAGGTCTGCCGGTAATATTTTACTAGTTAGAAATGTTCTATTCTAGGGACATGTATGTGGTATATAATAACATTATTAATAATAATACCAAATATTTAAATATTTTATCGGTTTACTTCATTTATTATTATTACTACTACATAATAACAATAATAATAATAATAGAAAGTTGTTGTAATAATAACAAAGAGAATGTCAATTAATAAATGTATTATTGTTCATAATAATAATAATAAATAATATTAATAAAGTAACTTAATGAATTTAAATAATAGATTTGAAGATTGCATTTTATTATTATTATCAATAAAATTAATGTATTATTATTACATTTCTCATCAATTATTTATTATTCATTATTGATGATGATGATGATGATGATGATGATAATAATAATAATAATAGTAATATGATAGAGATTAGTGATATAATAATAATAAAATGCAATCTTCAAATCTATTATTTAAATTCATTAAGTTACTTTATTATTATTATTATTATGAACAATAATACATTTATTAATTTACATTCTCTTTGTTATTATTACAACTTTCTATTATTATTATTATTATTATCATCATCAACACTGAATAATAAAAAAAATGATGAGAAATGTATAATAATAATAATAATAATACATTAATTTTATTGATATTAATAATAATAAAATGCAATCTTCAAATATAATTTTATTGATATGAATAATAATAAAATGCAATCTTCAAATATTATTTAAATTCATTAAGTTGCTTTATTAATATTATTATTATGAACAATAATACATTTATTAATTTACATTCTCTTTGTTATTATTACAACTTTCTATTATTATTATTATTATTATTATTATTATTGTTGTTATTATGTGGTAATAATAAAAAAGAGAATGTAAATTAATAAATGTATTATTGTTCATAATAATAATAATAAATAATAATAAAGTAACTTAATGAATTTAAATAATAGATTTGAAGATTGCATTTTATTATTATTAATATCAATAAAATTAATGTATTATTATTATACATTTCTCATCAATTTTTTATTATTCAGTATTTATGATGATGATGATGATAATAATAATAATATGATAAAGCTTATTCATTTATTTATCATGTGGTATTAATAATATGAATAACACTCTAAAAAATGCTGGGTTGTTTCAACCCAATTTTGGGTCAAATATGGACAAGCCCAAATGTTGGGTTAAAAATGCAATTAAATGTACAGTTGAAAGTTGAAGGTGAAGTTGGGTTAACTTGAATTACATTTTTAACCCAACATTTGGGTTTGTCCATATTTTTACCCAAATTTGGGTTAACAAAACCCCAGCACAATACAAATTTAGTAATTAAATTAATAAATCGAGTATTAATAATAATAATAATTATTTTTATTATTAGTTGTTGTGCTGGTGATGTACAAGGTACGTAGTCATTTCTCAGCATAAAGTGCATGATAGCAGAAGTCCAGTTTCTGAACGGAGTGTGTCGTGTGTGTGCGTGGACCCCGCAGGAGCCGAGTCGGACTCCAGAAGTCGTCAGTGTTTGCAGAAGCCCAGCGCTCCGGCTGAGAGTACAGAGGCGACGGCCCTCTCAGACACAACAGAGCTCATCAACATGAGGTCGGGTCAGAATTTACCATGAGTCATGACGAGGAGCTGTATAGTGTAGACTTGTATACTCTAGTCATGTGTGTTGACGGCCCATATGAGACTGAGAGATACTCTTATTTCATTATTTCCACTATCATGAACATTGTTAACATTAATTCTAATTAATATTATTATTTATAATTAATTGTAACGTATTATTGATTTATTTTAATCAAGATAAAACACATTTAATTATTTTAAAATGATAATTTGTGTGATTTATAATACTTCATGCCTTTTATGTGCATGTTTTTGTAGTGAAATGAAAGATTCATCTAAAAAGCCCGATGCTGCAGATTCTGCTCCTGCATGTCTCGATCCTCAACTGCAGAAAGGTCAGTGAACAGCTGATGTTAGTTACATTTTTCACAGGATCTCATAATATTGCCTTTTACAATGGCCCAAAAATGGGGTCTGTTCCTTTAATTTATACATTATTTACTAGCTCAAAAGTGTTGATTTTACACATTTTAGCCATCATTAGTGGAACTATAGAATAGTGAGCTATTAAATTGTGGAATTTTGGAAGCCATGTTGGTCTCTGCTGGGTTCTCGTCTGTCTTTTGAATGAGGTTAATGTTATTAAACGATCAATGCCACTTTAAGCGTTCATTCTGATGTCCTCTATTCATCAGTGAAACACTCCACTGCAAAGGGAGAAATTACCAACAAAAACAACCTCTGGAGGAAGAAAATTCGATCCAGTAAGTATCATTCTTCCAGTGTTCCATGAAAAAAACAACCATGGGAACCTTCAAACATTGTTGTAAGCCACGATCTTAAACCGTAGGACCTATAGATTGAGTTTCTATGTACTTATGTTTCTGTTCAAGGATGTTAAACAGCTCAGAGTCTCTGTGTCTCGACTGAACGCTTAACCTTGCCTGTTGTAGTGGTGATGTCAGGCGCCACACGTGCGCTAATCTGATTCTGAATTCATGTGTTTGTTAATCCTCACTGGATTAATATCAGGCGTCATACATGTTCTATTAATAAAAGCTAATGCTGCTTTTGGTCACCCTGAACACATGTTCTTCATTATTAGAGCTCCATTTCTTTATATTTAGCTCTGAAGTAAATAGCTGAAACCAAAACTCTGAAGGCATTATAGAAATAGTTTGAGACAACTTCAGTAAAATGTTTTTTTGTTTTTTATGCTGGTCATATCCACCCTCTTCTCTAGAGGGCGCTGCTGGTCTGTTTCACAGCTATTAAAATAGACCAGGATTTAGTATAGTATTCAGACTATATATATTTTCTTCTTGAGTCCAAAAAAAAAAAAACCTGCATAAATCTGAAAATTTTTAAACCGAAATGAAGGCCTAGTACTAGAGCATAAATGCAATGTATCATAAAAAAATATATATATATTTCATATGCAAGCTAATGGTGTAGTAGTTGATAAGTACTAAAAACACAGCATTAATGAATAGATGAGAAGTAAACAAAAAAAAAAGATATATTATCTGTATGATTAAAAATGTTTATTTTTTTGTACAATTACTCAATCAATTGTTGGGGTCGTATAGACCCCGAAGCCCAGAAGTGTAAACAGGAAACGAAGACCATTTGAAGGTTAAAAAAACACTTGCGTTATTATTTATGTTATGTGATTTGATAACAACAATAATTTATTATGAATTTGGCTATGAGAAAAATTGTGTACAGATATTTTTAAGCTAGGTAGCCATTTCTCAACAGAGAGCATTATTATTAGTAGTAGTAGTATCTATTCATTTAACCATTATTCATGTTTTTATTGCTATTAATAATGTTAATTAGATCTGTGGTCACTTCTCAAAGCTCTTTTGTGGCATCATTTCCTCACCCAGCCATGCCCCTCGTCCTGCTTAAGAAATTTCACCGTGGGAAACCAGACGGTAAAACTGAAGCCCCTGGCAAGGACGACGGAGACTCAGACTTTGAGGAGATCCATGAATCTGTAAACGGATTTTCATTCTCTTTTTTTTGTCTATCATTCTATCATCACGTCTATCTCCGAATGACTTAATTGCCAAAACCGTGTATAAATTGTTTGATAAGTCACTGTTCTTAAGTTCCATTAGCTGTTAAAGATGGTCTTTTCTCACACAGCTTTCCCCAAAAAAGCCTGCAACACAGACTACAGAGTCTGTCTGCCCCCTACTGGAGGACAAGAACTCAACAGCTCTTGATGAGATCCCAAAGATCCCTCTATATCGTGCACATTTTCATCCTGAAACCCCAAAACCCAGCACTTCCTCTCCAGAGCCTGTCGTCCCAGCCGTTCCCTCAGAGGCAAAGTCCTTCAGCCCCAAGAAGAAGCTCACGTTGTCTTTATCCGAGAAGGAGAAGCTGCTCAACTGGGAATTAACCCCACCTGGAAAGCCTTCAACTTCTGAAGGGGAACAACATGACAGGACCTCTACGAATCCTCGAAATGATCAACCAGAACCAGAAGCTCCACCGAAACCAAGCCGTCCCCAACCCGAGCCCACTCCTCCACTCTTCGGCTTCCAACAGTGGGCCAACAGTCTCCGCAAGTCCTTCTCCGCCAGCAAAGGGAGCAACCCTGTGGTCCTCAGGAGAAACCGGCCTTTGAAAGCTAGGCCGTTGTCTGAGGGCTCCTTCAACCTCAGTGGTTTGCTTGGCAGCAGTATTCAGAGCAGCCAGGATGAGGAACACAGCTGCACGTCTACCGACGAAAGTCAGTCCAGAGCGAGGACTGGAAGCGAGCTCACCACGTTACTGGAGCAGGTGGCTCTCGGCTCCAAGAAGGGCACAAAAGATGACATGGCCTCCTTACCGCCCAGAAAACTCAATTTCTTCTCCTCCCTGCGCATTAAGAGGGGCGAAGGAGCAGATAAGAGCAGAGGAGACGACCAGAAAGACATCTTGACCATTCTTTCCAGGTTTAGAAGCAAAGGTAATTGCAGGTTAATGGTTTCAAATTATAGGCCGACCGATAAAGGATTTTGAAGGCCGATACCGATACAAAAATTTGTTGGTTTTAAAATCCGATATTCCGATATATCGGCCGATATTTTTATTTTTTTTATTTCAGAAACGCACAACAAAATATTGAGTTTAGAGAACTGATGGGATGTTCTTTTAATAGTTATTAAAGCAATGGTTGTCTCATGACCAACTCACCATGAACACACTTCACCGATTATCTCACTCACGGATAATTGGTTCTCTCTGCCCGACTCTGGCTGGATCAGCAGGTTACAGGATGTGTGGCGCGTTATACACGAGTGTTGCCAACGGGGACGGTGTAGAGTGCCCTCTGGTGGACAAACTATACAACTCCAACACTCATGACATGGTTGAAGGGTGATTCGTCCGTTTTTATTTTATTTTTGAAATATTCATTTATCGGCCATCATAACTGCCGATACCGATATTTTAGAAAATGCCTAATATCGGCCGATAATATCGGCCTGCCGATATTTCAAATCAATAAATATAAACAAGGAAAGCACAAAGTGCAAGCAGGAACACGTTCACTCTTCTGAACATAACCGTTACCATTATCATGCATATGTAAGATATGTGAGTGAGTGTTAGAAATGTACTTGGTGCTTTTTTCGTCTTCAAACCAAACTTACATCTTCAGCCGACAAAGTTTAATTCCCGTCTGGCTAGCGCTCTTCCCATAATGTTTTGAACTCGTTTACACTACGAAAGCAATCCTGTCGAATGTGTTTTCGACTACCTCTCGAAGCTCTTATTTGTTTATTTAGGTATTGACCGATAATTCCTTGACCTAAATCATATTTAAAAAAAATTGTATCCACAGCTTCTGCTCCGGAACCACAGCAACAGGAGTCCAACTCATCCAGTGAGGAGGAACATGACCCAGACTCACAAAGGGTAAACAGCGCTTCTCAGCACTTCTCCTAAAGAAACAACTAATGTTATTCCAACTCTGTGTGCAATCTTCTACAAATTTCAAACACAAATCCCAGTTTGAACAATGACTTTTTTTGCTCATTATTTGCTATAAAGACCCACAGTGGCACCTCACGGAAGAAAAAGGAGAAAACCGCAGTCCAACAAACCAAGAGAGATCAGCTGAAAAGACTTCACAGGGCTCAGGTATGCCACGCATAAACACATTTATACAACTAAATGAGTCACCAGAGTGTTATTGTATTCAAAAAAATGTAATTAACAAATATCAAGATAGAGTGATAACCTAAATAACTCATTTATGAACTACTCTTTGAGGATGTTTTGTCAGATTTATCCTCTTACTGGGGACATTTTCCCATAAATTTCACTGCAAAACATGGCTGCTTTAGATACGTACATATGAATTGCATATTTTCCAGTTAGTCAATGTATATTCGGGTTGTCTGGTGTGATTGGCAGGTAATCCAAAGACAACTGGAGGAAGTAGAGGAGAAGCAGAGAGCTCTGGAGGAGAGAGGTGTGGCTCTGGAGAAGGTCCTCAGAGGAGAAACTGGTACGGAATATTCAAACACAGTCACACATTATTACATCTAGAAATATATTATTTAAAGTGCCTCATTATCAGTCCCATTACATGTCCCCGGTCTCCATCCACTCACTTTGTGATGGTGATATGATTATTTAAAGGGGTGTTATGACACTTAAGAGTCGACTTTCATTTCGGTTGCTGACAGCTATACAAATGAAGCATGCAATGCCGTCGGCCTATCAAGCGTGCAAACTTGCAGTCGCGAACAAGATTTCACAACCTTATGCCATAGACTTGTTCTTGAATTCATTATTATATTATTTTTAACTCTATTGGTTTTGTTTTACCCTGTTTATTGTATATGTTGTACAGGAAGTCAGCAGGGAGTGACTTGATAGGGTTTCTCTTCTTAGATTGATTTGATGACTTGCATACAATTAGATCTTTCTTTTTCTTTTTTAGTTTAATATAAAAAATGTATAGTTGTGTATGTATATATTAGGGCTGTGCAAAAATTAATTGCGATTAATCGCATCCAAAATAAAAGTCTGTGTTTACATAATATATTTGTGTGCTGTATATAATTATTTTGTATATATAAATACCTATGCATGCATGTATATATTTAAGAATTATTTGCGCTTAAATTCTGTATATATATATATATATATATAAAATACAAAATCTATATTATATAAATATTTTATATATGAATAACACATTTAATATATAGATGCATGTGTGTATTTATATATACAAAATAATTATATACAGCACACACAAATATATTATGTAAACACAGACTTTTATTTTGGATGCGATTAATCGCAATTAATTTTTGCACAGCCCTAATATATATATATATATATATATATATATATATATATATAATGCATGCATGAATGTATGTGTATGTTTTATTATATTGTATATGTATTGTTAATCCATAGAAAGATTTTGAAGCACAACATGAATACTATGTGAAGACTAGCCCCGGATCTATATGGCAGATACACAAAGACAACAAATAATGCAAATAAACTGACTGGACTTTTTTTTTAGAGGAGGAAAATTAGATATTCAAATAATAGTGATTTGCATTCAAACTAAATGGCCATTTAGAATCAAATATTATATTGAAATGACTGTAGAGGTAATGGGTTCTGTAAATAGGACTAGAAAGGGAAAGGTGCCTCCGAAATGAGCTGAAAATGTGATGTTTCATTATTTCGGTGAATGTTGATCTACGTGGGGATTATTAAAGGCAACAAGTCGTTCCGATGAAAAAAGGCAAATCGCAGCAGCCTTTTAACATACTGCATAATGAGTTTATAATCATGTTTTGAAAGCTCTAAACTCTAATTATAAGGTCTGCAAATTGAATTTTAACATCTCTTAGAAATCCATTTCTCCTGCTTCCTCATAGAAATTCCTTTTTTGACATCCTAAAACCTAGACAGGCATTGTTAGATATTAAGAAACTAAATGAAACTACTAATGCACTAGGTAGGAAATACTTTATTCCTAGATCTATAGTTGAAAGTTTCCATACTATTATTGCATAAAGAAAGCAAATCTTTTGTCATGTGACATCTTATTCCTGGCCTGGCCTCTGTGTCTTTCTTCCACAATGCTACAAGGATGCAGGCGGTATAGAAGACGTCCCTTTTGTAAAGTGGACAGCAAGGATACAGTGTGTCTTCTATCAACAGACTTCATTGAGGGCAGCAGAATTCTATTAATAAATGCATGGGGGTGAATCTTTTGTGACCTGCCACAATCCATTGTTCGGCATGTTTACGTGTCTTTGTCAGGATAATTGTGTTAAGATGAGGGGCTGTGGGATGTGCATTTTTTTCATGAATAGGTTCTTTGTTAACTGACATTTGCGGTTTCCAAATGGATGGAGAGTGGAAGTATGTAGTAAACAGTGCTCTAAAACTGTCAATGTGGCAGGAGACTAACATTATTAGGCAATTAGCTACAATTTAGTATTAATGTAAACAAAAATATTTATAATGTATAGAAATTGCTTTGTGTAAGGTCTCCATAAATTATTTGAAAATATTTTTTATTGTTTATATATATATATATATATATATATATATATATATATATATATATATATATAAGATTTTTTAATGGTTATAAAAGAAGTCTCTTCTATATATATATATATATGTGTGTGTGTGTGTGTAGAAGAGACTTCTTTTAAAACCATTAAAAAATCTTACTGTTCTAATAAATTTGGCCACCATTTTATATATAATATTTTTTGTTTACAGTAATCACAAATGAGTGGAAAAGGACTTAATTGTTAATTATGTGGACATTTTTTCATCAGAAGCTTGAGAGCCATATCGTACACCGTCAATCAAATGTTCAAAATTCTAATCGTATTAAAATTTGGCCACATCACAGGGCTGAGTAGTATTAGTTGTGTTCTAGCAGATGCCAATGTTCATTCAATTCTGGTCTATCTCGTGTCCACAGGCGACGACTCCACAGATGAGACTGCGCTACTACAAACCTGGTTCAAACTGGTCCTGGAGAAGAACAAACTGTCCAGATATGAGTCTGAACTCATGATCTTGTGAGTACTGTGACTCTTCTGGATTTTTATCAAGTTTTCTATACAAGTCTTATACATGCTCTTGTCCCTAGTGCTCAAGAACTGGAGTTGGAGGACACTCAAAGTCGGCTACAGCAAGACCTGAGACGGCGAATGAACACTGAAGGTAGGTTCTATATATATATATATATATATATATATATATATATATACAGTACACTATACAGGTCAAAAGTTTGGAATAAATATGATTTGTTAAAATGTTTTTGAAAGAAGTCTCTTATGCAGACCAAGGGTGCATTTATTTAATGAATAATAAAGTAAAACAGAAATATTACAATTTAAAATTAATATTACTTTAAAATATTTTACAATGTAATTTATTCTTGTGATGCAAACCAGCGTCACATGATCCTTCAGAAATCATTCTAAAATACAGATTTGCTACTCAATTATTATTTGATAAATTATTAATAATGATTCTGTTAATAATGAAAAAAGTATTTATTTATTTTTAAACTTAACCCAAACTTTTAAATGGTATCAGTTTCCTCAAATATTATTTCAGCGAAAACTTTTTTCAACACTGATGATAATACTAAATGTTTCTTGAGCAGTAAATCAGCCTTTATTAGCCTAATTAGAACAATTTCTGAAGGATCATACACTGTAAAAAAATATATATATATATATTGTTGGTTTAACTTTAAAAAGTAAGTAAGCTGGTTGCTTTCAAATTTTAAGTTCATTGAAATGGAAAAAGTGAGTTAATACAATGAAGGAGAATGATTTAATCATAAGAAACTCAAAATAAATAAATTAAGTTGATTTGACAAAATAAAAAATGTTGTGATTACTGATTACTAATCATGAAAATATTTTTTTACAGCAATGATGCTGAAAATACAGCTTTGCATCACAGAAATAAATATTTTAAAATATTTTATAATAGAAAACATTCTTTTAAAATGTAAAGATATTTCACAATATTGTATTTCTGATCACACAAATGCAGCCTTGGTGAGCACATTTTGTAAATTATTTCAAACAACGGTAGTGTTGTTATAGACCAACATAAGAGGTGATCTAGTGATTACAGAATAACTGGAAGGTTGTCATATTCCACATTAAATGTAAAAACATTTAGGACTGTCGACCAACTTTTCAGATATTGGACTATAATTGGTTTGTTAGAGTTAAAACATATTGTAAGTGGAAGCGCATTTAGTTGTGAACAGGAATTGATAGCAGCAGAGGAAGGTGATAGTGTCTTCATTTGCAAGTCAATGGTTGGTCCCTCAGCCTCTGGCAAACACAAGCTTATTTTAGTTCTTCATGTTGGTGAAGCTCACCACCACTGAGAAATGCAGTGTTGAGCCACAGAACACAAAGGTGTCATTGTGTAATAATTATGGTTGTCATACAATGTTAATCAAAAGAGATTAAACCTTGTTACATGGCGAAAATGTTATGTTATGTGGACAATATTTTACTTGATTATTGATGATAGGCCCATCTTTGTGTTCCCTCCATATCCAGACTGCGAGAAGAGTGCGAGCGAGCTGGCGGAGGAGCAGAGACTGCTGGTGGAGATCATGAAGGTGGTGGAGAGAAGAGATAAACTGGTCAGTCTGCTGGAGGAACAGCGGCTGAAGGAGAAAGCGGAGGACCGAGATCTGGAGGGCATGATCCTGTCCAGAGGCTATCAGTTCCACTGGACCTAAACTCCTCTGCGAGAGCTGCTACTTTTGACAGAGAGATCTCGAACAAGACTGCAAAACGCTTGTTTATTCAAACTTACATAAATGCTGACTTTTGTGTTCTTCAAAAGAAATAAACCTAAACCAAAACACGTGTCTCTTTACTAACTGAAAATATTTCCAAGCACAAAGTTGCACGGGTGAGAGGACTGACTACAGATTTAATTCACACTGGTGCAATTGTATTTATATAATTAAAGCAATTTTTTGTTGTTGTTGACTAGTTTGATTTATCTTCCTGTTTTGTTAAAATTCTTAATGAATGTTTGTTCAGTTCTTCAGCGAATATTCCAATAGATGCCAAAGTTTAATGGCAGTGGTAAAGTGTGTTTGTTGAGTGTTTGTTTCTATCTCGCAATGAACAGGGTATCTTAAGTGACCTTTAATATCAACTATTTTTGAAGTCAAACCAAATGTCATTGTTTCAAGAATCAAGAAGTGCTTAAGAAAATGTAAAAATGGCTCTGGTTTTAATTTTGTTTGTCTGTTGCCTTGTGTAATTTATTTAATAAATGTAAAAATAATGAGTGTGCTCTCCTTTTCTCTTCAAAAACAAACAAAAAAAAATTATCAGATATTTGTAAGAATATTTATTTCTAAATTGTATAAGATCTTAACTATTTTCAAAATATAAAATAATTGTAGTTTTATTATTTTGTCAAATGCTTATTTGCATACAAGTAGAAATTAAAAGTAGTATACAAATTAAATGCAAATTTTATATTTATAATGAAATCCAGCAAAATCAGTGATTTTTATGTCTATTTTTGAACGGATTATTTTACAGTCGGCCCTTTATAGCCCAAGTCTGTAATAATTACAGTTTCCCTCAGGAAAGAGGGTGGGATCAAAGGAAAAGGGAAGCTCGTTTTAGAAGGCTGGGCAAATAGCTGGAATTCCGTTTCCGTTCCTGTTCCTGGGATTTTACGCACTCCCTCAGCGGGGATATTCACATATTATTTACACTTTTCTGCCCCTGACTGTTACTGATGGCTTCTTCCCCGCAGAAATCTCCGTCTTCTCCCAAGTCGCCAACTCCAAAGTCTCCGTCCTCCAGAAAGAAAGATGACTCATTTCTGGGAAAACTTGGTGGGACTCTGGCCAGGAGAAAAAAGGCGAAAGAAGGTAGACTGAGCTAAAAGGAGTGATGTTTTGCACGTTTAAAACACTGAACAGCTTATCTAGTCATGACCGTTTTGCTTGAAATTAGGCTAGGCTAAATAACGTTAACGTTAGCTGCTACCCAAGTTGTCCCAAACTTCAGAAGTCTAATTCCCTGCCTCAGCGGATGGGCGTTTGTTAGCATTGTCAACATCTCTGTTTCTTGTGTAGGGTATATTTTAAAACCCCCAAAAAGTAACGACAACGGGGTGTGTTTAAAGTAGCGAGAAACATAATGTTTACACTAAAGTTTGTGCCGCTTTTTAGCGATGTTCGGACGAATCGCTCTTTTGAGTCGGATCTTTTCAATGAATCATTCCACTCATGGGCCCCTGCAATTCTCTACAGTTGAACCGATTCCTTGAATCGAAAAACTTAGCTCGTCCTAAAACCGATTAATTGTCACATGATTTGAATTGTTGGCAAATATTAAGTTATTTTAGAAAGGCACATATAGCAGACATTTTAGATTTAGATCTCAGAGTTACATTATGCAACAGAGTGTAACTGTCCGCTTGCAAAAGTAAAAATTGGATTTATTTCTCTGTAGAAAACTGTAATTTTAAACAATCACAGACAAATATATACTGTGAGCTTTGAGGTTGTTGCTTCTGTTGAAGCTGTCAGACCGCATTATTTCTTATTTTGTAAATAATCGTTTATCAGTTGAATTCCTTGTGAAAACTACAATACCCATGATTCTGCAGAGAAGCTCCACCAATCATAGAATGAAGACAAGCAAACTGTTCCACATTAACTCTTTAGTGCTCGCCCACTCCCTTTAAACATTGCAAATTATGTAAATGAGTCAGTGTTTGTGTGTGTGTATACATACACACACTTGTAGTATAATTGTATATATAATTGTGTGTGTGTGTGTGTGTGTGTGTGTGTCTATATATATATATATATATATATATATATATAGTATATCATATGCATGCATATTTAGCAATAAATTTTACATTTATTTATTGTTTCTGTATACATAATCAACCTTTAAATCAATAGTTTTATATTTATCCATTGCTTTTATTGCATTTGTCATTTGCAATGCTTCATGGGATTGTAGTTCTTTCCATTATTAAAGCTGTTAAGTACACAGTATGTCATTTTTTATGCTCAATTTTGGCTAGTAGCTCTTTAAAGTATTTACCTTGGAGGCATGATTATAAAAAACCTTTCAAAATATTCACCCACACCTAAAAATGAATCTAAAAATAGTCTGAAAATCACACGTTGGCACATTATAAAGTGTTCTTAAGCTCTGTCTTCTGCTAACACTCAGCTTTGGCTTTGTTGTTCTAACCATGTAAGGTATTCTGTCTGGACGAGGCTTGAGATTGTTATTGTACAGGAATGAGAACAGTCATCTCAGCCTTGAGGCAAGAACAGCTGTGAAACTAGACTGCAATACCCAATAATAATCCTGACAACTTCTGGTGATCCACATCCTTAACAAATAAAAATATATTAGTTTTGTTGTTGTCCTCTTATCCAGTAAGTAAATTAGTCTGTGTGCCGCTACCCATTACTTTCAAGTGTTTCTTCTGGGTTTGCACAATTCCCAGAGTGCACTTCTGTAATGATTGCACGGCATCCATCAGCACTTGCAAGGCCGTTTGAGAGGAAAACGCAGCTGAGCCTTCGGATTCTCTGACTGCCTATTTTTCCGTCTCGTATTCACCCACGCACAGGACGAGAACTGTGATCCGGATGGGTAATTGATGTAGGATTGGATTTTAAAAAGGGCTATTTCACAAAATGCAGTGCATTTTATGTTTATTGCTTTTGTTGCAATTGAAAATATAAATTACACAGGATAAGTACTACAACTTAAATGGTTGGAAGAAAAAAAAATTCATCACCTTTCATGTCACTCCTTTATGCTGTTATTTATTTCTATAGATTTTTTTATTTAATTTTTTTTACAAAGAATTCCGAATCTTTCCATATTATGACACGTTTTAGCTTCAAAGAGTGCAAAAAGCACCAAAAAAGATATCTCCTTGTGAAGTTCTTGTTAATGACTAATATTTCGAAAGAAATTGTGGTGCTCATGGTTAAACTTCCTCCCAGGCAGTCACCCATGTTAACCTCATCGCTCCTCATAATAATCCTCAAGTTACATGACATCTTTGTCGTGCCTTTGGATTGGATGCACCCCTCGTGTCAGCGAGAAGAAGCAGCAGGAGACCAGCTGCGCGTGAGGTCGAGAGGGTGTTGATTAATAGGATATCGTCCTCCATGGGAGGCCTCTGGAATCCAGCACAGGATGTTCGCATCCCCATAATCAGTGCTGTAGACAGTGATGCATGCTGGGTTGCTGTTGGAGTGAAGAGCTGGAGTCTTGAGTTTTTCTCAGAGGATGTTGAGTATGTCATCGTTTTCCTGAAGTCTAATAAATATAGGATTTTTGAAACATTTTCATCTGAAAATGAGCCGTGATGATGGTTTTGTGGACGGTTGCCAGGGTGTTGCTAAGGTGTTTATTGTCATTTCTTGGTATTTGCTCATTGAAAACTTATCATGATGTCTCTGGTGGCTAAATATTATTACTTATATTTAGTCAAGAAACATTTATTATTATTCCATCACGGAAACGTCTATTTGATGTGCGTCATCTGCAATACGTCTATAGGACGTTTCCTGTCAGATGTCAAATAGACGTTTAGAAAATGTCTTTAAGATGTTTATCATTTAGAATGTATGCAAAACGTCTATCAGATGTTAGTAAACGGCAGATGCTTTCCAGATGAAGTGATCTTTAACGTGTGCTATCTAGGATATTAGCAATGTTGAAAACATTTGTGCTGCTTCATATTTTTTCAGTATTCTTTGATAAATAGAAAGTTAAAAAAAACAGCAATTATTTGAAATTGAAGTCTTTTGAAACCTTATAAAACAACCATTACACAAGGAATAAAACACTCGGTTTCTTTTTTCTCTTTTTTCTGGCCACTGTATTCAGAAATAATTTGTTACCTCTCACCCGATGTGTCTTGTATCCTATAGTATCGGAGCTGCAGGAGGAGGGGATGAACGCCATTAATCTCCCGATGAGTCCCACACCTTTTGAGCTTCATCCTGAGGACATCATGCTAGGTACTGAACCCGTAGACTGATTATTCAATTGATGCTCCCTCAGGTTAATAATAAGCCCTTACACCTTCCTCTCCTTCCTGTCTGTCTCTTTCTCTCACAGAGGAAAATGAAGTCCGCACTATGGTGGACCCAAACTCGAAAAATGACCGAAAACTCCAGGAACTCATGAAGGTTTGTGTTTAAAGCCAAAACATCAATTCTGTCATTATTCAGTCACCCTTGTGTCTTTCCTAAATACACCCATGATTATGCCTAAATTAGGTGCTCATCGACTGGATCAATGATGTTCTGGTTGGGGAAAGGATCATTGTGAAGGACCTGGCTGAAGATCTCTATGATGGACAGGTTCTCCAGAAGCTCTTTGGTACAAAACTGTTTATTTTACTATATGGCGGCTTCTGATTTGATTGACTTAACTAAGCAAGTTCTACCTGGACTCCTTGAGATCTACCCCGCCACACCCCTATTCTGATTTGGCCTTGTGTTTCTGTCCTGTAGAAAAGCTTGAAGGTGAGAAGCTAAATGTTGCAGAGGTGACCCAATCTGAAATTGCCCAGAAGCAGAAGCTGCAGACGGTTCTGGAGAGAATCAATGACGCCCTGAAGGTCTCCACCAGGAGCATCAAGTGGAACGTCGACTGTAGGTCCCTAGAGCTTCAACGTGATTTGTTCAAATGATCCTAAGTAAGACAAGACAATGATGTTAAATATGGACCTGGCTTAAAGTGTCTGCTTAGACATGCTGTGGTGCACAAAATGGATTTACAACAAAGTAAAGTCTGTTTGAAAAGCTATTGATGGGTGTTTCTCGTAGCTTTGAGTTTCAAAGGCTTGGAAAACACTTAAGGTGATGCAACAGTGTCTTTTAGTGGATTTCAATCACTCTACTTATGCGGAAGAGACACTAAAGAGATTGCAGTTCATTTTATGAGGCAGAAAGATTTATGCGCTATTGATTTTTGTATTAAATGGAGGAGAACATCAATCCTGTGTCCTTAACAATTCACAGCTCTAAGGCTACTCCTCCTCAGCTTGTTTCGTGCCAATACTGGTTTTAATACATTCAAAGAATGTTGCGATCAGTGTTGCCACAGTTACTTTGAAAAAGTAACTAAGTTACTTTACAAGTTACTTGATTTTAAAAGTAACCAAGTTACTTTACAAGTTACTTTTATTAGTTGCATTCAGCAGTTGCCGACAACACGCCAACAACAACAAAAATTATAACCGGTTTTGCCAACACTCACTTTATTGGAAGTGTATTTTTAACAGTAACATCAACAATCTATCTCCTGTCATTTAAAGTTGAACTTAAACTATTTCCTGAAAAAAATGTTTTTACAAAAAAAAAACAGTCGTTCTTGACTTAACTTAATATAAATACTTAATATAATATACTTAATACTTAATATAAATTCTTTACCTCACTTAACATAAATACTTGTTTTTTATAAAAAATAAAATAAAGACAGCCTTTCTTGACTTCACTGATAGTCTTTTTCTTTCCCTATTCTTATGGATATCTGAGTTAAATGACAAAAATGTACTTTAATTTGCCCATCGAAAATTGTTTGGATTGTTGTGGTTTACTATTGTGATGTCATGTGAGTGACAGTTTGCTCCGCCCTCACGCCAGTAAACACATCATTAGAGGGAGGAGAAATTTTGAGTAAAGATTACAAGGGTGCATGGATGAAACATTTATAATAAACAATGAAATATTTCATTAAAAAAATTAGAATTATCGGTACTTTCCTGTTATCCGAACCCCACGATGGCCTACCCCTACCCGTCACTGGGGTTAAGACCAATCAGGGATGACTATAGTTCCGAAATGGTATATGGTGGGGTCCGGATAACAGGAAAGTACCGAATTATCAGTTGATTTCATGGTGACTTTGTTTTTGTTTTTGCTAGCGGTTCACGCTAAGAGCATTGTGGCCATCCTTCACCTGCTGGTGGCGGTTTCACAGCACTTCAGAGCGCCCATTCGCCTCCCTGACCATGTGTCCATTCAGGTGGTTGTGGTCCAGGTATGTAGACTCTGTTTTAGACCGTAATGCTGCTAATACGTCCTTGTTGTTATTTGCATTTAAAACACTTATCTGATGAACTTTTCATACAAATTCGTCTCACAAATCTCCTCAAAATCAAATAAAAGGTAAACTTGTTGGTGTTGACGTACCAATTATTGTCAATATATTTTAAGAAAGAAAGTCCGAATAGAAAGTGCAAATGAAAGCTAATTTCATCTGTTTTTTTTGTTGTTGTCATGATTCATGATGTCCTTTTGGTATTTTCTTGCTTACTTCAATGTTACAAATTATAATTTGTTGTCAAAATTATAAATAAATCAATATTTTCTTGCACTCATTGGATACAGAATTAATTATGGGGTTCTAGTTAATTATCCCCAATATCTAAAGCTAATTAGCCTCAGTAACTAATGCTAGCTTGCTAATGTTGATGCTGTCATTTTTCATTTGTTTCATAACAGATATTTTGATATCAAACGATGGTGGTTTCTTAAGTCTTCTAGAGAATTCGGACTCTTGTTAATATCCAATCTGTTCCCCTTTTCTTTTCCCTTAGAAACGAGAGGGCATTCTCCAATCCCGTCAGGTTATGGAGGAGATCACTGGCAACACTGAGTATGTCAATGCTGCATCCCTAATTTCCAAATGTCACCCCCATATGTTCATAAATGTGCCAATATCAGGTTTTAATGATCTTTTGCATATTATGTAATGACTCCTTTCATATGCTTCAATCATTGTGCAGTAGATCACTGATTACAAGATGGCGTCTGGGTTAGCCTATAGCGCCGTTTTGTCGCCCTTTGTGTGGAAACACACACATACATATGTTCACAGCTGACTGTAGAGCGGTCCAGCAGGCACCTGGCAGCTGGAGAGATAAGTGTGTGTTTTTGCACGTGTGTGTGTTTGTGGAATACTTCCTGAGCCTGTTATCACACACACAGTAGCTGCTGCTGCCTAGGCTGATGGCTGGCAGGAGTGATTAGAGAGTGAGGCGGGGGGGCTCGTGGGCAGAAAGTCCTGTCCAGGGCAGTCCCAGACTTGCCTGATCAATTTGATCACCCTTCCACACGGCCAAATAGCAGCTGAATTTTTTTTGTGTGCCTGGATTTCAGTGACTGTAGCATTACGAAAGATAAATGACCTCCCATGCTGTACAAGAGATGCATAACATGCAATAATGCGCTGATATTAAAATTGTTGCCGATACTGATAAGCCAATACATTTTTTTATGACCAAATGGTCGATATTAAAATTCTACACGATTGTCTAAGTACATTTTAAACATGCTAAAACAAAAACTAACCATTTTAAATCCTGAAAATTGGGTATTCTCTTTGAGATTTCATTAAACTATGTAATTAAATCAGTGTTTTTAAAGATTAACTGTAATCAAGCATTTAATGATGGCAAAGAGGAAATGAGCATGAACATTTAAATATGCAATATCATTAAAAACAATAACGATATATATCATCTTGCCTAGAGTAGTTGGAATTATCATGTGATGTTTTTCTAACTGCATGTTCACTTTGTTCATAGGGCATTATCTGGCAGGCATGGTAAGTATTATAAAAAATTATATCATTTAGATGTTAAATAGACTATTATTCAAAAGTTCGGGGTCTGTAAGATTTAGAAAAATATAGATACTTTTATTTAGCATAGATGCATTAAATTGATCAATAGTTGACTAAAAACAATGTTTTAAAATATTTTTTATATAAGGACTTGTTAAGCAAAAATGTTAAGCAGCACAGCTGTTTTCTATTTGATAATTATAAGAAATGTTTCTTGAGCAGCAATTCAGCGTATTAGGATCATGTGACACTGAAGACTGAAGGAATGATGCTGAAAATTCAGCTTTGCATTACAGTGATAAATTACATGTAATAATATAGTTAGGTTATTTTTAAATTGTAATGTTGTGATTGTAATTTTTGATAGATAAATGCATTCTTGTTGAGCTTATAAGAAAAAAACAAACTTTTGAATGGTTGTGAAAATGTTTGTTGTTCTCTAATACATGGATGTATTCTTCCATGTAGAGCGTGATGCTTTTGATACCTTGTTTGATCATGCTCCTGACAAGCTGAATGTCGTGAAGAAGGTATGAAAGAGCACAAGTATTAGCCGAATTGACATCTTAAGACAAGCCTGACTACATATGCATCTGTTTTCCACAGACTCTAATCACCTTCGTCAACAAACACCTGAATAAACTGAACTTGGAGGTTGCTGAACTGGATACACAGGTAACTAACACATGGATCAACACAATAAATAGCCTGTGGTAAATTAAAGCGCGACGCGAAGCCATGAAAAATCATCCGTTACAGTGATTTTATAAAATGGTAGCAGCAACGACATGATAAAAGGGTATTCATTCAATAAATTTAATGAAATTACAGTTCGGTCATCATTTATTTCCCTTCATGTCACATGGCACAGTCCATTTGGCTGTTCCAGTCGGTCTTTTACATGGAACTAAAATGGGAACTGAAGCTTTCAGTCTTTAAAACAGACATAAAAGCTCCATGAAAATAGAATTTAAAGTAGCTCATTCGATTTACTTTATATATATATATTAGATTACTTTATACCTTATATAAGTTTTCTGAACCCATATGAAAGCTTTGTGTCAGAAATATACTGAAATTTAAGTTGCTATTAAATCGCAAATATTATAACTAATAAGATGCTAAAGGATTGCTATGTTCGCCGGTTAAAAAAAAAAAATGTTTTTAAAAAAAAAAATCTGTTATGCTCACCAAGGCTGCATTTGTTTAATAAAAAAACAGAACAATAATAAAAAAAAAAAATATATATATATATATATATATATTAATTTTTGATTAAAACTTTTTCACATATTTTAAAAAATGTAAGTTATCTCTGTGATAATAGATAATCGGGAGATTAATAGATAATAGTTATCTCTGAAGATTAATTTTCAGCATCATTATTCTAGTCTTCAGTGTCATATGGTCCATCATAAATCATTCTAATGTGCTGATTTGCTACTGAAGAAACATTTCTTATTATTATCATCAATGTTGAAAACAATTGTGCTGCTACATATTTATGTGGAAACCGTGATCTTTTTTGAGGATTCTTTGACAAATAGAAATTGATTCACTGTCACTTTTGATTCATTTAAAGGGATAGTTCACCCTTGTCTTCCAAACCTTTGAGTTTCTTTCTTCTGTCGAACACAAGAGATATTTTAAAGAATGTTGGTAATCAAACTGTTGACAGTAGCCATTGATTTCCAAAGCAAAAAAAAAAAAAAAAATACTATGGAGTCCCGTCAACTCTTTGGTTACTAAAACTCTTTAAAGTATCTTTTGTGTTCAACAGAAGAAAGAAACTCGTACAGGTTTGGAACAACATGAGTGTAAGTAATGTTGAACTATCCTTTCTGAAAATACTAGAATAGTAGTATTTCTTAAAACAGAACTCTAATTGTGATTTGGCGTGTATGATTGGATTGAGTTGTTCTGACTGAGGCGTGTGTGTAGTTTGCAGATGGTGTGTATCTGGTCCTGCTGATGGGACTTCTAGAAGGATACTTCGTCCCCCTCTACAACTTCTTCCTGACCCCTGAGAATTTTGACCAAAAGGTATAAATTCTAAGTACATGGGTGGTTAACATGCTTCAGTGTGGAAGGCCATCCCGGTGTGGTGTGTTGAGTGTCATCGAGAGGGGGTGGGGTTGACAGTCAGCCCAGAGTACAGGCTGCTCACCTGGGTCACATCCAGCAGGCACGGCCTGTGCCAAATGGGCATGTTAGACCAGGATGCATCTGTAATCTGCCTCTGCACAGGAAACGGATAAATGGTGTGATTTGTGGCTCCCTTCTAATATCCAGTGCTTATGTGTGGATTTCAGAGATAACTGCTTTAGGTCCTTCTACAGTCCAGTTTTGGGAAATCACCTTTTTTTTTTTTTTTTAAATGCGTACCCCACTTAGTACTTTTTCAAGGTGTTGAAATATGGTTGTTTCTTTTTTATCTGCAGGTTCATAATGTGTCTTTCTCCTTCGAGCTGATGCAGGACGGTGGCCTGGAGAGGCCCAAACCCAGGCCTGAGGGTAATTATACCTTTGTTTTCTGCTAATCCTATTATTGTAAAAAGATTTGTCTTGTCAGGGCTGTACTCTGGAAATAATGTTTTGCCAATTCTCAAATGTTGCTCTTTTAAACTGAAAGTTCAGAGATAATTGAAAAATATTTAAATTACGTTTTAAAACAGGTCTTTCTTGAGTCGTGCTGAAAATATAATTTTATTCATATAATCTATTTTTTTTTTAATCAAAATGATTCTAAAAGTTTTAGTTAGTTGGTTGGTTAGTACTTTTTCCTTTAGTTAATTAATTAGTACTTTTCATTCCTTTTAATAATATTTAGTTCCTTAGTTTTAACTATTCTTAACTGAATGAAAATGACTATTTCCCTCCCTTAAACAATAGTCAGGGTATATTTACACGACAACAATGTACTAAAAATATAAACGTTTTTCTTTGCGTTTTTTCCCCATTCACACGTTTCTGTGAAAACGATTAAAAAAGCTGCTCTAACCCTGCCTATAGACTAAACACATAATATGCATGCGCATGACGTCACCATTTTCACAAATTCACATTTCTGTAGTTTGCATGGAGACGATAACTGTCGTTTTCAAAAACGTGCACTTTGAAACCCATTTTCAAAAGTTTTGCTGTTTATACTAATATATATATATATATATATATATATATATATATATATAATATATATATATATATATATATAATATATATATATATATATTATGTGTGTGTGTGTGTGTGTGTGTGTGTGTGTGACATCATGCCCATGCGTATTACGTGTTCAGTCTATAGGCATGTACAATTTATTTACAAAGTGACATCACCAAAGACATTGAACAGGTGCTTTTAATAATCCTTTAGATGAGTGTGTGTGTGTGTATATATATATATATATATATTATATATTTATATTTATTTACATATACACACACTGGGTACCACTCATCTCCACTACAAATAGTCAAAAAGGCAACAATTTGAAAGAGCTTGAAGACTAGAAAAATGTTGCCTGGTCTGATGAGTCTCGATTTCTGTTGAGACATTCAGATGGTAGAGTCAGAATTTGGCGTAAACAGAATGAGAACATGGATCCATCATGCCTTGTTACCACTGTGCAGGCTGGTGGTGGTGGTGTAATGGTGTGGGGGATGTTTTCTTGGCACACTTTAGGCCCCTTAGTGCCAATTGGCCATGGTTTAAATGCCACGGCCTACTTGAGCATTGTTTCTAATCATGTCCATCCCTTTATGGCCACCATTTACCCATCCTCTGATGGCTACGTCCAGCAGGATAATGCACCATGTCACAAAGCTCGAATCATTTCAAATTGGTTTCTTGAACATGACAATGAGTTCACTGTAGTAAAATGGCCCCCACAGTCACCAGATCTCAACCCAATAGAGCATCTTTGGGATGTGGTGGAACGGGAGCTTCGTGCCCTGGATGTGCATCCCACAAATCTCCATCAACTGCAAGATGCTATCCTATCAATATGGGCCAACATTTCTAAAGAATGCTTTCAGCACCTTGTTGAATCAATGCCACGTAGAATTAAGGCAGTTCTGAAGGCGAAAGGGGGTCAAACATAGTATTAGTATAGTATTCCTAATAATCCTTTAGGTGAGTGTGTGTATGTGTGTGTGTGTGTTATGCCACATATACAGTATCCATAATATACACATACTATTATAAGTACTAGACACATACCACAATTATACATCTCTCTCTATATACTGCTATTAATTATAGTGTGTGTGTGTGTGTGTATTTGAATGATTTCAAGTTAAATGTGTGTCTAGGTTTGTTAGTGTTGTTTGTATAATGCCATTCAGCGTCCTTGAAGAGTCGGTGCATTATTTAACATTGGATAAATCCAATTCATGCTTTAAATCAATTCAAACAAGAACTGGATCTGAAGAAACTATGCACTGAATGTGTTTTAGCTGCTCAAGGTGTTCTTCAGAGTGAGACAGAATTGTAACTGTATAAAAGCTTTTGTTCTCAAATGTCAAAATGAGTCCGTTTTTCCCTCTGTTTTGTTCCAGATATTGTGAATTGTGACCTAAAATCAACACTTCGAGTTCTTTACAACCTTTTCACCAAGTACAGACATGTGGAATGAGTCGAAACGGGTAACACGTTTATGGAATAACAAGTTTTTATGAGGCTGACAAACAAAATATGCTGTTAATTATTTTTGGAGTATTTTATAATACCCGTATACGGCTAATAATTGTGTCTAGGTGTCATCTTGATGGATGGAAAAACACTAAAGAAAAACACTATGCAGACTAATGTTTTTAAATGAAAGCATTCCATTCCTCTGATGATGCATTGAAGTCTAGCATAACTTCAGCTTTTATTCGTGGAAATGTAATCTGTTTCAAATGTATTCAATCAGAAAATATCCAGTTTGCACTACATTTATATCACATAAAACTCTATATTCTCTTAAGTCACAGTATTTGCTTATATTATCAAGTGGGCGTCTAGCCAAAGAATTGTTTGTTGTAATGAGTGTCTGTTTCACTACATATCATGCTTAGTCATGATTTCTGTGCTAATAATAATAGTCTGTCTGAGTCAACAAAAAATGTTGCCAAACAAATTTGTCTCAGAGTTCATAGCGATTAATTTTAGGGCTGGGCAACGATTAATCGCATCCCAAATAAAAGTTTGTGTTTACATAATATTTGTGTGTGTACTGTGTATAATTATTTTCTATATAAAAAATTCATACACATGCATGTATGTATATATTTAAGAAAAATATGAATGTCAAATATTTATATTTAATATAAATGATGTATAAATATATATAGAGTATATACATGCAAATATTTCTTAAATATATACACGCATGTGTGTATTTATATGTACAATATAATTATACACACTACACACACATATCTATTATGCAAACTTTTATTTTGGATGCGATTAATCGTAGCCCAGCCCTAACTTACGTCTTAAAACAGGGTGTCTTGGATCATTATAGTGCAAAATTTTTAGTTAAAATGAAAAGCAGATTTAATTGGTGTAAGCGCCACTTTTGATGGAAGCTACAAGAAACCATTTTTTATACATTGTATTGGTTGATGTCATTCCAGTAGCATCATTTGTAAAACTCAATGTTTTATCGGCACTTGAAAATGTTACAAAATCTACATTAAACATGGATGAATTATCTAGCCCATTGTGATCCAGTTGTATCTTTCCATTCCACGGCTGCATTCTTGAGTGCTGTACTTTAAGCCGTCTTGTCACTGATAGACTCTGTTCACTTCACTCACTGGAACAGATGCTTACGGCGTTCAAAATACCGCAGGGATGACCGGCAGACATGGGTCCTCTTTGTCTCTTGTTTAAGTGGAAGGCTGTTTGGGGGTAATTTGCTTCCATTCAAAACCATCCGCGTCCACATGGGGAACCGGTGCTTGAAAAATCGCTTTAACATTCTTATTGGATTCTTTCAAAATGCCTGCAAATCGAAATGACGGTCTCATTTGATCTTGAAAGGCTCAATATGCTACAGTGCTTGAGCGCTGTATTTTGTTTTGTGCTTTATAACAACCAATAAATATAAACATTCTAATATGGAATATGTTTTATAACATCTGAACTGATGGTTTAAGGAGAAAAATGCTCCAGTCTTTGGATTTTTCTAGTCGGAATGGAATGATTTCCCAGAAAATTAGTTTTCTAACTGAAGCGTTGAAATTCTTGTGCCTGCTTTAGAAAATTTCAGATCTTCATGTATAATAAGATTTTGAATTTCCTAAGGAAAATGTGAGTGGTGCTTGTCGAGCACGATTTACCGCAACAATTGGGCGTTTCTTTGCTGTTGCTAGGTTTCCTTTTGGACCAAGTCTCTGATATTCTGGCCCCCTTTTAAAGGGATAGTTCACCCAAAAATGAAAATTCTGTCAGTATTTACTCACCCTCATGTTGTTCCAACCCCGTAAGACCTTCGTTCATTTTCGGAACACAAATTAAGATATTTTTGATGAAATCTGAGAGCTGGATCACTCCTGCATACTAGTCCATAGGCTTCTTGAGGAATTAAAACTTGCCGTCCTCAAAGTTATTAAAGACATCGTTAAAATAGTCCAAGTGACTACAGTGGCTCAATCTTACATTTATCAAACGACGAGAATACTTTTTGTGAAAAAACAAACAAAAATAACGACTTTATTTCAACTAACTATAAGCCTCTAGTCAGTTAACGTAGTGTAATAGCGTAGAGTTACGTCACACGTAGCCTCACAATTGGCAGACGGTCATGTGTGTGGTCATGTGTGTGATGCGTGTGACGTACAATAACAGAAGCTTACGCTATTAAACTAGTCGAGGCAGAGAAAGAAGTAAATGAATAGTTGAAATAAAGTCGTTATTTTTTGTGCACAAAAAGTGCTCGTCGTTCGATAAAGTTAAGATTGAGCCACTGAAGTCGCTTGGACTATTTTGACGATGTCTTTAATAACTTTTCGAGGCCGGCAAGTTTCAATCCCTCAAGAAGCCTATGGACTAGAATGGAGGAGTGATCCAGCTCTCAGATTTCATCAAAAATATCTTAAACTGTGTTCCGAAGATGAACGAAGGTCTTACGGGGTTGGAACAACGTGAGGGTGAGTAAATACTGACAGAATTTTCATTTTTGGGTGAACTAACCCTTTACCCTTTAATTGTACGGTCCCTCAGGCAAATGGGGGAAATCTGATCACTAAGAAAAGTAGATGGTCACTATGAGTAACTACACTAAGTGTAATTTTGCATGAAAATTGTTCATTGTCAAATTCCTCATGACAGCTAAACAAACCTGGTGATTCGAGGTTTCGATTATGTCTAGCACAAAGGTGAAGCTGTTACAATACATTTTCTTTCATTTTAAAATTGTCTTCCATAATGAAGATTCAACAGTGAAAATATATTACGATTCACTATATGTAGCTCTGTTTTTTGTTTAAATATGGAAAAGAACATTACGGATGAACCATGCTGTATACAATTATGCAATTTTCTTTGCATCCTGACTTCCTGTTATGCCAAAAGCAGGTGATTAGTGTAATCTAAGGGGGAAAATTACAAAAAGGACACCTGGGTAATTGACTGATCTGTGTGTAATGTCCTGAAATGTCATGTTGCTTCCATTAGGTTGCAATTATTTTGCTCCTAGTAACATTTGTTCTCTTTCTCTTAAAAATTAGATTTTTTTTTTTCTCCTCACCTTTTTTGATAACCCATGAAGGTTTCGAACCCTCAGTGTGTGGATTTTCAAAGTTACGCTGGGCTTAAATTCAGCTGAACATCAAAGGTAGAAGGACACAATAAACATGCCTCTGAGGACCTTTACAGGAAAGACATGACCTCCGATCTGCTAAAGAGCGTTTAAATTCTTTTCGGCTATGGTTGATTCATATCACATTTAGTTGATGTCATATGAATGTCGTATCTAAGAATAATGATGTCATATTTGTTATATATGTGCTCATTCCTCTGAAAAGAGATACGCACAAGGGCTTCCTCTCTGATTCCTTTTCATGTCGTTCATTGCATCCCTATAGAATGAAAGCAACGTTCGGCTAATGGCAGGCTCAGGCACGCTGGCTTGCTCTCATGGGGTAACAGTAACAAGTTAACAAGCTTGTTCAGATCCAATTATATGACCATTTAATTACACCCTTTCATCTCGCTCCTGCTCGCTTTTCCTGTAAAAGCACATATTGATTTTCAAGGATGTTATACGTTTACCCGTTTTGTTCACTGAGAGGTGTGTTGGCTGGATGAAGTTGTCATGTTCAAATCTTTAACAAGCGCTCAATTAAGTTGTTGAGTGCAGATTTTTCTTGCTAACCTTTCAAATCAAGGCTGTCTCCTTTTTGTTTTAGTCTGTCAGGATCACTATTATCATCAAAGATGATTGACAAGTAGCATACAGTTTGGATTGGCGGTATGGGAGAGCAGTGATGATGACCCTCTTTAGGGTAAATGGAACAGAACCAACATCAATGTTTTGCAGGTATGATAGAAGTTCTGAATGACAATAATTTGATGTAACAAGAAAAATCAAAATAAAGGAATATCTGAAGGCTAAGTCGTGACTATGGACGAGAGGGGGAGTTGGGGATGGGGAAGGGTGATTAATATCTCCTGAGCAATGCGATAATATTCTATGCTCCATTGGGATGCTGTGATAGGTGGATGTGACCTGCCAGAACTACATTTGATGTGTTAAATTACCAGTTTATTTATTAAAATCACTAAATTTGTGAACATGGCAAAGTTAAAACTGATAACAAGCACTTTCATTCATTTTGTCAATTATAAACGAAATGTAGGCTATGTATACAGTAAACACACAGGCCTATAGATGTAGATCATTTGACTTTAATGAATCACTAATGTTTCTCATGTTGTGTAGAAACAGTCAACGCATTTCCATGACTACAGCTTATGTCTGTTTTTACCACAAGATGGCAATGGTACATATAATGAAAGACTGTATTCTATTATCAATGTTAACAACCCTTCTGTGGATCCAGTGGTAACTATAATGTATATTTCAGTGTTTCCTCATTCACTTTACACAATGTAATGTAGAAACTCCATTGACATACGATGTCTGAGTGAGTGACTTTTATACAAGAGGGCAGTATGTAATTGTTTAATGGTAACGTAGTAGCAATTTTTGATTGTGAAAAATTAAAAACGTATAACAATGACCCTAAAAAAAACTTAATTTATCTAAGCTAGGCCTATTATTGTTGTTTGTTCAATAGCTTTATAACTGTTAGGTCCAGCGGTTGTCAAAGTGTAGAAATTAAGCTACTAATGATGCATTTTTATTCACTTCAAAGATTATTTTTAAGTCACCATGAAATTAAAATGGACAACTCCTTTTTTTTTATGGACTGTCACAGTGTTTATTATAACTTAGGGTAGAGTGGGGTGAAACGCCCCCTTATGTTTTCTCCAAAATAACCACTAGATAAAGTCAAGATACATTTTTGTTACTGCTATGAACTACGTTGACGGGAGTGATGTTGAAGTATTCACCGTGAAGCTCACACTGGTGAAGTAGGGATTCAAAAGATTCGAGTCTCTGATGAATCAAAAAATCCTCACCACTTCGGTCACACACTTTTTTTTTTTTTATTATGTAGAAATAACAAATATAAATCAAGACATTAATACACAATACAACAAAACAGAGGGTTACAATCCATAAACTTAAATAACATTAAACAAGCTTAAATGATCGACAATTTGCAGTCTTACATGCAGTAGAGTTTTTAGAGTTCTTCAATGAATTTAAATAAATCAATTTTTTCTTAAAATAAAAAAGGAGTTTTTTTTTTTAATTTACACCCGTGAATATAAAATTTGGCAAGAAAAAGTAGCAAATTAAGGACAAATTTAGAATGAAAGGGGTCTAATTTCATAGTCACCAAAAAAAACATAATTTTTTGTTTACACAGAAGTCTAAAGAAAAATACCTTTTAATAAAATTTGAAAAATCAATCCAAAAGATTTTGCAATACAAACATTCCCAAAACAAATGAATAATCGTTTCATCAAACCGATGACAAAAGGAGCACAAGGGGGAAATACAATTATTGAATTTAGCAAATTTATAATTAACTGGGAAGCAATTGTGAAAAATTTTGATTGAGACTTCAAACACTTTATTAGATAAGAAAAAAATTTGCAGAAGGAGCCAGAAAGCCTCCCACCCTATATCATCAAATTTATTATTCCAAAAACTTACACAGGCAGGTAAAGAAATCTATACCTCTGTTAAGAATTGAGCAAATTTTCTTGTTTGACAATCTACTGAAAAAACATTGGTCAACAAAAAGATGAGCGTTGTCAAAAATAGGTGGAGAAGTTAAAGGTCCTTTATTGACCAAATGTTTCACACAATCACGAATTGTACTAAAAACAATGGCATATTCTCCTGGGGGGACTGGAAAATAGAATTTTTGCATAAAATGTTCATAGAGAGCAAAACACCCCTTTCATCTAAAAGTTACTTTCACACACACACTCCCCTCCCACCGCCGAGGAGTTATGCGAGTGACGTCACTCTGGCCCCGCCCCCAACGCAAACTCAGTTCTTCGCGTTCATTTCATTCTTGCCCTCATTCCGCGCATACTTCACATCGTTGTTAGATACGCAGAATTGTCGCGCTCTCGCGCTCCGACAAGAAGAAGGAAAAAAGTGATCAGCTGGAAATAAATCAGAGCGCGCGCTCGATCCGATTACTCTGCATCAGACACATTTAAAACACTCGAGGTACGTTTGTGCTTTATACTAAGTTGTTAAAAGGGGCGTGAAGTTATAAACGCTATTTAGATTTTCTGTAAAATTGCTTTTAAGGATAAGAGTGGTAGATATTTTTACTACTTCTACTAACACTTTGTATTTTGTCTTGTATATGGATCAGTTGATAAATACTGCGAGAATAGAGGCTAGTTTTATTCCCAGTTCTTAAAGTGCCACGGCAAAAATAAGCAGCCTTTCACGATCATGAAATACACTGTGCCAAACGAGGCTAGTTAAACCGATTAATAGTTTTATTTGTTTATTTATTTTCAGATTGTGCAAAACACCCGCAGATATTTTCATCAATTGTGGAGGTTCAGAAAACACTTTTTGATTCTATCGATGCCAACTTTGACCACGATCTCGTAACAGTAAGTTCATATTGACTTTATAGTAGCTAGGCTAAACCTCACGCTGTGATTCATGTTTCTGGCACGACTGAATCAGTGTCATTGATTTCTGGTTATTAACTTGACCTCAGTGACTTGTGGATGTTTAGGCGGTTATTTGGTCCGGTTAACACCCCGCTCCCGTTTGCTTTCCTGAAAAACGCCAGTTTTGTGTACATAAATAAACGATTAGGGAGAAAGTCCATGGTCCAGCCCCTGTTAATAATTAATCTGGACGTTAGAAAGCCCTCAGACTAAAATTAGTCTCTGGTCTAAGACAGTCTCAAAAACCGCCTATACATAGACAGCATTTTTTGGCTATCATGTGTCATATTTCCAGTAACAGTGACATGCTTTATTGCGATTTTCAATTCTAGTCTGCCATTTACATAACATGCATTAAAAAGATATATAGACAACTTTTAACTAGGGCTAATCTAACTGACTGGACTTGGAAGACTTGATTCATTTTGTGCAATCTGTGTGTGAAAAGTTGATGTCTAAATGTCTTATACTGTAGGACATAGGCTACTGTAGTACATCAAGTACATGTCTTAACTGTAGTGCATTTGTAGTATTTTTTTGGTGTTTGTTGTTAACCCCAACCCCCCCCCCCCCTCCAACTGCTGTCTGACAGAGGTGTGTTGTCTCAGATGATATCGACCCCCTTCGCCATTGTCTTGTTGTTTTGACTTGCCAGTCTATTTAACTTATGTAAACATAGTAGATAAGCCCTTTCAAAATTTAAATGCATTCTTACGCTAGCTCCTAAACAGTGTTTTTTTTTTTTTTTTTTACTATATCAGTATTCCAAATCAATATCTGTGACAGTTTTCATTCATTTTTGAATGTAATTTAATCAAAACCTAACAAGTATTTTGAAGTGTAGGAACATATGGCCACTTAAGTGGAACGAAACGCATCTGAAATTCCCTTTATGAGTTTTAACATACTAACATAACCTTTCAGAGAGAGAGGATCGATTAGTTAGGCCTAATTATGCTATTTTCAAGAATTAAAACTTTGTCAGAGAAGGAAACTGAAATGTGCCTGATTCACTAGTCACGGCTTCCTCTGGGAGCACGGGATTGTGGGAAAATGGGGGAAGGGGCCCTTCATTGTTCCTGCTGTTATTGAAGCAGGGGCTCGTGGAGCGGCTGAATTACTCCACAAACAGTCCCGCTCCCATGCTGACATCTGGTTTGCCACTTAAGCGCACCTGTAGGCTGAAAGATGCTAAACTGTGTATTCATTCTGGCGCTGGACTAATTCAGAGGAACGGCCATTTGTTTGACTGTTGCTGCCACTCATCTAGCCAACTCTATTGTTATGCCAGCAACAGGCGATAGTGGTGGAGGCACCATATGGCTTGTGTGTGCCTCGATGTTATCTGGTAATTTAGCTTATCAACACCATTATGTTGTATTTTGTCCTTTCTTTTACATGTCTTTTTATGCAAAGAGGCTGTTTGAGTAAGTTTAGTAAAGGAGGGATTATGTTTATGTAGCCAAATACAATTGTAATTAATACCTTTGGTTTACAGTTTAGGGAACAGGTGACTTTTTTTGTGGTTGTGGTTGAATATAATTTCAATGTTTGATAAGGGAAATGCTAGCATAATTGAGCTAAATTTATCGTGTGTATAATAAATATTCCCTACATTTTGTTTAAGTTCTCATTAAAAAAAATGTTTGTTTTTTTAATGAAAAAGTCAAAAAATAACATCAAAAATAGTTTTGTTGAGCGTTAGGCCATTTTGCTTGTGTCATGTTTTTAGAAATAATTTCACGTATCTAAGGCGAAGGTGCCAAGTATTTAAGCAACAGGTGCTTATGATCAGCGTTGTATGAAATTTTTTTTTAATGGTTTTTGCTTATCAAAAGAAGATAAATGAGCCATTTTAATATAGCGAAATTGTTTTCAGTGTAGATGGATGCTAAATTTGACCATACGGACAAATATGATGTTGCTTTTATAAGTTACATGTCACTTTGCAGGCATGCTCAAAATCACAAGTCTTGCATGATAACTGGAGGGGGTATATACGAAACCCGAAAAGATTTGTCGGAGCAAACGTGAGAGGGGGGCCTGAAGGGGCGACAAAGGAAAATTCATATGTAATGAAATTTGGGTTGAGAGTTTGTCAGCTGAACAATAGCTCAGTGGGACTGTGTAGCAGGGGCACGGGTGGCCGGCTTTGTTCAGGGAACACAGGAACAATAGGGTGTCCTCTGTGGCCCGGGGCAGCGGGAGGCCCACGCCGTGCCCTGAGGTAAACTCTCTTGTCACAAAAGGACGGCTCTCTCCACACAGCCCACCGCTCCACCGCTCCACGAGACCAAGGACAGCCAGAGAGAGACCCTTACTGGAACTCCGCCACTGACGTCAGCACGTCCTCTCCAGGCTGGGCACTGGACGGCCTTTTAGCGAGCTTGTAAATGTTGCTGGACTTGGTGATTTCAGAAAGACCAAAAGAGATACTGGAGTGAATTAGTGTGAAAGAAATAGATACTTGAGGGAAATATAGAGGAAACAAATGATCTTCCCTGATATAGACAGACAAAAAAAAAAAATCAAATCAAAAGAAGATGGATGGACAAGCAGATAGAAATTTTGGAAAATTATATGAAAAGAAGATCTGATTAATAGAACAATAAGATGATAGTGCGATAGTAAATAGAACAATAGAGTGAGTGAGTGGATGGATGGACAAGCAGACAGTTATTTTGGAAGTCACATGACATTTTATTGTTGTTTGTGTATGGCTTTGTGCGGTTTGGTAAAAACCGAAGAGCTTTGGTTTATGTAGGTTATTTTATTATTATCAAATCAGTTTTTCCTTCAATGCTCCTTCAGCTCAGTGGAAACGTCAGAACAACACTTTAGGGAGAGTCATAGTGAAGTCAGTCACTAAATGAGTCAGTTCCTGACACAAGCGCAAAGCTCAGAGTTCCAGTTAAACAGCCCATTATTCACCTCCCCCTACATTATTAATCAGAGGTGGTCTTTCCTTCCAGTTTACAGTTTGGACCGCTGTTAAAATAGCATTTCAGGGAAGAGTTAGTATTTTAGTTATAAAATACATGCTTTTTGATGATAGTGTTTAAAAAAAAAAAGAACTAACCTTTTCCTATTGGGACAGTAGATTAAAAAAAAGACACCGCTGTGTCCTAGATAGATTTAGCCAAGAAAGGGTGAGCAAATCTGTTTTGATACAATTTGATCAGATGGTACTGTGAGTTTTGAAAAGGCGTTTATAAGAGGCATCTGTGTTCTCTGTGCGAAACCGTGTCTGTGGTAAATCGGGACGAGAGCGTGGTTCACGGCACCCTTTGGAGTAAATGTATTTGTCCCCTGCTGGATGGTCAGGAAAGGTTATGAGCAAACACTGGTCATGCTTCTCTGGAGCTCACACTTATTTGAGCACGTCGTCTCTTCCATTTCCTGGAGGAGGCATTGTGGGACGGCGTGGGGAGAGTGGCACCCCAGGAAGACATTGGATAATAGCGGGGTCTGACTCAGCGAAAAATAGCCTGCTTCAGAAGAATGGAGCCTGTGGAGTGATCATAGAACATGTCTGCCCCACAACACCGGAGAGGAAGCCGGTCCACTTTTGGATTGTCTTCAAGGAAGTGGACTTTGCTCGTGGCCTCTGGCAGTGTAGCCACTGAATTGAATCATTTAAGTGCAATGTCCTGAATCAACTTTCCTGTACCAACCAATTACGTATATTTCAGGAACACGGGGGGATATAACCTTGCTCACTAATATTAATTAGGAAAAGTTTGTTTTATTTGATCCAGTGATGCGCAATATATCGGAACCAAATCGGTTATCGGCTGAGTTTAATTTGACTTTATTAAAGATATTTTATAAAATTATTTGAGATTTTTAAATTTATTGCTGTTAATATTGTATATTTAATCGTGCATGTTCATTTTCGCATGGATTATTTAACAGTTCAAAATTAATCTTTTGAAAATCTCCAAATAAATATCCATTTCTTATACTGTGCATTATCATGTTGTGATTCCTGAATTCACTTGTAGCATTGATTTTATAAAATAAAATATTAATATCGGCCAATTATCGTTTATCGGTCAATGCACTGTAAAGACATTTTTTTTTTTAGTTATTTATCCTGAATCAACTTTCCTGTACCAACCAAGTATATTTCAGGAACACAAGGGGATATATAACCTTGCTCACTAATATTAATTAGGAAATGTTTGTTATATTTGATCCACTTGGGATGCGCAATATATCGGAACCATATCGGTTATCGGCAGAGTTTTATTTGACTTTATTAAAGATATTTTATAGATTTATTTCAGATTTTTAAATTTATGTATTTTAATATTGTATATTTAATCATGCATGTTCATTTTTGCATGGATCATTAACAGTTAAAAATTAATCTTTTGAAAATCTCCAAATAAATATCCATTTCTTATACTGTATATTATCATGTCGTGATTCCTGAATTCACTTGTAGCATTGATTTTATAAAATAAAATATTAATATCGGCTGGTTATCGGTCAATACACTGTATAGAGATTTTTTTTGTTAGTTGTTATTTATCTTGTATCAACTTTTCCCTACCAACCAATTATATTTCAGGAACACGAGGGGACATATAACCTTTCTCACTAATATTAATTAGAAAATGTTTGTTATATTTGATCCACTAGGGATGCGCAATATATCGGAACCATATCGGTTATCGGCAGAGTTTTATTTGACTTTATTAAAGATATTTTACAGATTTATTTGAGATTTTTAAATTTATTGCTGTTAATATTGTATATTTAATCGTGCATGTTCATTTTCGCATGGATCATTTAACAGTTAAAAATAAATCTTTTGAAAATCTCCAAATAAATATCCATTTCTTATACTGTACATTATCATGTTGTGATTCCTGAATTCACTTGTAGCATTGATTTTATAAAATAAAATATTAATATCGGCCAATTATCGTTTATCGGTCAATACACTGTAAAGAGATTTTTTTTTAGTTATTTATGCTCAATCAACTTTCCTTAACCAATTATATTTCAGGAACACGAGGGGACATATAACCTTGCTCCCTAATATTAATTAGGAAATGTTTGTTACATTTGATCCACTAGTGATGCGCAATATATCGGAACCATATCGGTTATCGGCAGATTTTTATTTGACTTTATTAAAGATATTTATAGATTTATTTGAGATTTATTGCTGTTTATATTGTACATTTAATCATGCATGTTCATTTTTGCATTTAAATGACCTTTGCCATCATCTAACACTCACTTAATAATTTAAACATAGATCATTTAACAGTTAAAAATGAATCTTTTGAAAATCTCCAAATAAATATCCATTTCTTATACTGTACATCATCATGTTGTGATTCCTGAATTCTCTTGTAACATTGATTTCATAAAATATTAATATCGGCCATTTATCGGTTATCGGTCAATACACTGTAAATAGATTTTTTTTTAGTTATTTATCGGATAATTAATTGTGCATGCTCATTTCCTCTATTTTTCATTTAACTTGTCTTTACCATCATCTTATGCTCACAAAGTTGATTTTGTAATAGCACCGATAATTTTGTAACATTGTTAAATGTAAATTTTAGCCACAACATGAAAATAATAATCAGCTCTTGGACAGAATTTTAATATCGTTCATTGCTTTCAACCATTCATTGATTTTAGGGTCTGGTTAGAATAGGAATATTGTTCCAGAACCAACAAAGTATCAGATTTGATTCTTTTAGACTCATTGAATCTGATTACATGTTGCTAAACTAATGATTTATGTGAATGGAAGTGAGAGCAAAACCTTTCTGGCATTATTGTCTTGTCTCTACCCACTGGACAATAACTTTCCAGAAGTGCAGCGGTCGGGTCATTAGCACTTGGTTGAGAGGATTACATAGCCGCGGGGAAAGCAATAACAACGGTGCTTACATACCCGCCCCTTAGGAGTCCATACGGTGCAATTCACAGACATATTTTCACTTGGATATTAACAGGTTTGCATGACCTCCGAAACCGCATTGAATAAAGTCATAACCTGGGGAGCGAGGAGTTTTCTGTTCAGGTGAATGAAACCTTGGACATGTGGGTTCAGTACATATTTAGAAGAGTAAAATGCCATCTCAAGGATGGCTTCTCAAAGATTGATATGTTTTGTAAGACTTTCCCGCTTTAGTCATCACCGTGGCTAATAATTAATCTGAAGCGCATGCCAAGTTATAGAGCTCAATACGCTGAAGATGTATTACAAGGCTGGGAATTATTTTTTTTTTTCTGATACAAGATGCTTCTTTGCACATGTTTCTGAATAGGATCAACAGCCCATTTCTTAAGAACCCTTCACATTTCTTGCATCTTTAAGACGTCTTCCTCTTATAATGCTTTTTTTTGGAGTCTAAGGCAAGGGTTTCTTTGAGGAAGGATTCTCTGGCGTGGTTCCTTCGCAGAAATAAAAGGACACGGTTTCATCTAAGCAAATACTACTCTGACAATCAGAGTACAAGATGTGCTGGCCGCTATACAACACATGCCATTGAAATGCAAAAGCCTCTCTCTCTCTCAGAGAAAGACTGAAAGAAGGGATTTTTAGGTCATCCTTAATTGAATTTCCTGGCTGATGACAGAGTAATATAGAGACTAATAGCATTGTGCGTGCATCTCGTGTCACCGCTAGAAATGCACTGGAGGAAGGCTCTTTGCGATCACTTACAGATACTGGATATATGAAAACCCTTAAACCGCTTAATAACTTAATAAGCCTTCTCCGTTATAAAGCTCCCGTTATGTAAGTGGAATAGGTTTATGAGGGTTAATGTAACCATTCTTTTTGATTAATTGAATGGAGCATCTAGTGCCGTTACAACTGTTTTATTTTTATGTTTTTCATTGGATCGTTTTTGTTCTCTATTGTCTTTTTGACACGCTGATGAACATTAATTGACTTAATGAACAAATATTTGATGATGTGCTTATGTGACGTGCATATATAATAGTTTTCAGTGACCCCCACATGTAAGAGTCAGCTAAATATTTTCATGTAAACTGGCCCATTTACAATGATATTAATAGACAACATTTATTTATTTATTGTTATTATTATTGCCACAATAGTGAAACCAAAAAAAACTATATTATACAAATATAAATTATATGCATTTTTTAATAATTTTATATATTTTTTCTTTATGTTTGCTTACCACTGTTATATGGCATGTATCTTTTCTTCTACACAAAGTGCTATACAAATACATTTGAATGAAATAGAAATAGTTTCACTTGTCTAATTCAAATAAATTGCAATTCAGAGCAATTCAAATTAAAAATAGCACATTTTATCAGCTACATGTATGTGTGTGCTGTTAAAAAAATGTGTTGTCACCAATTTGTCTTATTTTTTCCTCTCTAGACCCCTTTAAAAAGAAAAACCCAAACTGTTCATATACACAGTCCAGTTGTTAATTACCCTTTAACTAATCACAGAGCAATTGCACACATCTAGCTCAAGGTACGGCTGTAATTCCCAATAAACTGTTTCTTTGGTCCATTTAAACCATCCAAAGCAGCAAAGTGGAGGCGGGTGGAAATGTAGCTGTCGGTCCGGCTGCCAGCTTCATCAATAGGGAGCCGCTAATGTGCAGACGAGAGCCGGGCGCTTCGATTACAGCTTAATTTGGTAATGAAGTGAGAGCGAGAGGCTCCTGCGAACACTTTAAAGAGCTCAGCGTGATGGTTTTGCATCGAATAAAGCAGATTTTGGTATCTACACTCATGTAATAGAGTTTTCTAGCATTACAACACAAATGGGACCCCACGCGAATACTGTCTGTACTCATATACATATCATTACATTTAATTACAACAAGCTGGCGCTTTAGTGGTGTTCTCGCCCTGTGGACATGGACACACACAAGCGTACACATGCATACTGTGATATACCCTCGTCTCCATTGGCAGCGAGAGTAGACCAGAGGGAGCGAGACAGCTGCCCGGGGTGGATGTGTTCTTCTCGATTTGTGTGGGATCGCACCCATGCCTCTCGTTTGGCCGGCTGAGGCTGCCTGGAGGGTGAAGTGTATTGTAAGTGTGACCACAGTACATTGTTGCATGACTAATCTCGGCCTTCCATCTGCCACTGAGGCCCTGCACAAGCACTGTGCTCTCCAACATCAAGCACTGCCATATTGCTGCAGTCACAACATCTCGGCTTTGACTGGCACTCTGCTTGTGCAGAAGCGCCGGGGTGGACTCAAGGCCGGGAATTATGGGACGTTACATGTGCACACATAACGAAACACAGAGATTGCTGACGGCTTGTGTAAATGTCTTTGGTTTGACAGAACTTGAATGCTTCGCATGTTATCATGCGTTTAGTTTAAAGGGATTGTCCACAAAAAATCAGCCACCGTTTACTCAACCTTTTGTTGTTCCGAACTCATGGGATCAAAACTCTCTGCTTGCCGTAGCTCGATTCAAAGCGGTATTGTAATAATGTTTTTAATCCCAGTGGTACTGGTGGATTTCCGCGGGAGATTCGAGCATGTCTTTGCGTCATTACCTCACATCTGTACACATAAAGAATTAGTCTCGGATCCAACGACAATCACCAGTGACAACTGGAGATTCACCCACTGTATAAGACTTTGCAGTGGCTCCAGAAAAACGGAAACTACGTCCGGTGTTCTGTCGATTTTTGCTGCCTTGTCGAAAAATGCTACCGTAGCGCGAATTGATCACAGAATGCCGATTAAAGTCGTATGAAATACAATTCTAATACAATTCTAAGTTATGAGTAGCTACTGTATACTGTAGACTACTGTTTTTATTTTTAAAACGGTGTGAAAAGTAAAAATTATCATAAAATATTCATCTTTGACTTGTCAAAGTACACCTTTTCTTATAGTAACTGAAACTTTCAGTTATTCCTTTTCAGCTGGCTGACCGTACAAATGTTCATATGGTAGTGAGCATTTTTTAAAGGGAAATTATACATTATAACAGGAAAATGTACCTTTTGTAAAAAAAAAATTTAAAAAAAAAAAAAAAACTGTGAGTCTGCACATGCGCATAACCGGTAAGTAGGAAATCTCGATGGGTAGCATGAATTGTCAGAACACCGGGCCCATGCTAAAACTAAATTTGAATGTTTTTTTTTCCCCCTTACTTACTTGTTCAGATGACATTTTCCGGTAAAAATTCTGATGTTGGTCATCAAAAAGTAGAATCTGTGATTTTGAATGACAGGATCCACACCGACACGGTGACTGAAAGCCGCACATTCTCCTTAAAACATTGTATTCATCCACGCTGTGCCGTGCCGGGGTACAACCCACGTAAAGTTGATAATTCCGCGAATAACTGCAATTGCAGATTTCAAACAGAGATGGCGTCAAAGAGGCAAAACTACGGAATGCAGCTTTAAAATAGTGTCGTTGTACTAGTTTTAACTTGACACGCCATCTTAAAAATGCAATAACAGTGGTGGGACTGAAAAAAAAAACTGTGACCAAAAGGCCCATTTTTTAAGTGGATAAATTAAAAGAGGCAATATTTTTTGAGAATTCAAATTAAATTGTAACTCTAATGGCTCTTCAAGTATGATAACTGTAACGATAATTTTAGTAGTGTCCGCATAACAGATGATTTTGTTTTTGGTTTTTTTAGAAGTGCATGCAGTCATCTGCTACTTTAAATAATTTTGCTCTTTGATTCGCTGGAAAAAACTCATTCTGAAAGTAATTTCAATGATATTGTTCTTCCGTGTCGTTATCATTATATCTGTGATGTGGACATGTAGAACAATTATTAAAACTTAAGCGTTAGTTATCGGTATAGTTATTGTCCTTTGTTAAAATCAAGATAAACTAGACAACATCGCTAACTAAGTAGTTGGTTGTTGGACTTGGACAACTAATCGATTAGTCGACTTACATCACTCATCCCTGATAGACTATTAAAACAAGTTATTTATTTATTTATTTAGTTTCTTTCTTCTTTAGAGGTTCTCTCTCTTTTGAAGTGTGAAGTTTTGTAAATTACAGGGAGATTGTGTGGTGTGTTGAGAGCCGCCTCTCTCGCTCTCTCCGATTAAACCATCACACTCAGGCTCTCTTTAATCTTCAAATGTCCAAACCACCAGCCTGCTTTTGTTGATGCTAATTCAAAACTCATGAATCTCTCAGATTTCCGAGATATTACCGTAAAAGTAATTACAGCGTGTACTTCTGGTTCGGCCGGCTGGTAATGCACAAGATCAGTGAGTATTCTCATGAAACAAAACCTTCACATGCAAATATATATATATATACGCATAGAGCTCAACAAAAACACAAAGGACAAACTCAGATGTAGTGTACTGAATGTACAAATACAGTATTCGGTAAGTGTTTCCATGATGTGCCAGAAGTGGAAAACTACAGATTGCAGTGAGTGTAATTGTGGGCCAAGCCAAAAGTGCACACATGAATGTGCTGGAAGTGATTACAGTTGAGTTCATCTCCAAGTCAGGAAGATGATGTTTAAGAGGCCAAGTATTTAGCAGTTTGCAGCATGCACAAATTTTATCACTCTCTTTCAGCAACACTTTTTTTTTTTTTTTTTTTTTGCAATGCCAGCATTAAATACACAAACACACACACAAAACAGTCTGCAGTCACAAACTTGTACACACACATTTAGCTATCCGAATGGGGACTTACAATAGAGAACAGTTTATTACTTTTATGGAAAGTTAAATGTAATCACTACTACTTTTAATGACAAATTAAAAGTTTAACTTTTTTAGTTTAACTTATTTTGATGTGTGAAGTACTTGATTATAATTTCATGTCCAAAAAGCACTAATTGATTTAATGCATTTAATACATGAATGCATTTTCATTAATACGCAATGATTTTAAGCAAATAACGTTATTCAGCTCGCACTGAAGTATATATTTCTGAATGTATAAAGTTTTCATTTTCACAAGGGTCCAACACTTTCTACACACACATTAACACATTGCAATGTGCAGCCTGCTCAAATTTGACAGGAAACACATGTTAGTAGTAGATCTACAATAGGCAGCACTGTGTTCACTGCGTTTCCCCGGTTAGCGTAGCCACTAAGCCAAACATGACTTGAACACACAAGTTTGTACTTAGCAATCAATCTGTGTGGTCATTCAGTCGAGATTTGTATTGTTACAACCTCAAAGTTGTAAAGCACACCCACGTTTGATGTTGTTGTGCTCTTGGCTGTTTATGTGAGCAGTTGGTTGCACATGGGCATGTTTTTGTGTGTGTGTGTGTGTGTCTTTCCTGGTTTCTAGTGTAATGTTTATAATGAGATTGCGATTAGCCACAGAGCTTTTGCGCAAGCGGTTTTCTTTAACATGAAACATAATGTGTGGTGCTAATGCTAAACACAGCGACTCTGAGGACTGTTGCATGTGATTTGGGATAATCACTCTCTCTTAAGCTATGGGATCAACATTTGTCTTTCAGCAATCTTCTACCACAAAATGTAAAAGCTGGCCTGACATCATTGCCAGCTTGTAAGTGTTCCCTTCTAAGACAGCAGATGTTTTGGTTTAGCCTAAGTGCCATTCCTAAATTGGCGTGGCTTATGTGTTTTCTCATTTCCTTTTCTTCATAGGTTTTCAATCATGTGTTGATCTTTAGCTTTTGGCTTGATGTTTTTTTATGGATGATGAGAGAATGTTTTAATTGTATTTAATCTGGCGAGCATTCATTATTATTTTTTCATTTCCAAACCACAAATAGATTCACTGTGTGAAGTTGTAAACTGGCCATTTTTAAAAAAGCAGTGACATTGATTAACAGGCCCAGTTTTCTTTCCTGTACTGGTCTATTTCTTCTTTAGACTTGTATGTTGTATGTTACAATATATAGAGCATCTGATTGGACAAAATCCTTGTAGTGTAGGATCAAGTCATCAATATATTTGGTCTGTTTTCCTGGAAGATAAATCCTGTTAGTTTTAATTGTGTATATATGCTAAAAGTACATTTGTCTACATTTTTACAATTCGCAAATGTATCCAACGTAACAATTGACATGGTTTTTGAGCTGCATTATGCTAAAACTATAGTAATCTTTGTAGTATTTTTGGGATATCATAAGAAAAACCATTGTAAATGAATATGGCAATCACATTTTCTTCATGTTTACCCCTGCTTGAATTGTTGTGTTGTCAGAGACTTAAACTACCTCTGCAGTCAGAACTCCTCAGGTTGAACAGACCAATCATTTGCTTTTCTTTTTTTTTTTGTGGTTGGTCTTCCCAGGTCAGTACACCTAAATTTCCCCAGGCTCGGGCTCCGAGATCCCAGCCGTCGCCATGGATCCCAGCAGCTGGAGTGGCAGTGAAAGTGCCGGGGAGGATATCGAGAGGATGAGCGACTCGGCCGATAAGCCCATGGACAACGACGCAGAGGGTGTGTGGAGCCCTGACATCGAGCAGAGCTTCCAGGAGGCCTTGGCCATCTACCCACCCTGCGGCCGACGGAAAATCATCCTGTCCGATGAGGGGAAAATGTATGGTGAGTCAAAAAAAGCTTGGTTTTATTGCTAGGCCAGAACTCGAGTTTGAATCGGGGAGATCACATGAACCAGACCACCGTTTCTAAGTATGGATTGAACCAACCAAATGAGCCCAAATTTGACGTCAAATTGACTTTCAGTCGCTTTACATATTCTAGTGTGAATACACCTTTAATATGTTGAGGTTAGACATCTTAAAGGGGTCATGAACTGGGTGAGGTCAACTTATGACGTTCACTTGGTTTTTGCATTCAAAAACATCAAAATGAATAAGTAATAGGCTGTTTTCTACCCTAGTTTTGAGCCTAGCTCAAAAACGCTTGGTTTTTATGGGCGTCTCGCACTGAAGACGATGAAGTAAACGCCCACTGCTGTGAGTGGATAACAGTTTTGCATATTATAATGAGTTTCAACTCACTCATCGGTGCACGTGGGGGAAATTGTTTTGAAAACGTCCAATGTTGTAAAATGGCAACCGGAATGATTCGCCCATACATGTTCGACCCAGAGTCCGTGTGTTGCACAATTCCTGTCAGATCCAATATAGATGGCACAGCACCGTTCTTTACTCTTAATCGGTCTGCAAATCCAGGCTTGTTTACAAAACAATCCTCAGTGAAATTAAGCGAACAGACGGAGAATGTTTTACCCTCATCAGCTGGAGCGCCATTAAAAATGAAATTTAACCATACAGTCCTATTGGAATCCAGAGGAAGCTTATGCAGCCACTGTCTTCCACAACCAGGCACTGCACAATATTTTGTGCTTGGTAGCTCGATTTGTCATCACAAGGTAGGCATCTATGTTATTTAGCTATGTGTGTAATGCGCGAATCGGTGGGCGTGTTGAAGTAGGAGTTGATCTGTTTTATCCTCTATGATGTCATAGTTCCCCACTTTGAAAAACGAGTCGTTTGCTGAGCCTGGTGTCAATAAAAGCTTTTATTGGACTAACAAAGACGTTTTCAGTTCTGAAACTTCAGGATATTCTTATAATATGATGACCTCTTAGATGTCAAAAGCTCAAGGAAAATTTGATTTCTCAGTTCATCACCCCTTTAACACAATTTGCAATCAACCCTTTTTCCTCAATCTCAGTATTTTGACTGGCTATGTGGAGTTATGACTGCCGTTGGGGGTTGTTTTGACTGCTTGTAATCGTGTGTTGTTTGTTGAGGTTGGCTCATCAGAAAGTTCTCAGGGAAGTTGTTAGTTGTTTGTCCTCAGGGTGGGATGATGATGTCCGTCGGGCCTCTGAAACTGGAAAACGGAACTCCAGCGGGCCAGGCGGTGGAGCGGGTTGGCTGCCCAGGGTTCTGTTTGTAAAGTCAGCGTGAACCATTAGTTAGGAGCAGATGGTCATGCGGCTGACACCAGCTGCGCTCCCAATCCCCCCCCCCCACCTCATTCCCCAAAGCAACCCCCTCCTCCAACGCCTCCCTCAAATTCTCGGCTGGGGTGATGTCATGGAAAGAGGGAATACTGCTTTTCTTTTCTCGTAGGATATTAAAAATGCTCTTGGCCTTGTCCACAGTGTAGCTGTGCTTAGACTTGTATCCAGCTGTCTTTATTAGGAACAACTCGGAAACCAAACAGTTGTTAAATCTGGATGCATGATGGAAAAGGTGGACAAGTTTCTGAATCATAAAGCCGCTGTTTTTTTTTTGTTTTTTTTTTCATTGAAAGTTTATTTTTCCGTAGTAGAATAGCAGTGCACACGGTTGCTGCTCCCATTTCCAACTTGCCACTTCCTACCCTTTTCCAATTTCCTATTCTTTTAAAACAGTTACATATATGCAAGTGGCGCAATTTGGATTCAGGGTGTTTAATTCATGCATTGATTCCTTGGGAATCTAACCCATGACCTTGATTTTGCGAATTGCATGAATTTTGTGAAATCTTGGTAACACTTCACTTTAAGGTTTATAATTTTTAACATTACCTAATGCATTACCTAAAAATGAACAATATTTGACCCGGTGAAACTTATTTTTCAGCAAGGTTCATGTTAATTTCTATGTATCCATACATTTTTAACTTTTCAAGTTGTAAAAACAGTGTTATGAGTAAACATGAAGAATAGCCTAGATTAATAAATGCTGTAAAAATTAGTTTGAACTTTTGTTAGTGTTTTAACTAATGTTGACTAATTGAACTTTACAAGAAAATGTGCAAAGTTAAATAGATTGAGGTCTCTCAATGGTTCCCATGGCCACAGTCGTTTTTTCCTTCAAGCATTTCCTTCTAAACAAATTTGGTCGCTGAAATTTTCTTGAGTCGCTAAAGCAAACCTGTCACCTCCTACGCTGGTGTCCGTGTAACATTCCTTAGCCTTGTGCTTTACGTCGCCTTCATTATTTCATCGTCCATAACAACTGCTTGAGATTTATTTTATGCGCCCAACCCATCACAGATCCATACAAGTCAAGATCCTAGTCCCCAGTCCTGCCGCTCTCAGGTCTGCAAGCGCTGTGTGGTTAATTAGCAGCCATCCCTATAGCAACCGCCTTTCACTTCAAAACAATATGTAGCTTTTTTTTCCTGGTGTCGTTGCTCAGCTTATCTCACTGTTTACCTGAGGGGGCTCTTTACAGCATCACGGAAGCACTCAAACTGGAGTCAGGCCAAAGAATCAGAGTTTTCACTTTAGACGGTTTGTAATGCTGTGGCGGCTCCCGTGTGGTTTTATAGGTGAACCAAGCACATTTTTTTCCACATAATCCTAATCCTTCCCCTCACAAACGTCCTTTTTTGACTGTTGTTGAATTATTTTTTTCCCTCAACATTGTAAAATTAGTGTGCCCTCTCTATCGCCTCTGATATTGTAAACCATTCGGCTCTGCTTTGCTTGTAGGCTTATTTGAGGCAGAGAAAACATGCCATAAGTAGATTTGACAGTCCCCCGCTGGGTTCAATGAAACATCTAATCTCAGTGGTTTCACTTCTGAGGGGATATACTGTGAGGACTTAACATAGTCTCAGCCAATTAATATTTCTCAGGTGGATATCCACATCCACCTATACTTGAGAAATGTATTGTAGCTTTTTTAAGCACAATTGACATATCTGGCCATATCCGGCCATTTTCATATATTGACTGTCGTCCCATAGCTGTGGTAATTTCATGCCAATAGTTATTTTACTTTTAATATTTATTTTATTTGTATTATATTATTTATTATTTATCACTGATTTGCTTCCATATGCCTGTTTTCATTTTTAAAAACGTAATTTTTTACTCGTGTCGTGCATTGCATAGCTAAAATATTTCCTGTCAGATAACAACAGTTATCATTTTAGCAGAAGTTTTTAACGAATTTTATGATTGAGAATGTATGTAAATCTGCTTTAATGTGTTTATCTTGTGTTCGTAAATAAATATAAGTCCTAAAATACCTATTATTGCTATTCAGCCTTTGACAGACATTTCGGTAGCATATGTCTGTTGGTTGTAAAATACCTTCAATTTAGTTTAATTTAGAGGACATTTTGAGTGCAGCTTTATTCATGCCAACAGAGCCTGAAATGTTACTAGTTTTACCTTACAGCACCATGTCTTTCTGCATTTTATAATGGCAAATTGTGAGTGTAAAATAATGAATAGACTGGTGTGCTCAGGCAGTGTTGGGCTTTGTGAACATAATGTGTGCCTCGGAGGATTGGAAATTGGAAAGCTGTGTCTTTAACAATAGGATAACAGACCCGCTCACTGACTGTGGTGCCAGTTTGGGCTACATCACGTTCTGCAGGGGAAACTAGTGGTTATGGGAGTCAGAATCACTCTGTTCTGGCTAACTATGCTGTTGAATCTCTCTACACAAGGCGAACCAAGATTTAATCAAAGATTTATACTCGAAAATGAAAGACAAGCACTGAACATACATTTTTATTTATTTATAGGAACTAACAGTGTGGTCAGTTGTTGAGATTGGTGAAGTCCACTGGTTTTGCACATCATTGCTAATAGGGGACAGCACCCCAAAGTGAAATTTATACATAATTTACTCACCCTCGAGCCATCCTAGGTGTATATGACTTTCTTCTTTCATCCAAACACAATCAGATATATATTTAAAATATCCTGGATTTTCCAAGCTTTATAATGGGAGTGAATAGTACCCTAGAATAGAAGCCCAAAAAAGCACATCCATCCATCATAAAAGTAATCCAAACGGCTCCAGGGGTTTCATAAAAGCCTTCAAAAGAAACTCTATGTGATTTTGTAAGAAAAATATTAAAATTTTTTTTAAAATATTCATAACTTTATCATCTAAAATCACTGGCTTCTGGTAACAGCCGTACGTGAGTCTAGTTCCGGGGGAAGAGTGACCTCTGACCTGACAACATGGAAGCACAGAGGATAGAGCAAAAACAAAACACAGGTCACAAATTAGAAGTCTAAACCGAGTATTTTTAAAGAGAAATGTTGGAGGATTTCGATATAATAGAAGAGGAGCTTGAGTTTGTTGCCCAGCCCTATATGTTTAAACCACAAGAGGCGTATACTCTCACTTAAGCTTACGCTACTCCTAAATCCTACATCATACGTCAGGTCAAAGGTCACTCTTCCGTCTGAACTATGCGGCCTATACGGCCGATAATGGAAGCCAGTGACAATATTTTTTAACATGACTCTGTTTGTGTTTGGTGAAAAGACGAAAGTCATAAACACCTTGGATGGCTTGAGGGTGAGAAAATGATGGGGTGATTTTCATTTTTGGATGAACTATCCCTTTAAGTTGATTAGAAAAGAGGAACAATAAATGTTGTGAGCCAGATTCAAACTTTCTTTGTCCACGTGAGCAGCACCAGCTAGATTTGATCTCCTAGTGATTAAAAATCCATGAGTGCTCACTCACTGTGCATACACAGCCGATTATGTTTTCTTTACAAAATCCCGCCAAACCTCTACCTACGGGTACGTTTAGAGTCGCACAGAAAAACGTGCTTACATAATGATAAAGGTACAGGAAGCTCGTCGATGTGGGATGTAGTGTGATGGAAAAGGATGGATTCAGGTGGGAGGCAGTTGCTATCTGAAAGAAGTATTTGTAAAATCACACAGGACATTGCTTTTGTGTTCAGAGCTGTATTGTGCTCCAGAGGAGGTCCCTCGATGTGGGCCACTTTAAAAAAAACTCTTTACTTTTCAAGGCCTACCAAAGAACTATGTTCCCACTCTAAACCTGCATTTTGCTTCTTTTGTGTTGCATAAAATGGGGCAGAGGAGTAATTTTAAGGAGTAAAAGAGGTACAGAGTTTAATCATGTTTCTCAAGGGATGGTGTGTGAATTTGAAAAAGGGGCTTCGTGCAAGGTGGGACTGGTGCCCGAAAGACCGTATGGACACAAGATATGAGTCCTGTGTGAACCGCATTAATGTTCTCATTTGGCTTTGATATGTGTGAGAGGCCTGGATGTTACCTCACCGAGAGCCAGTTAGGAGACAGGTCACAGCATGCTTCAGCCTCACACCTCTTAACTGTTTGAGACGGATGAGTGATTGAAACAGACACCGATATCGTGTTACAGAGAGTCCTTGAGCCGGATAGTGCATGTTATTTTTGTTTGGTGGCAGCTGTACAGAAGCTTGTGTTCCTCATTAGTGTATTATATTCATTTCTGCCCTGAAATTCAAAAAGTTCTCAAGCGTGAACGATTTTTGAAAATATTTTCACTTATTTGTCTGTTGTCAGACAAGGAAAACTATACACTCACACTTTTTCAAACTTATAATAACTGAAATAATTTGGCGAAGTGATATGGAACTATATTGTGGTCAAGACTTGCCTAAAACTACTTTAGCCGTTTGTTTCCCAGATAATAATTGTACACCTTATAACGTTCATCAACCAATCAGATTCAAGCGTTAAATATATATTAATAGTATAAATATGTATGTATGTGTGTTTATGTATATATATAGAAATATATATACACTCACCTAAAGGATAGTTAAGAACACCTGTTAAATTTCTCATTAATGCAATTATCTAATCAACCAATCACATGGCAGTTGCTTCAATGCATTTAGGGGTGTGTTCCTGGTCAAGACAATCTCCTGAACTCCAAACTGAATGTCAGAATGGGGAAGAATTTGTCACAAATTTGAGCGTGGCATGGTTGTTGGTGCCAGACGGGCTGGTTGAGTATTTCACAATCTGCTCAGTTACTGGGATTTTCACAAACAACCATTTCTAGGGTTTACAAAGAATGGTGTGGAATGGGGAAAACATCCAGTATGCGGCAGTTCTGTGGGCGAAAATGTCTTGTTGATGCTAGAGGTCAGATGAGAACGGGCCGACTGATTCAAGCTGATAGAAGAGCAACTTTGACTGAAATAACCACTCGTTACAACCGAGGTATTCAGCAAAGCATTTGTGAAGCCACAACACGCACAACGTTGAGGCAGATGAGCTATAACAGCAGAAGACCCCACCGGGTACCACTCATCTCCACTACAAATAGGAAAAAGAGGCTACAATTTGCAAGATCTCACCAAAATTGGACAGTTGAAGACTGGAAAAATGTTGCCTGGTCTGATGAGTCTCCATTTCTGTTGAGACATTCAGATGGTAGAGTCGAATTTGGTGTAAACAGAATGAGAACATGGATCCATCATGCCTTGTTACCACTGTGCAGGCTGGTGGTGGTGGTGTAATGGTGTGGGGGATGTTTTCTTGGCACACTTTAGGCCCCTTAGTGCCAATTGGGCATCGTTTAAATGCCACGGCCTACCTGAGCATTGTTTCTGACCATGTCCATCCCTTTATGGCCACCATGTACCTCCTCTGATGGCTACTTCCAGCAGGATAATGCACCATGTCACAAATCCCGAATCATTTCAAATTGGTTTATTGAACATGACGATGAGTTCACTGTAGTAAAATGGCCCCCACAGTCACCAGATCTCAACCCAATAGAGCATCTTTGGGAAGTGGTGGAACGGGAGCTTCGTACCCTGGATGTGCATCCCACAAATCTCCATCAACTGCAAGATGCTATCCTATCAATATGGTTAGAATGCTTTCAGCACCTTGTTGAATCAGTGCCACGCAGAATTAAGGCAGTTCAGAAGTTCAGTTCAGGTGAAAGGGGGTCAAACACAGTATTAGTATGGTGTTCCTAATAATATATATACATATACACACATATATATATATATATATATATATATATTGCAGTTTGATTACTATTTTATTGATTTTTAAAAATATTGAGTATTTAGGAAAATATATAATATTAATAATAAAAAATATTAAAAAATAAATATCATTTTGAGCAAAATAGAAAAACACTAGTGCAAATTTCTCTGTACAATAAAAATGTAGTATTTAAGAAAATATGATAAAAATAATGTTTTTTTTATTTTAGCTGCATTTACTTGCAAACCGCTCTGAGACACTAAAAACACTCATGTTATCACACCTCGCATGTAAATAAATACAGTGCAGCATTTCACTGTGAAAAACACAGCATATATCATGATTTAGTTTTATCCTTTTTTTTATTTTGGTTTATCATGCAGCCCTAGTTTTATTGTTCATTGGCAGTTACTGTAAAACATCAGCATGTACAGTACAGCGAGGATGGAAAAAGTTGCACATGAGCAAGACTTCAACTCCAAATTGTTCTGTGATGTTGCTGCAAAAACAAAAGTGCTCACTAAAAACATGTAATTGAAAACTATTTTGACTGATAAATACATTTAATAAAAGTTTCTCTTCAAAGTCATATGGTTGGCAAATTTGCCCTGGCAGACTGACACACATACTTCATTTTTAGCCCTCCAAGTTTGGAGACAGTGATTTATGAAATGGAGAAAGAGTTGAGAGAAAGTGCGAGTGAGCGAGAGGTCATTTGGGGTTGTTTGGATTTTTCATGTGTGATTTCCAGCGGGCTGGTGTGATGTTTCCAGCCAGCGGACCATGTTAGGACACAGTCAGACACACACACACACATACAGGAAACATGCTTAATTGCTCCCATTAAAGAAAACAGCTCCAAACCGACTCTTTCCACTCTGTTTCCAGTTTGGCTTCTGCTATCGCAGGCAGAGAAGCTTTCAGCATTCTAGAGCTCTTTCAGTACCGGACTGTTACACATGTACACACTTTCAGGGCTTTTAACATCAAACATACTGCAGTGAGCTGTTTAATGGGACTAGCAGAGGCAGTTGAAACGCTTCCTTTAATTTCTGTTTGACCGTGAAATGCATTAAGAATCCATTTTGCATTTAGAACGTGTAGTGAAACAACATTTAAAAAGAATAAATTCAAGACAGGACTGGATTTCAAGCTATATAATAGCGCATTGTTGAGAGTTACAAATTTGGCTCATCTGACTTTCCTATCAGATTTGGTTTCACTAAATAATCATAGCAGATTTGGCGGGATGAGGGGTGTGTGTGTGTATGGGGTTGGGGTTGTGTCCACTGGAAAAGAAAAGACTGTCCGTCACGGTCTCTTGCCATCTGGCCTTGAATTTCCTCTCAGACCCTCCCTCTGAAAATGATTTGCGGACAGAGGGGTGTCATCGTGTTATGGGCTCTACCCGTCACAGAGGACAGCTGGCTAACTCTAATCAGATGGTAGCAGGCATGTGTGTGCACATAAGCGTGTGTATGTGTGTGTGAATGGTTTTATCTGGCAGGGGGAAAGCTGGCCGCACCCCTCGGTCCTGCTCTCAGGGAAACACCTGCATTGAGCCTGTAGATCATATCAGTCTAAGCTGACTGACTCCCAGAGAGGGGATTGTTCAGACCACCATCTGCTTCTGGAGGCTGACCTTTACTTGTATCCATATGGCAGTTTGTCGTTCCTCACCATGCATGCTTGTGCGCTAAATGAGCAGGTAGATCATTAGCCTGTTAGTGGGGTTGGACCCAGTCAGAATGCCTTGATTTATCACAGGTAAACAGAATTTGTTCTGAAAGGCAGATTTGAGTTCAGTTCTTTCCAGCACTAGTAGTTGAGTAAAGTCGCAAACATTGAAGAAGTTCTCTGAATTGAAATGCCCGAGGTGTTTTTTTTTGTTGAGAAATGATCAAATAAAAAGATATTTTGAAATATTAGTATGCATAGTTGTTAAGTGATCTGTCACATACTTTTGTTTTCAATTGTATTTAAATATGAAATGAATATAAGCTAAACCATATTTATTTATCAATATTAAAGAATTATAATAATAATATATTTATATTATACGTATTTAATATATATATTTACAAATTACATATTATAATTATTTATATAACATACATTTAAATATATTGTATTATAATTCTATTTTCATTTTGTTATATTTATGTGATAATAAAAAACAACTATTATTTTTGTTGTTATTATTATTATTATTATCTTTCACAAAACTCAACCTGAATGTGTGTGTGTGTGTGTGCACAAAAATAAAATAAAACTATATATATATATGACTACTATATAACTTCTTACATAACATAACATACATTAGAAATACCTTTCAAAATTTCATGCAAAATTAATGGTTTTATTTATTTATTTATTTCAAGTCTGTTTTTGTGATTTATGTTTTATTTATTTTTTAAATTACAAATATTACATTATAATAATATTATTAATATGTCTATCATTTGATTCTGTTTTTTATTTATTTATTTTTATTTACTGTTGCTTAAGATGTAATGTAAACCAACAGGTAAATTCTGGTTCTCTTTAATGGACCCATGAATATTGCAATCTCAGTTTAGACCCATGATTCCTTAGTCATGGACCTCCTACAGAAAGTCTTTGTATTGTTAGTTTTGGCCATTGTGATTGTAATAGCAGAGAGTCCTCAGAGTCGTCCATCAGGCCTGGCAGTGCAGCGGAGCCATTGTCCCAAAGATTTGGGGTTTCTGCCCTGCCCTGCCCGTCACTGTCACACCCACAGGCCAACACCCCAATACTTGTGGGTCATTTGAAACGGTCAAAGATTTGCGAGGAGAGCCAAATTCTTTTATCCAATCTCACCACTTTCCGTGAGTTGACAAGACGATGGCAAAATGATCAAATTGAGAGAGAGAGAGAGAGAGTACGTGAGCCATGCGTCAGGCTCTCAGCTTCTGACATCACCCTTTCCCTTCAGTGACCCATGCAGTCTAAACTCTCTACAAACAGACTCAGCAAGGAAATGACATCACTTGCAGTACGGAGAGTTAGTGTTATCTGAAATCAGAAGAAAGAACAATTTGGCTCAGTAGTAAGCTAAAAGTATTCTTACTAGCAAAGAGCTAAAGCTGAATTTACTGTATTATCGCAACCTTTTAGGGACTGTAAATAATGAATTATCATTCACTCACACTCATGACTTTACAAACTTTTTTTCCTGCAGGACACAAAAAGGATGACTATCATAACTCATTCACTATATTGCAAGTTTTCTGAAGTATAAGTGTGAGTAATATGCAGTTATACAGGTTTGGAAAGAGAGTGAGTAAATGATGACAAATGTTATTTTGTTGGTGATCTGTCCCTTAAAGGCATTGCACCTGTTGCCTTACTGAAAGTGAAAAGTCCTGAGAAAAGCACGCAGGATTTTCTTTAGGTTTGGTGGAAGAGACGGATGGTAGAGTAAGCTGTCTGTGCACAATGATTGACGAGACCATTTTTGGCGCCATCTTTCCCCATCTTTCAGAAGGAACGCTGAGGTTAACCCTGCCTCAATGTGAGGTCCATTTATCAGCTTGCTTTTAATTGCAAACAGCGGGTGATCCTCAGGGCTGCTTTACTTGCTGATCAAGCTGATATTGTAATTGAATGACCTTTAACCCACCACATCCTCAATGGTTTTCGTGGTGTGACCTCCACCAGTGTAACCATAATACTTTAGTAACTCCATTAGAAAGGAATGCCGTCCGACCCCCTCACTTTACAGCTAATTCTAGTCCAGCTGTTCAACTATAAGTCTAGTTTGCTTTTAACATTTTTGTTATCACTCACTTTTAAGGTTCAGTGTTGAGGAAGTCCTCACCAAACCTGAAGGATTTAAAAAAAAAAACACTTCACTTAGTGTTGTCTAACATTGCTGAGTCATCAGAAGATTCAGATGTCCTGTTATTGGTGGATCATCAGCAATATATAATAGAATAAATATAATTTGTAATTATGTATAATTCACATAATAGTGATTTTATTAATAATGTAACATAAGTAAGATATAAAATTAAGTTTTTTTATTATTTAATATTTATTAATATTTATTAATTTATTAAGTATTAACAATTAATTAATTAGTATAAAATGTAATATATATTATGTAATATATATATATATACATCAATAAAAATGTCTGAATCTATATGTTATTTATTATAATCTATGTATTATAATTAAATGTAATTATAAATATAAAATATAATTAATATTCATACATATTCATAGTATAACTAGGGCTGTCAAACGTTTAATCGCATCCAAAATAAAAGTTTGTGTTTGCATAATATATGTGGGTGCACTGTGTATAATTAATAAATACACACACATGCATGTATATTTAAGAAAAAATATTATTTATATGTAAAACATTTATTTTTATATATAATATGAATTATATATAAATCTATATACAGTATATACATGAAAATATTTCTTAAATATATACAAGCATGTGTGTGTGTGTGTGTGTATATATATATATATATATATATATATATATATATATATATATATATATATAATTATACACCGTGCACCCACATATATTATGTAAGCACAAACTTTTATTTTGGATGCGAATAATCGCGATTAATCGTTTGACAGCCCTAATTATAACAAATATGTATATATTTTTTATATTTTATACATTATAGTGTAAACATTGGATCAAGGATGACCCATTGATGGGGAAGTGTCAGAGAGAGGGAGGACTAACCCTCACAGTATTGTCCATCCTTCCATTTGTCCATATATTCCATACATTTTCTAAAGCGCTTGTCCTATGTAGGGTCGTGGGGAGATTGAAGCCTTTTCCAGTGTCTCGGGATGGGTCCATCACACACATGTATATTCACACTCACACCTATGGGCAAACTTACTGGGGTAAACCCAGAGGAAACCAACCCCAACACGGAGAGAACATGCAAACTCCACAGAAATTCCTCCTGACACAGCTCCAATTCGGCTCTCACGTCATTATATTGACATAGTGTTGATGTTTTGTTGTTTGATGCTTGTTGGGGATTGGAGAAAAACCTGTAATCAGCTGTCATTCAGTATTTACTGAACTGATAGTGTTGTTTATCTTATCTCTTGTTGAGAGTGAACCGGTCGCTTTGATCGGTTTATGCTTTGGTTTGTCTACTAAACTCCACGGGGGAGACTCTCAAAACTCAACATTCGTCGACAGGCTCTTTCTCTGTCCCTGTAAGTCCCCTTTCTCTCTGGAGGTTGTTTTGCAGGTTTGCCAAGTCCAGCTGAGCATGTTTTCAAGTGACTGAAAAGAATGAATTATGCAGCAGTAAGCATGCTTACAGCTGGCCGTTTGGAGAGTCTTTGATCTGAGAGCGGAGTGTGCATGAATGCCCGCATTGTGAGTGTAGAGAGTGTGTGTGTGCGTGTGTGTGTGCGTGTGTACATGAATGTTTGTGTTTGGAAGAATAGGGAGGCCCAGGTCTGGGTTAGAAGAGATTACACTGCAAGCACATTGGGTAAAGGCTAGCTGGAGAAAAATACCCTGACTGACAGTCAGATATTGTCCTTAAAGGAATAGTTTGCCCCCCCCCCAAAAAATGAAGCTATTTACTTACCTTCATGTCATTCCAAACCCAAATGGCATCTGTCTTCCGTAAAACACAAAAGGAGATGTTTTGAAGAAGGTTCACGTGGCTCTTTTCCATACAGTGGGAAAAAAGATCCATGTTTGGGTCAAAAAAGGACTTACCCAACTGTTGGTTTTAACATTTTTATTTAAACCTTTAAAGCAACGATTGGGTTTGATATTTGACCCAACCTTGTGTTGAAACAACCCAGCAATTTTTAGTGTATATTGTGACCAGAGGCTGTCAGACTTCAACAAGCACTATAAGCTCTATAGTTCATATTTACATTAGAGCTTCCATCACTCTAAAAAATGCTTGGTTGTTTCAACCCAAATTTGGGTCAAATATGGATAAACCCAAATGTTAAAAATGCAATTAAAAAATATACCGTTGAAAGTTGGGTTAAAATTTGAAATGACATTTTTAACCCAACATTTGGGTTTGTCCATATTTTACCCAAATTTGGGTTAAAACAACCCAGCATTGTTTAGAGTGTACCCCTTCATTTCAATTCTTCTTGAATTGAGTAGAATAGTATTGTATGAGAAATAAGTTATGCACTATATGCTTTCACCATATCATTCAAATCGCTAATTAAATGTCAATTTAGTACAATTAATTATTTTTTAAATAACTTTTTTATTTTATTTTAATTAAATTATTTTATTTCATTAATTATTTTATTTAATTATTTACAATTTTTAATAAATATTTTATTTTATTTTATTTATTTTATTTTATATGGATTTCTGTGGGTTGTATGCCGGTGACTAGCAAATGTTCAACATAGAAAAAAATAAACAATATATTGATTCTTTTTGTCTATTGAATAATATATTCGACTGCCACAATATTGTAAATTTGAAGACAATATTTATTCATTTGATGCATGCCATTAATTGAGGTTAATTAGCCTATATATAAAATAATAAATATGCAAAATTGAAATTGTATGAAAGACAGTTTGTGTTGCTGTGTAATAGTCTAATTGTTCATGTATTCGTAATTTTAATTTCATTAAAATATAAATATAGACTACATATGATTGTGTTGTCCATAAACAAGCATTTTTTTGTTTTCTCTTACAGGTCGTAATGAATTAATTGCCAGATACATCAAACTCAGAACGGGAAAAACACGGACGAGAAAGCAGGTTAGTGGAGCTGCTTCAAATTCTAAGTTCAATTCTAAATAATGCGACTGATCTATTTCCAGTAAATTCACAACAGTGACAAGCCACGCTTTGTTCATAGCTTCAACCAAACGTCTCGCTGGCTTACTGCCTTCCTTAGTTACCGAAGCGTTCTTCAGCGAGCGGACACCTGTTGCTTTGTGCTCTCAGCTCACTGCAAATCTTTACAGTTTTGCTGTAAAGTCAGTTTGACTTAAAAACTAAATTCTTAAATAGCTGATTGCATGCTTCTTCCTGGTTCCTGAACAAATGATGTGAAAGGTTGTATTAGATGTTCTGTTTGTAATTAAAGTACATGTTTTTTGTGGCTAATTGCAGGGAGCCTTTCATCTCCATGGTTACAAAATACTTCTTTTGTGTTTGTCTGTGTGTGTGTGTGTGTGTGTGTGTGTGACCAGGTCTCCAGTCATATCCAGGTTCTTGCCCGGCGGAAATCCAGAGAATTTCACTCCAAGCTAAAGGTACATCTTATGTTTGACACAGTCTTCTGTGTGTATGTGTATTCTCTCAGGCCATATCAGTACTGAACAGTGTGTGTGTGTGTGTGTGTGTGTACGGGTGCCCTGCTGTTTGGCTGTCTGTAACCTAGATTTCCTGCTTGTGACTGCCCTGCTTAGTATGCAGTCAACTGGCTAACTTCTTTTCTCCTGCATGTTTGTCCGTTTCCTTCCTGTTTCGCACAAAAGTGTGTTTGTTTTGGAAGAAACTGCATTTTGCTGGGCGTTGCGTACACACTGAAAAAATGTGCGCTAATGTGTGATATACTTGGCTTGAGCAAAGTTGTTCAAGGACAAGCACATGATTTGAAAAAGGCAGACGTGATGCTATTTAGATATAATTTATGCATGAAACAATATATGAGGAACTATCCAATCTAATCCAAGATTTACAGACGTGTCTATGCAGAGTTTCAGGTCACTGGCATTGTTAAAATATTTTTTTTAAATCATTTTATTCATTAAATGGTTAAAAAATATATTATGTATTTAGATAATGAGTTTTTCAAATAAAAAAAATTCTTTACCCAAACGGCAATTTGTTTGTTAAAAAATACATTCAGATTGTGAAATGCCTTTACTAAATTTACTAAATTTTAAATAGTAATTTAGTAAAACTTTTCTTTTTAAATCAACCATTTAAAAAAAAATATTTGACAATAAATATTTATAATTAATAGGGCTGTTAAACGATTAATCACGATTAATCGCATCCAAAATAAAAGTTTGTGTTTACATAATATATGTGGGTGCACTGTGTATAATTATTTTATATACAAATATTTATTTATATATATTTATATATTTATATATGTGTTTACATATATTTTATATATATATTAGTTTTTATATAAATACACACACATGCTTGTATATATTTAAGAAATATTTTCATGTATATACTGTATAAAGATTTATATATAATTTATATTATATATAAATATTCTATGTATAAATTATATTTTTTTCTTAAATATACATGCATGTGTGTGTATTTATATTTATATATATACACAAAATAATTATACACAGTGCACCCACATTATGTAAACACAAACTTATTTTGGATGCGATTAATCACGATTAATCATTTGACAGCCCTATTAACTAATAAAACATTTAAAAATATATATTATAAAATTATTCAAAAAATTATATATTATGTAAAATTATATATAAAATTAGATTTTCAATAAAATATTAAAACATTTTGGGAAATAAGTCTCTTATCCTCACCAAGGTTGCATTTGATCAAGAGTACAGTACAACTGTTAAATATTTTTAAAATATAAAATAACTGTTTCCTATATAATTAAATATAATTTATTCATGTGATGCAAAGCTGTATTTTCAGCATCATTACTCCAGTCTTCAGTGTCACATGATCCTTCAGAAATCATTCTAATATGCAGATTTGATGCTCAAGAAACATTTATTATATTATCAATTTTGAAAACAGTTATTTTTTGTAGCATTGATTTGAAACAGGAATCTTTGGTAGCATTATAAATGTTTTTATTGTTACTTTTGATCAATATAATGTGTCTTTGCTAAAAGATAATTATTCACTGACTGTATACAATTATATAAAAAAAAAAAAAAAAACACGCACACAAATTTTTCATTGTACTATTTACAACATAATGCATAGTGGCACGTTGGCTAATGTTGTGATCGTCTGACCTGTAAAGGAGGACTGGTCTCAGAGGATCATGCTTTTGAGCAGCTGTGGCATCTGGTGGTTAAACAGCGAATGACAGTTCAGACTCACTTGTATGAACACACTTTGACAAGTTCAAGTATGCAACGTTGTCTACTGCAGAACAATAAAGGTTAGACAGATCAATATCATTTTCATACATTGTAGACTTAAATATTGCTGACTGACCACTAATACTTAAAGTCGGCATGAAATGGAAGTTGCGATCGTCTTTTCTCCCCATTTTGATGTATATCCGCATAAAACAGTTTCTTGAAAGAAAAAAAATGCAGGACGAGATTTGATTTTGTCCATCAGGAATTGATTGGATAGTTGCAATTGGTAGATCTCATGTGATTGCCGGGTTTGTCCCGCCCTCGCGCCAGTAAACAGAAGAGATGTCACTGCAAGAGGGAGGGGTTTCATGCTGACTTTAATATGAACAAAACTAAACCTGCAGTTAATAAGGTAAAACCTCTGATTAGTCTTTAATGTTTTCGCCCTGATGCTTTTGCCTTCTTTATAAGCCTGATAGTGGACAAAAGGCGGGAATAGGATCGGTTACTCATTTGATTATACACAAGGCTCTTCTTTGAGCGTATGCACTCCAGTACTTGACCAGAATGAAAGCCCTTGATCAGACACTCGGACATGCACTCTAGCTGACAAAAACAGCTCACATTCTTCAAATGAGTAACACAAGCCACATAAAGTCAAAACTTTACCACATGGTTCATGTGCAATGCATTATGGGAGCTCAGAAACTAGTTACGAGAACATGTTGCTGGTCTTACTGTACATTCACAGTAATTCACATGATTCAGAAGCACTCTGTGCCTAATTAAATGTAGTTCCTCGCATACAGTTTACCTTGCCATTTAGTTTGAAATTTAAAGATTCACGTCTCCGTAGAGCAGTTTAAATGGTCCTTACCTACTTTTTCACGCCGTCAGGTCTTAAGACAATTTCATTTGTAGAAATGATGAGACCTTCTGTCTTTAAGTCATAAATACAGGAGCTGAATGTTCTCTGTCATGTGTGTCGTTGAAGGACCAGAGCGTGAAGAACGATGCGATCAGCAGGATGGCAGCCATGTCTTCAGCACAGATCGTCTCGGCCACGGCCATCCACAGCCGGCTGGGGCTCGCGGGACTCCCACGGGCCACCATACCTGGGTCCACAGGGGTAAGACACGCCCCAGCACACTTTAAAGCCATAAAAGAATATATCCATGCGTGTGGTTTCAGTCTAGCTCTGCAGTTCATTTGTGAATGAGTGTTACTATTGCTCCCTTTCTAGATTTGGCAGGTGCCAACAGGACAGCCTGGTTCCTCACAAGAGTAAGTATATACAACTTAAACTTAGTCAGTTACACATGGCTGAACCGTAATAAACAACTTGTTGCAAACAACAAAATGCCACGTTGTAATAATGAGCTCTTTTGTTCCTCAGCATAAAGCCGTTTTCACAGCAAAATTACCCTATCCAGACGGCCACTGCTATTGCAGGTTTGTATTAAGTATTAATTTGTAATATAATTTAGTTTATATAATATAAATAAAATATTAGGGCTGTCAAACGATTAATCGCATCCAACATAAAAGTTTGTGTTTACATATTACATATGTGGGTGCACTGTGTATAATTATTTTTTATATATATATATATAAATATATATAAATACACACACATACATGTATATTTAAGAAAAAATATTATTTATATATAAAATATTTATATAAAATATAAATTATATATAAATCTATATACATGAAAATATTTCTTAAATATATACAAGCATGTGTGTGTATTTTTATATATATATATATATATATATATATATAAAATAATTATACACAGTGCACCCTCATATATTATATAAACACTTTTATTTTGGATGCGATTAATCATTTGACAGCCCTATAAAAATTATATAACATGATATGAGAATTACATTACTTGGTTGAAGAATTGTTTATTATTAAAATTGAATTAATATGATTAATGTATAATATAATGTATTTTCTATGTAATATAAATAATTTAAAAGTATATTTACACTATTATATATTTATATATTTGCTTTAATTGTAATATTATATGTAAATATATAAATGTTGATATGTATACTATCATATAAAAACAGTGTAATTTTAATTATTTAGTCTAAGAAAATGTATTAATTAAAAAAAATCTAGTATATTTATTATAGTTAAATCACTCTTAAAGGGACAGTTCACCCAAAAACTGAAAATTCTGTCATTTAAATTTCAGTTTTGGGTGGACTATCCCTTTAATGGCTCTGGTCTTATTTCTTTAATCCATCACTGATGTGTGTGTGTATGCGTGTGTGTGTAGCTTACGAGTCCCCCACAGCGCTCACAGCTGCTGTCCCGGTGTGGCACGGGCGCTCTATCGGCACCTCTAAACTGCGGCTGGTGGAGTTCTCCTCCTTCCTGGAGCATCAGCGGGACCCAGATTCAGTGAGTAATTCACACATACCCAGAATTACTGCAGAAGAGCAGCCTTGACCTGCTTTACCAGCCTCAAAAATACTGCTGCTTTACTTCTTCAGCACTGAACATCTACATGGAAAAGTACATGCAGACCAACATCATCATCACAACAAAATCATCAAACTGCAGCTCTGCAGTTTTTATCATCTGTTAAGCATTGTAGAATGTAATAATATTATATTATATTATATTTAGAAATATATATATATATTCAGCAGAATTATTATAAAAGGGTGTTTATGATTTATAACTAAAAAAAAAAAATTCTATTTTATTCAGTATTTGTATTTTTTGTTGGTGTAACTAGTTGTTTAATGCACATGCTCAAAAGCATGATGCAACATTTCTAAAGTAAGAAATCGATAATTGAATAAAAAAATAAATATTATTTATTTACTTAAATGTATTGCTTAAATACTCTTTTCATCAGATGAGTAATATGTGAAATTTATATATTTATTTTGATTTAAGATACTTTTACCATAAATGCTACAATAGTAGTAGTATTGTATTATTTTACTCGCATATCCTTGGTGTTTAATATAATATAATATAATACTTATTATTACTTATATTTACTTATTATTTATTAAGTAATTGTGTTTACTGTAAAAAAATATTGTTGGTTTAATTAAAAAAATGAAGTAACCTGGTTGCCTTAATTTTAAGTTAATTAAAATGGAAAAATTGAGTTAATACAATGAAGGAGATTAATTTAATCAGAAACTAATTATGTTATCTGAACTACATAAATGATTTAAGTTGATTTGACGAAAGAAAAAATGTTGTGATTACAAATCATGAATTTTTTTTTTTACATTGATGAAATGAAATGCTTAATTATAATATAATATAATAGTTATAATAATTATATAATATAATATGAGAATATAAATACAGTACTACATTACTTAGTGGTAAAATTGTTTATCAAATTTATATTATTGAATCATAATATATTTGTTTCATAATATAAGAATCACCTAACTTGGTGAAAGTATTGAGTTTGCATTTAGGCTTGGATCAGCAAGCTTGTGCGATGCTTTAAAAAAATGTAAATCCACGAACAGCAGCTGCCGGCCACTTGGGTCTTATTGGAGATGGTCATGATGACCAGGGTCACATCCTGCGCTTTTCCTGATCCATTGATAATGATGGAAAACAACAGAAGCTCAAGATTGCATTTCTTAAGTCATTTTCAGCTCAAATTAAATGATATTTTCTGGTGCAGAACTGACCCTGCTTATTATGATGGTAGTTCTTCAAAAGTGTTTTTAGATCAGCTGACCGATGCTGAATGTCCTATTTACACCCTGATCTGACTGCATTCAAGACAATGAAGACAAAACCGTATGTGCAGATTAAAAGTGAGATCTGGGAAAAACTTCTTGTGACCTACAGGTTATCAAAATGTCTTGTGCCCGTGTTAAAGCAGACCTGTGTTATCTATCATGTTGGCAGCGTCTGTATGAAATGCTTGTCCCTCTGGTCTGGCGTGACAGCAGCTATCAATCATGCGTTATACGCAGAACCGGTCGTGTTCTCGATACAGTCGTCCAGCCACACAAACATTCAGTAGATCCTGAAACAGCTTCACAAATGCAATCAGAAATGCTTCATTACTGATACAAATAACATTTGGGAATAGCAATTTAACTCATTGAAAATGATAAACTAAAAAATATTGTTGCTTCGACAACAAACATTTTACAAAAAAAGGTTGTTAGTTTATATGTTGGATCGATCTAATTCGCAACTCTTTGTGCAGTACAACAAGCATCTGTTCGTGCACATCGGCCAGACGAGTTATTCGTACAACGACGCGCTTCTGGAGACGGTGGACATACGTCAAATCTACGACAAATTCCCGGAGAAGAAGGGTGGGCTGAAGGAGCTGTTTGGGAAAGGACCTCAGAACGCCTTCTTCCTGGTCAAGTTCTGGGTGAGTCAGTTTGAGCAGTCGGGCTGCGGCCTAGCGGCCTACCTGTTAGCGCATGTGCTGCGATACTCATGCTAACTATACAAATTCAGTTCAAATCATTTTCCAAACCTTTTTCCACATCTTTTTATGTTCTACTTCACTTCTCAATCCAATACAAATGTCCAGAAACACCTGTAATAGTGAGACAATTTTTTTAAACAATGGTGTCAACACCTGATAGCACACGTACATCACAGAGACGTCTATTTGATGCGTGTGTTTACATCTGGAAGACGTATTTGTTAGAGTGTTTGCTCATCTGCAATACGTCTATAGGACGTTTCCTGTCAGATCTCAAATAGATGTTTAGAAAATCTTTAAGATGTAATGATTTAGAATGAATGTTAAACTGACATCTTAAAGACGTCTAACAGATGTTCGTAAACAGCAGATGCTTTCTAGATGAAGTGATCTTTAACAGACATCTTGCAGATGTGCGTGTGCTATCCCCAGGTAGCACAAGTCTATTTGATGTGATGTTTACATCTGGAAGACGTATTTTTAAGAGTATTTTTAAAAATTATTTAGGAGACGTATTTTTAACATTTAGAAGATGTCAGTTTAACATGCATTCTAAATCACAAATTTACATCTTAAAGACATCTTCTAAATGTCTATTTGACATCTGACAGGAAACGTCCTATAGACGTTTTGCTGATGAGCAAACACTCTTAAAAATGCATCTTCCAGATGTAAACATCCCAGATATATATATTTGTGATGGCTTTTAAGAATAAATAAAAGTCTGGGTCGGTTATTTTCACTTTTGGCTCTTTTTTAATACAAATAATTTTCATATTGAAAGCCATCATTGTCAATATAAAACGTTTAAGTAGTAAATACAATGTTCATTTGTAATTTTGTACATTTTGAACTTTAATTCTAAAATAAACCTAAAAGACTGAAGGTCTGGATCTGGGATCAAATGTAAAACAATAAAAATCAGACATCAATAAAAAAGACATTTGAAAAAAATGTAAAAGTTGTGTACTCTTTTACATCAGCATTATAAGCGAGCACCAGCAGTGACCTGCACGCGCTTGAGTTGAGGCAGCTGAATCGCTTCAACACGTCTGCGTTTGATTAAAGTGCTGTGTTAAAGCCAGCAGTGGTGTGTTTAATCCCTGTGAAACACAGTGCGCTCTGTCCTTTAATACTGCTGATGCTGGGTTTGATAGGGAGCCTTTATTTGAACACCTGCTGCTCTGAGCGACAGGTGCAAGCGCATGACGGTCTCATCCTGGACACACTGAAATAAAGAACTGAAGGTTAACACTTATTACACTCTTACCTCGGACACTAGTTTTCGTTGCTGGCCAAAACATGCCAGGTTTACCTTTTAATAATGGGGGGTTTTAGGACAACTGCAGCTGAAATGAATAGAGTTATCTCTACACAATTGTGGCATAGTAAATCATGTTTTATAACCTTGAAATCTCTGAGACTGTACAAACCATTTTTTTTCTTATGTTCTTTCAAAAGCATTTGATATCTCAACGTTTTAAAATAGATTTGCAGATGTTTGATGAAAATCAGACTCTGTGATTGTAGGTGTGTGTGTGGCCTTGATAAACTTCACAGAAGGCTCTATTCACCGGTTAAAGGAGCCAAATAGTTTACTGTTGACAAAGCGGCTTTTATTTTTTTTCAGCGTCTGACAAATTACTCTTTTATTTGCCCAACTGTATGTAAAGCCTGCGGTGGAAGTGGCTTTTGTCAATGTTTTCCCTCCATCCGTCACTGAGCTGTTATCTGGTGCGTCCACAGGCCGACCTGAACTGCAACATCCAGGAGGATTCTGGGGCTTTCTACGGCGTGACCAGTCAGTACGAGAGCTCAGAGAACATGACCATTACCTGCTCCACTAAGGTCTGCTCCTTTGGGAAACAAGTGGTGGAAAAAGTTGAGGTGAGTGCTAATGAATATTATAAATAAAGGAGGAAAAAGATGTTTGTAAACGTCAAAATGTATCCTATCAAAAGTAAACTCAAAATGCACTTGTTTTTGGTCATATTATTCTATATATTTGTATTATTGTGTATATGTTTAACGGTAACACTTTACAATAAGGTACATTAGTTAATGTATTAACTAACAATGAACACATTTGTTACTGTATTTGTTAATCTTTGTTGATGTTAGTTAATAAAAATAAAGCTGTTCATTGTTTGTTCACGTTAGTTCACAGCGCATTAACTAATGTTAACAAGGTACATACATGTATATACATATACATACATACATAAATCAGTAAATCAGAACAGTAAATCCATTTTGATGAATTTGAGTAAAACTGTGTTTTCTTTAGCAAGAAAATGGGAAGATGAACATTTTCTGTTTCAAATTTTCACATAGCATTTGTAGGTTATAATAACAATAAAAAAATTAAATCCAGGTTTTGATTTTCAAAGATTTATTATAAAAACAGATTTTTTTCCCAAAATGCAATAAATCCATTAATTTTTTTTTTCAAAATGCAATTAATCAAAATAACAATTTATACACATTGAATTTGTTTTCTTGTGCATATTATAAATCCATTGCTTTAATATAACAATATTCATGAACACTTTACGGTAAGGGTACACCACCATGACTTCATGTATAAATGAATGCATGGAGGTTATCTTTGGTGGTGAGGCTATTCAGCGCTGTGCAGAGCTGTCCTTGGGCCACGGGGGTGAGTGCTTATGAGTAGTTTGGATCTGACCATGCGGTGGTCAGTCCAGCACTCAGCTCCACGCATAACACGGGTGATTGGGACATCCTTTCTGTCCTTTTGACGGACAATCACATAGTCAAGAAGATGCCAGTGTTTTGAGCAGGGATGCTGCCAGGTGGTCTTAAGCCTGTTCTTCATCTGGAAGATGGTGTTAGTAATGCCCAGCTGGTGCTCCGCAAAGAGGGAGAGGAGTCTGAGCCCGTCGTGGTTCATTTTCCCCACACCATGCTGGGCAATGACTTTGCTCCATACCAGGTGCTCCGTGCCCACTCTAGCATTGAAATCTCCCATGATTCTGAGCTTGTCTGTAGCCGGTATTTTCTGTAAGATGGCATCAAGAGCTCGGTAGAAATCCTCTTTGAGGTTGTGCTCGGCATCAAGTGTTGGAGCATATGCACTGATGAAAGTGGCGAAGCGTTCCTTTGCCAGGGGAATCAGTCTTTCATTGATGCCGATGGGGGATTCCGCAATTTAGACTTTACAGCAAAGCCAACTCCATGGTTACGGCGAGTACCTTCGGGGACACCCTTCCAGAAGAAGTGTACCCAGCACCAACCTCTGTCAGGGAGTCCTCCCCATGTAGTCTGGTCTCGCTGAGCGCTGCTATGTCGATGTTATATCTTGCGATCAGGAGTTTCGGCCAGGTCCAGCAGTGTGCGAACGTACCACGAAGCAATGCTTAACTTTTTTTCACTTTGAGTTTTCGACCGCAAAACACACATACATACATATATACATACATATACATATACATTGTTGTGTGTATATATATATAAACTGTATGAATTCATTTAATTATTGAATTAAAATCTTTTATTTCTGTGTGTCTGTTCTGGTAGACGGAGTATGCTCGGTTTGAGAACGGACGTTTCGTGTACAAGATCAGTCGGTCTCCCATGTGTGAATACATGATCAACTTCATCCATAAGCTCAAGCACCTGCCTGAGAAGTACATGATGAACAGCGTACTTGAAAACTTTACCATCCTCCTGGTATGTCATTCTGTTATCTAAATCCGCATAGTCAGTGTCACATGTGTCCTCCTCGCGTTGGCGGTTTCTAAAAGCCGGGTTTCTCGCACTGTTGCTGCAGGTGGTGACGAACAGAGACACTCAGGAGACCCTGCTGTGCATGGCCTGCGTGTTCGAGGTGTCAAACAGCGAGCACGGCGCTCAACATCACATCTACAGACTGGTCAAAGACTGAGGCTCCCGACACTAACAGCAGTCTCACACACAGAACAGTGGAGACTTTATATTCACTGAGGCTTTACACAGCTGACGTCCGCCAAGAGCGGCAAAGCCTGACGGACTAAGAAGAGCCTTTGAATGACTCGAGCTCATTTTAAGTGGCCGTGCCTCGGTCAGTCCCACCCCAGAAGGCTTTTTGTCACGTTTTTGGGTGAGGTCTGGAATGAATAATTACATTATAATTTGTTCTTCACTCGGGTTTTTGGTGTTTGTTTTTCTTTAACCTGTCGTGGGTGAAACGGTACAGTTTTGTTATTTTTGTCCGGATGTCTGTTTAACTCGGTTGATGTTTTAAACCACAAATGTGTTTTGAAAGAACGTTGCTTAGCCTATATAAAGTTGTATTGTCATAGTACATGGAAGCTTTTTTTCCTGTTGTTCAGCCTTTTATTCTCACATTGAACTACATTTCAAAGGCTTAATTTGCCCCTGGTATTTGTTTTTGTTTTGTTTGTTTTTTCACATTGAGTGGATTTAACTTTAATGAAAGAGCATAAAAAGGTACTGTATTATTTATGTGGAACTACCTGCCTTACACTGCACATGGGCTGTTCCAGGACTGAAACACTAAGAAACAAATCATTTTCTTCATAGAAAACAACAGAAGGCAAATACAAACCTTAATCAGTGTAGTTTATTTGTGAATTTGCATTTAAAACCCAAGTATGTAACTT